>NQII01002218.1:25542-134920 GCA_002778355.1 Clitarchus hookeri
GCTAAAAGCTCTCATGGTTTATTGCGGTACAAGCCCGGGATAGACGCAGCTGGTGGTGGGATCTCGGTGTCCCTTGGGCAGCTGCAAAATGCAGCTGTGTCCGCGCCCTGGTGCCTTCCGTTGTCTCCGGATGTCGTCTGCACGTGCAGGAACAGTTGCACGTGCAGAAACCTTTGGTAGCGCGCCTTTGCAGCTACGAGGCTCCTGGCGTCACTCTGCCGGCAATCCACAAAACCCTTAATCCTTATTGCGGTCGTCCGCCGGCGAGCTTCGCCAGAGCGTGTGTTCTGACGAATAAAATATAGGGACGCAGAATGCGTCATATGCATAAAGAAGGTGTGCTGCGAAGAAGAAATGGTGATGAAGGGCTCTGGCTGGACTCTCGATTCCGTGAATCATCTGCAGCTGAGATCTGTGTATACAAACCACTTAAGAAATAATATGATGTCCTCTCCTTGCCTTCGAAAAAATTATCGAAAAGAAATGTTTCTATGGATGTAAAATTTTGTAAATAAATATTAAGTAATTTTTTACAATATCTACTTTTTTTTTACAATATCTACTAATTTTTAAAATTAAAATAATATTACTATAATAGTAGAGATTATATATACTCCATGTTTGGGGATTGTCTTGTCGCCAAAAAAGTTTGGAAATGGACGACATGGGAGTGCTCTGGTGGTAGACGAAAAAAATAAATACTTAGCACACATAGTGTCCAATACTGGGAAAATATATATGTAATAAAGGTGCAATTTAGTGGTCAATGGGTAGATACGATTGATTGATTGGTATGGGCGGAGGGATAATTTGTTATGAAGGCCAATTATTCATTTGTTCAGTGGAGAGTGGTTGAGGGTGGAGGGGTGAGAAAGGGAAGGAGGTCTAATGTTACATGTTCTTCGATTGAAAAAAAATTGTAATTTTTTTCAATTTTTTTATAATTGTGAGGGCGGAAGGGTGGCTGTTTTCTTTGTGGGGTAAGTGTGAGGTGAATGTATATGTTCCTTGATTTTAAATTATTATTTTTTGGCAATTTTTATAGTAATTGCTAGGGATGCTGGTGGAAAGGTAGTGTGGTGAGGGCGAAGAGGGGTGTGGAGAAGGGGAGGGCTGGTGGTAGGGGGATGGGGATGTGGTAGGTGTAGGATGGCGGTCTGGGGAGGGGGCAATGTCCACCGATTCCAGCCGATCTGCTGGACCTGGCTTGGAACCTTGAATCCTCCTTCACTGCTCTGTAGATTAAGAAACTCATTCCGTCAAGAGCTTCTAATTCTCTTGTTAGTCTGAGGACTTTTGGCTCTCGCATCGTAAAGCTTCAAATCCGTGTTCCTCATTTTCAAATTTTTTTATGTTTTGGCGAAAAATAATGATTTTTTGGTAAAATAATAATTTCTAAAGTGATTTCTGGGGTGAAACAGGCTGTTCTATCGATAACATGGCCGTCCTAGACCACCAGCCACCTCGTCATGCGAGTTGGCTAGCGATTATTCCGCCTTCCGACTCCATGAATCTTGTCCCTAAATCGCCATTTTTTTACTGCCATCAATAAAAAATAGTGCATTATAGTGGTAGTGTTGGTGGGGATCGAGGTATAGTGGGTAAATGGCGTGAGGGTAATGAAAAGGGTGGGGTCGGGCGTGACATACAGTCATTGATTTGTTGGAGTGGCATAATTGGGTGGGGTGTAGATTAAATTGCCAATTAAATATAGTGGTGCGGGTCAATCGCTTGCAGCTCGCTGTAACCTTACTGGGAGTGGTGTTCTCCGCATATTTACGAATATCAAAGCCTGGAAGTATTTGTAAGTATTTCGATAATAATTTAAGTTTTTTTCCAAAATATTGTGAAAGTTTCTAGGTTTTTTTTCTAAATTTCAAAATTGTTTAATAAATTTTTCACTGTTATTAATTTTTTTTTTTTTAGTATTTCCCCCGATTTTTTTGTAATTTTTTTTTTATTAAAATTTTCTTACGGCCAAGGTCAGTGTTACGGATATCAAATATGAATGTCGGGAACAATACAGTAGTGTAATTTTTTCCTCGATTTGTAAACTGATTTAACAAATTTTTGTAATTTTTCTTGATTTTTCGGACTTACAGTCAGAGTCAAAGTCACAGAACTCCAACATGGTGGTTGAAGTCCATAATGTAAACATAAATGGGGGTCAGTGTCCATTATGTACACAAATACAGTGGTCGGGGTTATTAATGTAAAAAAACGTGGCCACTGGTTCATTGGTTTGATTCTGAGCTTTTAGTCCACCTTGATAATTTGTGGATATTTTTCAAGAACACTGTGGACTTTTTCAAAGAGTCTTGAGTTCACTGTGGACGTTTTCAATGAGTCTCGGGTTCAACTTAGTAATTTATGGACTTGTGAAACATGTGTTTATAAAAGAGAAATTTTAAAGGAAATTAAGCATTTTGAAGGAAAAACGAAAAATTCTGAAGGAAAAAAGAAAAATCTTTAGCCAAGATGACCACCGGCTAACCGTTCTCCCACTGGCGCCCAACATACATATGCCATCTACTTTCGTGATTTTGAGGTTATAAAATCGGTATATCCTTTTTTTGTGCGCTGCGTAATTTCTTCACATACAAATAAACGTAATTATGCATTCGTAATCCAACAAATATACCCTCCTGCCACTACATACTTTGTTATAATGTACGCTTTGCGGTTTAAGAATGACGAATTTTGTTCGCTTTATGATGCTTAAACAAAACGGTAGTTTTGTTGAGTTTTACATTATTGTTTACGTGTTTCAAAGTTGATTAATTTAACTTTGCATTGCATTCGTTTTAATTCATTGCGACAGCAGATTCAATAATGTTCAGGTTATTTCATTGAAGAATGTTATTTCTTTGCTCAGCTAAATAAGGAATTTAGCAGTTCCGCAATCAGTTGGAATATGAATTCAGTTTTTCATTACAATACTTTAAGATTCAGTCTAGTGGATAATTTTGTCTCCTTCTAGGCATTCAGGTCAGTGTACTCTTGCAAAATACTCATAACTTACCGTACTGTGGTTATAATATTGTACAGCAGGACCAAATAAGAGTTGTAGGCTATTGCGGCAGGAACCATAATTCAGTAACGGTTATGTTTTTTGAATTAAAGAAGATATACCACCATATGTTATGATTAAAAAATGATAGCATCTTTTTGATACTATGGCTTGACGATTAGATTATATTAAGTAAGGTATTAATATTTATTAAAAATCTAACGTTAGTATATTATTAAAAGACAAAATTGGGCCCAGGCAACGCCTGACAGTTCAGCTAGTTCAAATACGTTTTAATTTTTCCACCAAATCAAATAATTACGTTTTAGCTTTTTCACCAGTTAACTATAAGATGCAAATGAATGGAAACCCTCATTTTATTCAGAACATAATTATTAAAATATGCATAAGAAAAATTGAAAGAAATAAAATTTTGAATGTTATCATTGGTTAACAAATGTTATTGAATTGTGACAGCAACTTGCTAAACGTTTATTCTACTCACTTCATAAAAGTCAATGGATATCTTAATACGCAAATATAGCTACTTAATATATATGATCGGAGGGATAAATAATGCGGCTGACGTGATAGACAATGAACTCTGCGACATATATCACCAACAAAATTGGAGCACGTATATCTGTTTGAAGGCGACAGCGGAGAAGATGACTTTCATTTCCATGGAACATTTATTTAGGTGAGCGTACGTCAAACCGTTTCATATTCAACAGAACCCTTCCTCCGAGAGATTTTCCCATCTGCGGCAACACAAATTACATTATCTAGTAGAGGGAAGAGGTTCAAACCTAATAAATTTTCTCAGGCGGAGAAAACTTTTCATCATTTTTTGATCTTGGCGCATCCTTGGGAGAGTGTGTAAATGACTGCGGGCAAGAAGGCTACAAGTCCGCGGAGGACCTGTTGAACTTGCGCGTACCGCTAGTGAAGTCTGCGGATAGGTGGCCGTTAGAAGAACTTCCTCTCTGAGAGCAACCCAACATGAGAATACTGGCCAGATCTCGCCAGAATACTGCTATATGTTCCCTACACATCAGGCAGATAAAGCTGGAGATGAAATTACACTTAAAATGTAGCAAGGCACTCAAAAGAATTGGGAACGCGAGTGACGAGTGTCCTCGAGTCAAAGAGGCCTGATGAGCGATGCATCTGGACTACGCATCTGGAAGGGAAGTTTTCCACATTCGATGGAGTGAAATAAAGTGATATCCCTAGACGGAGAATCTAAGGAATATAGTGGTAAAGGAAAAAGGGGGCTATAAACTACACCAGCCATACACAACTTTCGCCATGTTTCCCAGTAACAAAACCTCCGGGTGTGGATAGTGAACCTGAAAAATCCCCACCCTATGTCCGGCACTTGAGCAAAAGAAAATGCCCTAGCCTGCAACAGCACAATTTGACAATGTAAATAAAATGAATGGCACTTAACTCTTTCATATCCATTGTAGACAACTGCCTGCATGTTGTTAAGGCAGGTTAAGTATATTTCATCAGTACATTACACTGTGAGGCTTCACAAAGCCTACAGCTTATTGGTTGTGACAACGAAACTAGTTCTTCGCCATCTTAAGTACAGCATGCACCAAAATATGTATCATTTGCAACACCAGAAAACTGAAATTAATGTGGGAATGAAAGGGTTAACAACCAAGTGTCAGAAAGAGTACTCAGAGCCTCTTAATATGTTATACGGATTCGCTGATCCTAACTGAAAAACAATCACTTTACCGTAGTCCAAGTAAATCGTTACGTTGCTTTTTTGTATTGTTAATCATTTGCTATTTTAGGAGAGGAAATTCATTGTAATACACTTATAACATTAGCTAAGTACAAATAATTAAAGTCAGATATTTTTATTATGAAATACTTAATATAATGCGTGATATTTTGCGGTTAAAACAAATGGCACGTATTTAATACTGTGCAAGTTGAACGAGGTGGGTAAATGAGCAAACACTGGTTGAAATTGTCCGAATAAATCATTTTCAAAAATTACTCAGAAAAATTCACAAACACCGAAACGACCCAACAGATTAAAGGGTGTTTCATGGTTGGTCTGGGTGTATTGTGTGAACAAGAAAGATAAATTAAGGCGACCGTGACACATGTATGAAATATGAACCTTCACCTGTATAGCAGCCATACTTACCTACTTCAAATGTGACCACGACATATGTACACACAGAGAGAAAAGACAGGCACACACACATTGAGCTCATTTGACATCAAAAATTTTTAAATTCTCTGACTCTAACTACATGTTTAAACGTAAACGAACTGGAGTACCGACGGAAAATTTGAAAAAGCAATTTAGGTGAAGTATTTGCATGCCTTAATGTCTTATTAAAAACCGTAACGCTAACTGGGTGGCCAAAACAATTGATATTGTCTATGTTTTATACACATTAGAATAAGATTTTTAAGATAATAGTAACACAAGCATTCTTGTTATGATCGCTTAACCAGATCACCGACACCATTCTTTATGTTCAAGGCATGGTTAATGTTTACATGTGACGAAAGGATACGCATGCATAATACAATAATCAATAAGAAGAAACATTTCACGATTTCAAAAAGTGTTCCAATAACTGCGAAGATACTATTACAATTGCGCCAAGACCTGTATTTACGTGATTTAGAATTACTGCTTACAGATCTGGTTAGTAACAACCATCTTCAAAATAGTTTGCCTGCTTTTTTTATTATTAAAACGTGTTATGACAAATGAACTAAACGAAGCCGCACATTATTCAACCAAGCTGGTTTTATTTTAACTTTATTTTAATGTACTGCATAAATGCTCTTTCGGCGCGCATTTGAATTTGTTTCGAGTAACAAGTATGTGTATTCAATAGAAGAAAGATAATTGTGAGTACGTTCCGCTCCAGTCAGAGGTTACAACAAACTTTGGTCGTGAAGATAGTAGAAAGACAGACAGTTTATGCTTGCGCTCACACATTTCCTTGGACCTCCAAGCTGTACTACTCGGCAGAAGTTACTGCAAAGGCCGTAACTCAACATTGTACACGGTAATACCTTATCACTGTAAGTGGTTGTCTAGGCTTATACGCCTTTCATGTATCGTACAAAATTATGTAGCTACGAGTAAATTCACCATGGATGTATGTACGTGAATTTCGCCTTATTTGTCTGGCAGCGGGCTAAGACTTTCGATACCTCAGTGCAAAAGTGTTACAATTCAAGAAATCTGATTTTTTTAATTAATTAGCTTACCATGTGCAGTGCGGAAATCTCGGTTACGTGTAAAGGTTTGACACCTTAAACACCGGTGGTTATACTTTTGCGTTAGGTAATGTAGCATGACAGTGCTCTAGAGAAAATCATCTTATTAATACAACACTGCTCCTCCTGAAAACAGCATATTTTGAGTTGTAACACTATTGTACTTAGGTATCGTTTTAAGTTCTCTAAAAAAACTAGAGCCACAACTGTTCATTCATGCTATTTTTACTATGCTTTTTTTGCCTGCGTTAGGATCATATTATTTCTTCATGTTTATAACTGGCTAAAAAATTTGTTAGGACATGTCAAAATGACGCTATGGTCCAATCATACTTGAAGTTTGGCTGCCACCGAAAGTGATCATACCCATGACAATGTTAATTTTACATATGGTGAAAGAATTCACAATATGAATACAAGAATATCTAAAGTAGGGATTATAAAACTGCTCAATTTTCCGTGAACAGCCTTTAAGAACTGAGTATGGGTTAATGGGAAAGCGTGTGAAAATAACAGCACTGGCATTTTCCTGGATAGGGGTAGAAAACCACGTTGGTCATAACCATTCCGAGGCGTCGCGGTGGTGCAGTGGTCGGACTATTCGCCTCCCTCCGTGGTAAACCTTGGCTCGATCCCCCGGCGGACTCGCACACTGATTTTTGCATGTGGGAAACACAGTGGACGCTGCATTCTATACCATTACTTTACGTTGCTGCTTCGCCTCTACCCCACATCAGCCATTTGACGCTAAAATACCTCAGCTGTTATCGGCGTCCACATCTCTCACTTCACCAAAACACTTGAAGGGTATTGTACACGTGGTAGAAAAGTCTGCGTTTTTACAAACAATTATTTGGAAATAGTTACAAAGATTATATTCTTAACGCTACAAGTGACATAGAGCTAATATTACCAAACGTTAATGTTTAATGCGTGACAAGAAAGCACTGTAGACTTCAAGTTTATTGTAAACATGCAGTTACATAAACAATGTTGTACGTTTCGTTTAAAAAATATGTGTAGTAAAGGCACATACAATAATTCCGTTGTACAGTTGCAGAAAAATCTTTGACGGCTAGTTCACAAACAATTGTTACTGCGATGTGTTTACTGTGTCCTCGTGCGCAACGTCCGGGCCATGATTTCAATGTGCAGAATGTTCACGGTTAATTGAGCATTTTTGAAAGCCTTGCTTAGGATCTGCTTTTTTTTCACATTCTGTATCCTCCTGTCATATGTAACACTGACATTGTCGTGGACCTCATCTCTCTATTCGTGCGTTACCCCAGTAAACGAGTGGAATTGGCAGGAATGTAATTGTGTTGCTAATATTAAAAATTTGTAGTCTAATGTGTGTTATAGAAGAAACATTATTTTCAGTTTCCATAAATTTCAACATTCCACTCTGAATACAACGTCAAGACTTTTATTAATTTGTTACCAACTTAACAAGGACCTATCATGTCAGTGTGTATTCTGTAGCATGTATGCAGTTATGGGCAGTAATTTTTTTCTCAATGGTTTGTTTCAAAAAGTGCTTACTTAACCGTGAGCAGCCATTTACAACGGACACTTGTTAATGGACTCAAGCTGAGGAGGTAGCGGACAGGATGTGTCGAGGTGCGCAGTTTTACCGCGTGAGAATGTCGAAAGGCCGCTCTTCAACGCAAACGCCGCTCAGGCCCGGGAAAAAGAATGGAAGCGCATGATGTGAACCGAGCTTGTTATTATAAAACTCCACAGGAATATTGAATATGATGGAGCTCTTGTTCTTATGATATTACCCTCCACAATATTTGGAACACGAACAAACAATATTGTGGTTTCTTATAACCAGGAAGCCTTGGCGCAAGAATGTCTTGAAGATTGCTTTCATTTCGAAGCAATTTTTTTTTCTCAGGCAGAAAACAAACGTTAAATAAACGTAGAATTATCGAAAAAACTTTTTTAATTAGTCCTATTTTTTTACTACGCTTTCTTAATTTCTTTATTGGTTGGAATTCCAAGGAAAACAATCCCAGCGCCATTTACTGTTTCTTAATATTTTCAGTTTTAAATTCAGGTGCTTTTAATCGGTTCTCAGTGCTCACAGACTTAGAACTTCATGTTACCGGATTACAAAGAAAATATTAAATTTGTTTTATTATTCCTTACAAGCCAGGCGCCAAATAATTTTCTTTCTCTTAAAGCATTTTTCCACTGAACGACTCCAGAATCCTGACATAGTCTTGGAGTGGCATGATAATAAGACAAGGGAGATTTTTCTGTTTTTATCTTCCTAGAGTGGCGGGCAGAAAATGTGACAACAAAGTGTGTTTTAATGGCGCGCGCTTGTTTCTGGTGCTCGTGGTTTTAATAAGGGATCCATGTCGTTATAAGGTTTCATTAAGCTGCCGCGTTTAATTTTGTTGGCGCTGCGGATGGTAATTTGAAGGTATGAAAGCGAAATGTTAAAATACAGGGGCCACTGGAGAATTACGAGGGAAACACAAATACGTTGTTTTACGTCACGAAATATGAAATATTTTCCAAATGGGTTATATATTGTATTCATTTTTAGTGTAGATACTATTCGAAAATATGCAAGCGAATAAATGACGATAACATTATTAGCTTGTTCACAAAGCATAGTGGCCTGTGGATACATAAAGTACTAACCTATTACATCACCAAGAAAATTAATTACCTTTTTTGTATTTTAATTATCCACTGTACCTATTAAAATTAATGCCTCAGCATTCAGCGCTAAGGTTTGCTAGCATAATCATAAAAAAGTATATCGTTACAGAAACGCGTTAAAAAATAATTAGATAAAACATTTTTGCACACTATAACATAAATACTTACTTCTTGGCCTCTGTATAATTCTTACAGCATCACTAGCTAACTGTGGGGGAGAAATAAACTTTTCTTAAATGGCGATTACAGAAGTACAATTAGCAATAGTAGTCAATCAATACCGACTTTGGAGAATGTAAAAATACAATGCCGTATGACTTATCAACCTGTAAAACATAATTTAAAAATCTGCAGTGCAGTTTGTGTTGAAAATTCCATAAATTCGAGATAGCAAATATAGATTTCTCTTTAAAATAAGCATTAACTCTTAACTGGAACAGGAATGGAACATTACTTGGGGAAAACCTCTTACGCTGCAGTCGGCAGAGGCCAAACACACGACCTCTCCAATGTGAGTTAGGTATGTTACTTCAAGACAACTTAAACACCTATGGATTAAGCGAAATTCGAGTCCAGACACTTCACCGCGGTGATTCAGCGTGACGCATTCTAGTTCCACGGACGTCTCAATACTGTTAATTAGCATCAATTTTTGTTTTACAAAACATGTTTACTCATTAGATCAGTCACTATGCTAGTCTGCTGCAAGATGTGGTAATTTTTTTTTCCATTTTGGAAAACACTAACTTATACACGCCAAACTCGTTGCGGCCAGTTAGCCTATTAGTGTATACAGACGCACCGGCGAATTAGAAAAGTGTCTCGCACCAAACTTTACAAATATGTAATAATACAAAAACTAGTTGAAGTATTTGTTACAGTGGTCTTATATTTTGTTTTATATTATGTTAATATCGTCTCTTTATCTGGCGAGGGTAATACATGTTTAAAGAAATGATGAAAACAATTCTTCAGAAAACGTTGTCCTCTTTATTGACGACCTTTGAATCACTATACTTCGAGAAGGCAGTCGCCGTATCAGGATATCAGGACCTTCAGTTGGATCAGTTGCTAGTCACTAGTATCCTAGTATTGCGGCCTCCAAGTTCGACCGCAGGGCCTCTTCTTCACCCCGCTGCTTCAACCATGTTCATCTGCCTCATATGTCAGTGAACGACACCTGCGTCTGTCGGGTAGTCCAGCAGAAACCGCTCCTCTTGTCTCGTTCACATCAGCGGGAGCAGCTGTGACTGTCGTAGGTGGCCCCAACGCAGGCCCAACCAACTCGAATTGGGAAAACGAAACGTTATCGAAGTCAAGGTTCTACAGTCTCACGAATTCGGCATTAAGAAATAAATTGCTTATCTACACAAAATATTTACTAACTGTTCATTGCGTAAATATACAGTAAATTGTAGTATAGTATTTCTTTTTAGATGTTGTAGAAGGACGGGCTTGGTTTACATATTCTAATTCTGATGAAGGTAACACAGCTTTCTTTGTCTATGGGCTATGTGTATTTCACATTCAATAGTTTTTGGATGTGTATTTTCATGAATAATTCAAATGAAAAGATTGAAAATAGTATTTCACCCCCATCATTATTATTTATATTCTCTAAAATGAATTTGTGGTATGAAATAACTACGAATAAATATCGCAATCAATAATATTACACATTAACGTGGGGGAAAGGTACCTAAGGTCTTATTCACAATGCGCAGTCGGCAGTCGGCAGTCGGCGGTCAGAGATGAGTTGCTTAGTTAAAATACACATATTCACAACGTGCAGTTGGCAGTCGGGCAGTCAGCAGTCCAGTAGTCGGAATTGGTTCACCTTTATCTTCGACTGCTCAACTGCCGACTGCCGAAAATTTCCAACCAATCAGATGTCACGCTCGCGATCACATGATGTAAACAAATATTTTTTGCAAGACTGTTTATTATTTGTACTTTGATCGCGTGCGTGTTTTGACTTTAGTAGATATTAAACGTAATAATGGAAGGTGATAACTCAGCGACATTACTGATACAGCAGATGCCAACACAAATATATCATCATTGTCCATGATTTACCTGTACAAACAGATCGTCTCAAGTTGTGTTAAGTACCGGTACATAACCCTAAAATATTTAATTAAAATTATGTTTGGTAATTTACAAAATTTAGCTTAACGAATTAATTCAGTTGTTACTTTCCAGTTGGGTTTGGTGTATGGATATTATGGGGCTAGAAGATCGTTTTCCCAGTGTTTCTTTATTCCAAAACTAAACTAGCAGTGTTTACAAACAATACTTCAAAATCATAGACTGCACATTGTGAATTGCATTCGACTGACGACTGCCGACTGCGCATTGTGAATAAACCCTAAGAGTACGCAGCCCCTAAGAATGCGCAGTGCCATTTTATGGCAGTTGGTAACACTGAAAAAACTACGTATGGCCTCAGTTCTTTCGTTACTGTGAGGCAAGTGTGTGGTGTGAAACTTGCAGTTACTCAAGGCTATTTGTATATTTGACAGGTGAGAGATACATTTTTGTTGCTTTTATGTAATATTTTAAGGGCATAAGTTAAGCTTTGCCATGTAAGTAAACGAAGGTGCATTCATTGTGCGTACGTTATGTAATATACATAGTTTCAAGCACTCATGGCGATTTAACACGTTGTGCTTTTCTAACATTTGCTGCTATCTATCGGTTATCTCAGAAATCTCGTGTTCGTCCCCAAGAGTGCGCATATAGATTGTCCACAAGATTGCGCGCGCACTTTTTGGAGCATCTTGCGCACTCTTTGCAACCAGTTATAATTTTATGTATTAATGAACTGGTGTATACTTGTTTCATAAGGTCATCGTAGTATAAGAGAATGTCGGACAGGAAGTTAATATTTACAAACGAATTGTTAAATGAAGCAAGACGAAGAATACAAAATGGGGAAAGTCAAAGAAAAGTCTCAGTGGATCTGGGCAGAAAGGAATCGACACTAGCAAAACATCTTAAAACTGAGTACTAGCCTATATTCAATGGCACATTTTTTATCCTACGTATCATACGTAAATCCACAAGTTGTCAATTGTTACATTACCCAATTTAGTGTACAAAATCTCTGACATATTTTTGTTACGGGTATTATTAATTTCATCAGTTTTGAAGCTTACAAATAACATAATCACGGCCATGTTAGTTTTGCAGATTGAAAGTCTCAAAACACATGCTAATTTGGGTTATTATATTAAATACAAGTGTATCACAATCATTATGATGTAAATTGCTGAAAAAGTTATTTAACGTATATGTTAATCGTATAATTTAATAAAATTTGTATTTTCTAATTATTTAAATGCAATGACTTCAAACGACACAGTGATGCAAATGTTTTTATATAGAATTATGGATTATTTTACGAAGTGTTGGGTTTTTATTTTCATTCTTATAATGTTACTTCTATCTATAAACCATAAAGACGTCATGCACAATAGATACCACTGTAATCCCAACAGATGAAACGAAATGTGTTCCAATCGAAACCTTACAAAATATAAAATACAAATTATGAAACACCAAATTCTAAACCAGTTGGAACACGGTCCGAATCATTATCTTCATAGAAACCAGTCATGATGTAATTTAGGCGTACATGAGTTACAGTTATAGGCTAATCACTCCCAAACCAATCGAATACCCCGATTGTTGTTTATCAATCGACATATTGATTCTCTAAGAAAAATTATTAATTCTTTTTTTACCCAAAAAAATTTGAAAAATATATAAATAATAAAAAATTTTATATCGGCTTTTGTGATTGATAAATAATTTTCATCTTGGAACCTAAGCAGATCTAATAGGCTGTCCATTGTAGGAATGTCTTTCTTTCCTGCTAATTGCATACAGACAAGTGCATTTCATTTGTTTCACGATCGTGATTAGATAAGCCTATGTATTACCCCGCACCCAGATGCCATTAATATTTATTAGTGCAGACCAGTAATCTTATTCTGAGTGCGATATGTTCTAATACGCACAATCAATTTAAATTATTCAATCATTGTTTCAGGGATCCATTCCTGTGACACTGGGACGGTTGAAGCGAGTTTTTTCACCAGCTCAGGAGCGAGAACTGGCAGACCACATAAGTGATTTGAACAGCCGATTCTACAGCATTGGGAGGAAACAGCTTATGAGTTTGGCTTTCGAATATGCTACTCTGAACAATATTACGCATAGGTTCAACAACGTCACGTAGCAGCAGGGTGACACTGGGCGCAAGATTTCTGCAAGAGAAACAATTTGTCTCTCTGGTCACCAGAAAAATGGAGTCTGAGTAGAGAGATTATGGGGACTTGACACAACGGAACCTGAGACCGGAGTGTTGGAGCTATTCGTGCTCTGTCATTACGGTCGACCGGCGGCAATAAAGGATCCAGATGACCTTGACCTTTGGCCTTGACGCTGGTGACTTTTGACCTTGACCCCGGCGATCTTTGACTTCGAAAATGCAAAAAAAACCTAAAATAAAAATACACAAAAAATAAATTAAAAAATATTAAGAAATATTTGAAAAAATAAAAAAATATATTATAAAAATGTATTTATAAAAAAACTTATATTTCCAGAGGTCCCCCCACATCCTCTCAACCCATACACATTCCACCATCTTGTTAGTTGCAGTTCACCATCTAGGTAGGCGTCACAGCCACCATCCGCCATTTTGGTCGATGAAGTCCGCAATCATGGTAGGTGCAGTCCGCCATCTTGGTAGGCGTCACAGCTACCGTAAAACATAGTAGTATGCAGACATCCGCAATTTTTGTCGGTGCAGTCCACCATATTGGTAGGTGTAGCCATCCGCCATCTTAGTCGGTCATAAAATCCTTTCGGCCATTTTGGCATTTCGAAGGGTGCGCTCGTTTAGTGCCTTGGGCAAACGGGACGAGTTACTGTACCTGCCGAAATATTTTCTCCGGATCTACGCACCATACGAAATTCCGACCGCATTCAAGAATTTGCCGGCCTACCTGCAGCAGGACCTGCCTCCCATACAAGGTGTGTTTCNTACGAAATTCCGACCGCATTCAAGAATTTGCCGGCCTACCTGCAGCAGGACCTGCCTCCCATACAAGGTGTGTTTCGAGGGCTGCAACACCTCGGTTCCCGACACGCCACATCGCAGGGGTTGTTGCAAGACCCGCCGAGCAGCCCTCACGGCGTATGCGCTTGTGGAAGACGACGTTTGCATTGAAGACGCTCTCCCCGTTGAAGACGCCCTCCCCGTAGAAGACAATGTCCCAGTGCAAACTATCTACTCGCAAGCTGTACTCGTGGAAAATGCTCCTCTTCAAGAAATTTACTGGCAAGCAAGGCCCTACATGGAAACCAACCAAGAACACAAGTGCCCGATGTATGTGGGCCTCAATAAAGTTTTAAATTATTTTATAAAAAAAATTGTAAACTCGGTTTGTGCATGGAAATAAATTATATATATATATATATATATATATATATAACAAATATCATATGTAATGTTTTGCAACATCCAAAGTCTTTGCTCGTTGGACTCGTACACAATTAAGCAGATTGCCATCTCGTATAANTATATATATATATATATATATATATATATATAACAAATATCATATGTAATGTTTTGCAACATCCAAAGTCTTTGCTCGTTGGACTCGTACACAATTAAGCAGATTGCCATCTCGTATAACGATGAAGACGAGAAAACCAAAGTTTTCACTTTTTTACCGCCGTGTCTATGGAAGCACCTCGACCGCGCCAAGTAACAGGTGTATCACCTACAGACGTACGAAACGCTTGGACTAAGGTGGGATGAGGGAAATATTCCGTACAAGGAAATTCCGACAATGCTGGACACTTATTACCCTGTGTATGTGTTTAGAAAACGCCAGGAGTCGGCTATTCGCAATGCGTGCCCCATCGGAACGAACTTTTTAGACCTTCACATGCATTGCCGCTGCCCGCAGCTTCGACAGCCCGTCGAGACGTACGCTACAAAACTTCACGGGTGCAAAATTCTAAGAAATTTCTGTGCTCCGTACAACTCCGAAACCCAAAGACTGTTCGGTTATGATAACCTGTAGTACACAAAAAAAACTATGAGGAACCTTTGGTACCTTAAAAAAAATATTACGTGTGTAATGCTCTCCAAGACTCAGAGAAGAAACACGTGTAAAAAAAGTATTCCTTATATTATGCAGAAGAATAATAATATTGTGCTGTGTGTGCATAAATAAATGTGTTAAAAAAATTATACATGGGGGAAAAAATAGTAAGATTCACTTGATAAATCTATTCATTGTTCGTTGTGACGGAAAAGGATATTGGAAACTTGCAGCCTTTCAGAAAGGTATCCTTCCAATGCATGCATGGCTCACTTATTCCTGAAAAAAAAAATTAAGGCGTTCTTTACTTTAATAAAAACAATCGTAAATGTTTTTTGTCTCGCCTGTGGCTTTGATAATGAGCGTATTTAGCACAATATGTTAACATAGATTATAAAATATTTCTGGTAAAATGTACGTTTAACACCTGAGAAAAAAAGTTTCATCTTTGGCTGGACGCTACACAGATTAAGCCCATTATCGTGAGTTTTACATCTTATGGAACAATGACTGGTAGAAATTAATTTTTGCAAAAAAAAAATACGTGTACATCCCAAAGGTGTGGAAAATATATCAGTTTCATGTACTGTTCTTCGTTTTTGTTGTAATTTGTTATTGCAAATTATTTTTTTGATTGTTAATTGACTATTTATGTAGTCTGTACCAAATCAAAAATTTTAGCAGGGCTTGTCTTTGGACTGTGTCCTGGCAGTCAGGAAGTTTGCCGTTCTGTCTGCAGTATTATGAGGGGAAATCAGACTATTATTTTCAGACCTTTCCTACCTGACCTCACCTAATCCCATTCTCATTGGCTGCAACCAAAATCTAATTCCCATTTGCTGCGAGGGAGACGGAACCTTGAACCATGAACAAATCCCATTCCCATTGGCCACGAAGGAAATTGTACTGTGTATCGCCACCGTTCATTTAATTGTCTGCACTATCTTTCAAACAATAAAGATTCTCTATTTGTAAAAAAAATGTAGGGTATATTTTATTGGATTAAGAAATATAAATACATTAAAGAGAGATGACGGGGGCATCTACTGAAGTACAGGATGAGTATAAAAAATACCCCAACTTTGATGGTCTATAACATCAAAACCAAAAAACCTACAACCTTGATTTACCAATCAAATAAACTGTGGAACCGTGAAGTTTGTTTACCATACATTCCTAAATGTTCAATGTCACCACCACGAGCGCCCCNCATACATTCCTAAATGTTCAATGTCACCACCACGAGCGCCCCGAACGACATCTACGCGAAAATCAAACTCGTTCCACACTCTTGTCAGCATGTCCGGTGTTACGGTTTGGATGGCGTCCATAATTTTGGTTTTGAGGTCGTCAATGTTAGCCGGCAATGGTGAACGAAACACTTGATCCTTTACGTACCCCCACAGAAAAAAACCGCACGGGGTAAGATCCGGGCTTCTTGGGGGGCCAGTGATGAAGATCCTGGTCACCAGCTACTCCTCGACCAATCCAGCATTGCGGCAATGTCTCGTTACTGTATCTGCAAAGAGCTGGGAGCCAGTCGGATGGCGCGCCATCCTGCTGGAAAATGAGGTCCCCCGCCGCCTCTTCTAACTGAGGAAACAACGACTGTAAGCATATCCAAATAAGGGATTCCGGTAATAGTGGGCTCGTGAAAAAAGAAAGGGCCAAAAACAATGTATTTGGATACATACGTGATGCAAATACAGCAGTCTCTCGACCACCATACTTTAATGTTTTAACGCAGCGCTCTTAGCCAGAGAGCCATCCCGCGCTTCGGCCGCCCACTCGGCAGGCAAGAGGAATCACGCCCTCTCATCGCAGGTATCCCAGCCATGCACATGAGGTAACCAAATCCAAAACCCCGACTTGATACACAATTACGGCCGAAAACACCCTTCCACAAGGTGTACTACCCGGACCCCTAATGTCTCTCCAGGACACAACCGGAGAGGGTTGCCGCTCACCGCCCGGTCTTTCTTTGAGAGGGGGAATCTCTCCAGACCTCCTCCAGCATACAGAGTTAACCACTGCCAGCACGAGTCCAACCTCTAGTGATCGGTACACTAGAGAGAACCTCTGGTGGAGCCAACCCGATCAGCCCGTGCACTGACTTATTTTCCATGGCACTAGTGGGTTTTCAGTTATCCGACCGCCCCACCAATGCTCTGCATTCCCACCGAAAGGGCGAAGTATGATTGGCTCGGAGTGGCATACGTCCTTGATTGATCGGGAATGCCGAAGTCGGGGATAGTAGCCCTCGCTCTGCATTGGAAGAATCTTCATATTTTTCACTCAAATTTCATCCTGCTGTCATCACAGCCTCCAAGCCATCGCCACCACTTCCTACCACTGGTGGTACAGTTGGAGGAGCCATCATCGGGCACTGGCCATTACCATACATGGGAATTTATTCACACAGGAAATTCCTGTTTTGGCCCCCATCGGCCTGAATGCCAAGTGGTCCAAGACCCCGCCAAGTGGTCGGGCCTAGGTACTAACTATCGGACCAGACCATCACGGCAGATATCAGTTACCAGCCACGAGGAAACTGGTTCCAATAGGGAGAAGGATGACGGAGCCCAATTTGCAAAGCACAGGGGTGGCACTGGTAGCCTTGGGTCGCCATGAGTGAAGAGAGGCTATGAGAGACGCACCATTCACCCTTTCTAGGGCCGATGCGGTAAACAGGCTTGACTATTATAGCATAGTACTGCCACACCACCTCAAATGCCCGCCACCTCTTCTAACTGAGGAAACAACCACTCTGTAAGCATGTCCAAATAAGGAATTCCAGTAACAGTGGCCTCATGGCTACGGGTATGCTTAGGTTACTATTATATTTTCCTCGATTTTTTTAATTAATTTTTTTGGGATTTTTTATGACTGGGTGGTTGGTGACGAGGGGTAGGGGTGTTGGTTATTGTGGTTGGGTTGTCGGGGTAGGGTGGGGTAACATTATTTGTTCTTAGATTTTTATAAATGTTTTTGATTTTAGGTGATTTGTTTGGAATTATTATAATTATTTTTAAAATTTTTGAGTTCAAGGTTATTAAAAATTACGGGCTCGGGGTCAAGGTCAAATGTCAAGGTCACCGTCATTCAACATGGCGGTCCACCGGTTCATCTGCAACTTACCTGTTCCCTTGTCCCAGAACGCAGATAATTATTCTACTAGCATATTTTATGTTCGCAATAGGTAGATCCAGCATTCCAAGTTTGGTTGAAATACTTGTATTATTACTATAGATATGGCATACCAACCTAAAATATTTCACTGAGTAAGCTGAAAAAAAAAAATTCTTGTGGTTAACTAATGAAATATTGTTGGTGGCCACAAAATTCTTTTGTCAATATTGAATTCGCAAAATATTTGGTTGAACGTAATTTTTTCTATCATTTCAGTATTTAGTGGGTATCACAAACGGGCTTTTGTGGTCACCGATAAATTCAATATGTTGGTATAATCCATTCACGGTATCTTCGATACTTTTGAAAAGAACCTTTGAAAAATCACCCTAGGCGTTACATGTTCAATTGGTTATAAAAAAATATAAATGGATTAAGGTTTTGTCTTGCTTTTAGCACCGAAGCACTTTATAAATTGGTTGTTTTAAGTTTTAAGTATATTTTTTCAATAAATTATAATAATTTGTTAAAAGTCCGTACGAATTAATAACGGATTTTGAAGGGACATGTTGGTTATAGCTGAAAAGAAATAGTTCGTAGGTTAAATATTAATATGTATAAATTTAATGCCGTAATTGTAAAGTTAATATTGCTAAACTATATATTTTCATTTTTACGTAGCACTCATGGGTAAAAATTTCACTGTTATTAATTGAAATTAAATAAATTTTAGTGTCTGTCCAGTGTACTCATACACTCCATCTTGTCCGTTTGGGCACGTTTTTTTTTTTCAGAAGTATAACCACGCCATATTGGACATTGGAGACGCTGAATTGTGGTTTTAAAACTAACGTAACACATTCTTTCTACTTACAAGATAATTCTAGGTTAAGATGTAATTTTAGTATTAGCGTTGTTATTTCTGCAGTTTATCAAATAAACGTGCANCAATCCTTAACAGAAAAAAATATTTTAAAAGAATGAAAAGGAATCGATTTTTGGTCAATAATCGATTATTTTCGAAAGCTTTTTGTGGAGCTTAAGAGATAGCAGCACAATAGCGTTGGTTCTTGAGTACTAAATGTTAGCCGTGACTTACACGTATTTCTCTTATATCGTCTTTCCACCGCACGTAGTGTTATTTTGATGTTGCAGTGAATAAGTGCGACAGTTTCTTGATTGAAAAGCGATGTACCTACAACGCAGGTTTCAAAATGAAAGTTATTTTGTTCGCTGAAGAGTTTGGAAATCGAGCCGCGGGCCGTGAATTCGTAGTAAATGAAACGTTAGTGCGGGGCTGGAGGAATTTTTCTCACTTATAAGTCGCACCCCGAGTTTTCAATAAATTTTTTTTTTTATAAAATGTGCCACTTATATGCGATAAAATACGGTACCATTTATCACAGTGAAATCTTTAACCTGAGTGCTACTTCCAAAAGTTTATTATGTAAAATTTAACTTTTTCCTTACAGCAAATATGTAAATAAATCTTAATACAATAAGTAAACTTTAATTAAATTATATAATTAACAGTTCCGATATATACTTCAATCTACCTTTTTGTATGTATTACAACATTTCGCTAAATTGATTAGCATTTTTTAGACATTTAGAGAATTTTATTAAAGTATATGACAGTTAAGATTACATGGCATTGTTTCTCTTCAAAAATAAATTTTGGTAGTTCCCACATGGACACTGTTAACAAAATATTTCACAGTTCCCACATGGCACTGTTTGTTTACAAAATATTATAGAGTTCCCACATTGCACTGTTTACAAAACGTTTGACAGGTGTCACATGGCAATGTTTTGTTTAAATACTGCGGAAGGATACATAATCGGGTCCCTGAAAGTAGATCTTTAGCAGGGATTCAGAAAATCTTGAAGTTACCGTGAATACATTTTAGGCAATAATGTGTTTTTTGGTCGTAGCAAAAATGTTACGATACTATTAGCAATACTAGTTAGTTGAACGAGACAGAAAGTGGCAGCTTTCAGTACGCCAGCGGGCATGCGCAGAATATAATGGATAGAGTTTTGCAGTCGCAGCAAAACGTTTTAGTCCGAATGACATTAATGCTATTGCTGCCAACTCAACATTCTATTGTATCCAATAAACTTTTTTTTTCAATAAAAAATACGTTAGTGAGCACTAAACGGCATTAGTAATTAGTCAGTCTATGTGTTATTGTGTAGTCGGGGGCTGAGCATCACCACTATCTGTTTTTTTACCAGCAAAAAAATGTATTTTTGGAAAACTTCATTAAAATAGATTTTGTAATCACTAACTAATCTTTTCTTTCAGTGCGCCATTAACAAAAAAAATGTTGAAATACTTAAACATTTGTTCAAGCAGCGCTATATTACAATACGGCAAACAAAAAAGGCTATGAATTAACGTATGTAATAATAGCAATAGATAATAACACTGAAACATTGTAATATGTATTTTGCCACCAGTTATTAAAATAATCTTGTGATATATTTAAATTATTTATTTAAGGCTGCCTTACCATAGCACTGCTCGTATGCTTAATTTGGCGGTAATCCGTTGAGTGTTTCCTAAGAATGGAACGATATAGATTTTCCACATTTTGCGATATCTTACAAAAATTGCGAAAAACAAGGTAGTGTATCAACACACTGAACAATAAAAACAGTAATTTCTAAGTTATGACATAACACCCAAGCATTTAAAATGGCCGCTATTTAGAAAATAAGAATCCATTAGGGCTGGAAGTTATAAAAGTTGGATTTTTTTACTTCCAATTTACTGAGAATTCTATGTGTATAGAGTTCGAAGGAATTCACGGCACAGTTTTAGAAAATTTAAAGTCGATAGATACACAGCCACACACACCGAAAGACACACAGACATACACACACACAAAAACACACAGTCGACAAGGTGATCTCATTAGTTTGTATTTGCTTTGGGTAAGAAGGCTGAAAAGCGACAAACTCACCCAACTAACATAATCTGTGTAGGTCCTATCAATATAGGGTGGGTTGTATTAAATCTTCAATTATCACTGATGTGATACTCGTCGTCGCCGTTCATACATTCACGGTACCCCTATCACTAATTTAGGTAGTAAAAAATTGTGGGTAGGATAACCAGAGCTTTGAAAGCTTTCAAACTTACAAGAAAATTTGTAATCCGCAATACCTTCAAGTTGTCACGTTAGAGTACTTGTACTGTTATTTTATGCCTCTGACAAAGCAGCACTTTTTAAAGTAAACACACGTATGGTTTTACATGTTGTCGCGTGTCTTCAATACACCAGTGTACTTGCAGTTACTAGCTTCCCCCAACAAACTTTCCCACTTTACATATTGTCGAACTATCTTTTGGAGCATATTAAACTGTAAGCTAAGGTGACTTGTAATTTTTCATCCTTAAGGGGGCTCCATAGTAAAATATTTTCTGTAAAATCAGTCTTTGCGCATATACGCGCATCTCAAAAAAAAAGTTCTGGTAACATAACTTTATCCGGAAAAAGTTAAAAACAACTATATACAGCTAAAGGCTGTTTCACGATAAAATTAGCGCTTTTGCAATAAACCTTTGAAAAAGTCACTGTCCTTACCTGCATACATTTTAATGAGCGCACTGAGTGGCATGTGCCCAGCAAAGATGGTAACGAGGGAGGGAAAGTAGGTCCATGTCTTAACGTTGAATTAAAAGCGTTAGGCAAACGTTTTAAAAAACTTAATTTTTTTTTGCTTTCTGTTTTTTTAATCAAAATTGTGTTAAAATATAACAGTCGAGGAAGTGAATAATGTATAGATTCTGGCATCGTGTAATAACTAGACTTCAAGAGAGGTAACCGGAAATGTGGTTGAGAGACTTTAACATGGTTCCGCAATATTCTATATATATTTTCGGTACAATAGAAAAAAAATTAAAATAATATTTTTTAACGGTATATTAAATACACACTACTAATATTTGACAAACACTATACCTATAAAATCAATATGGCTACCAGGAACAGACATATAGACTAGGCTTGAAGAATGGGTGTAACTGCTGAGCTCCTTCAGGTGACCTAGCGCCCCCTGAGTCAAGCCGAAGTAGGGTCCCAAGTCTGCCGAAGAGGTGATCCTCAGAAAGCGACTCTCAGCCGCAGCCGCACATTCCCATTTAAAACCCATTGCAACCGTATCCACATACATACACGGCTTATAAGATGTTTTACTACTTCTAATTCAAGTTGAAATTGTTATAAAAATATAGTTGAAATAGTATTTCTGTGTAGATATGGCAACATTAATATATGCTTTAACAGAAGCACCAGTAAGGAGATTTGAGAAATATTATTTTATTTATTTGTACCATTGTTCTGGATATAATTCGAACATTGTAATTATTTACATTCCTTAACAGTTAGTGGACATTTCGAAGTTGTTAAAGCGAATTGCATACTTGTTCTCTGTTCACGTACACTCCTATGTTACCCATTTTGCCCAATAATAAAGGTACTTCTGTAATTCAAAGATCAAATAGGAAATTCACTTCGGAAACCCCACTGCAGTTTAATAACAGAATTAACGTTTCTTGGTAGACTTTCCACTAATTTGTGGTACACAGCTGGCTAAATTTGTTTACGTTTTTCCTATAACTTTTGAGAAATAGTCTGTGTTTACCTGTTGGCCGAGGGCACCAAAGCTCGTAAACGACGCTCCAACTCATCACAAAGATGTTTTATTGAAGTCAAGTCAGGGCTTTAAGCAGGCCAGTTAACCCGTCTCACTCCCTCAAGATTGTCTTCAAACCACGCCATAAATGACATTGCTTTATGGAGAGCATAATTCTAATACTGGTATAGTAAAGGGTCTTTTCCAAACCGTTCACACGGTGTGGGAGCCATGTAATAGTCCAAATGTGTATGTACATACCAGATTTCATCGATCCATCGACTGGAATGAATAGCCCAAGCCTTCAACATGAGAAAGTGCCGCAGGTTATCACGCCACCAAATTTAACTGTAGGCACGACACACTCAGATAAGTATCATTATCCAGGCATCCTCTCCGTCCACTCGTGTCCATCCGGGAGCCATATCATGTTCCGTGACTCATCACTCCGTAAGACCTTGTCCCACTCGTATGCAGCCCATTGATGGCGTTGTTTGCACTACTTCAAACGACATAGGACATGTGTGGGTGTGATCAGTGGCATACTGGCAGCAGAACGACAATATGGAAACAAAGCGCTATCCCCACGCGGTGACTAGTCTTGTCTCTGGCCTCTTTACCTGAGTTGTGGTGGAAGTCCTCCGCAATCGTTCACATGGTCGCCTGCAATTGGTTCGTAGGAAATGATTTCTTTCGCCTATTAGAGCGATGCTTGAGGCCAGTGCTTTTGTAATATTCCCACTAGTCATCGACATCGCTAATAGTGGACTGAGACTCGTTTACTGGTTGAGAAATCTTTGTGATGGAATACCCTTATTTATCGGCCATACATCATGCCCTTTTCGAATGCAAGCATCTCTGTCTGTCAACTCTTCTTTTACTACAAACATATATATGGTGTTCAAGCATTTGTGTTTTCGTTTATGTAGCCTCCTAATTGGCAAGTTCATTGAGAGAAAAGAAGTGCCTGGTGATATTTGCCCACATAGTGTAATTATAGACCTGCGCACATGCTTTGCTACTGAGCATTATCTAAGACTCTGATGCTTTATAGTAACTATGTTTTCTCAAAGTATTTCTATATTTTTAAAATAATATTTTTAACGTATGCCCTCTTGTTACATTAAAAAAAATTGCCATACATAAATTTTTGTATTGCCGCCGATAAGGTAGCTTTGTAATATTTTGATGTGTAAGAGAGGATATATTTCATTCACCTTAGGTGAGTTGCTGTCCTGAAAACATTGTGGTAGGTATTTAAGGCGTCCATTTTTTAATATTTATAAGCCATATTTTGCTCGCATGTCAGGTGTTTCTAAACCACGAAGTCTGTTTTAAATCACAAGTTTGCTTCGTGAATCGTTCCTTTTCTGGTCGTATCTAGTGAGTTATTCTTACACTATTTTTCAAGTAAAAAAAAACCGGTCATTTATTTAAATGTCTTCGTATTGATCAGTAAATTGAAACAATTATGTGATTTGTGATGTGTGTGGTACGTTAATTATTCAAATATTATTATTCTGAAAATCGCAATTTTCTAACCAAATTTCTTTTAATAAACACTATTGTTCTTTGACAACTACGTTGCTTGGATATCATATTTATAAAAACTACATACTAATCATACGGATATATCGTTCCGTATATTACAACGGATTTGTGACATAATGCCGTGGATATGACTTATCAGTGTTTCTGATAGCAGAAAAAAGAATAATTGCTTGGAACTCCACAGGAAACGAAACTCTCACTGAGCCGTTATTTACATCTCTCGTAAAATCGCGACTACTGTTGTAGAGATCTAAACACCAAATTTTAAACATCTTTCTTTAAAACTTCGTTCTGTGATTAGACGGCAGACTTCTGATTGGCTACTTGCATTGCTGGTACTTTAACTGTAGCTATAGCTAATAAGCTATTGCGACTACTGTTGTAGAGAAATAGACACCACATGCCTAAGCATCTCTCTTTAAATTCTCGTTTTATAGCTAGACTAGAAACATTTAGTCTAGTTAAACTTCTTAGCATTATTGGATATATCATTTTCCTATAAATGTTGTGTAAGGTCTAGGGTAATTTTAAATATATCATAGCAAATATATTACAAACTCATAATATAATTTTAAAATTACTGTGCTCAGTATGACTTTTTATTGTGCGGCTATTATAAATATTCTGCAAATGGAATACCTACTACGTTAAGTTGACTGAATACTTACATTACGAAATATTAAGCTTGAAGGTAAATAATATATCACACTTTCAAAACGTAACACAATTTTTAAACAATAACACAAATATGTTTCAAAATAATTATTAGACTATGCATTTGTACCTAACATAGCATAACAGTATCGTTTTATTAAAGTCCCATGTAGGGCACTATATTTATATATATGTTCATAAATTATTGATAATTTAGCCTAAATCCTAAACGTTGAAATATATGTATATTTTAAATTTGTTTCTTTATGTTACAGTTTCCTAAACTTCGTAAACAATTTTTGGAATTGAATATACTATTGTTTGGTAGGTTAAAATTGTCATGTGGACCAACGCCAACAGTTTGTGTTCTGTTTAATTAGGGGTTCAGAGTTTCTAAAATTTTTTTTACAACAGGTAAAACCAATGCAATAATACGGTATACAATAATACACAAAGGTATTGTGTGTCCATTTAAACACAGTACCAGATGACTTGCGGCTCTTCGATGCAGTCATTTGAAAACAGAGGAAGGCTGGTCACTTGCAGTCCTCTTTCTGCCTGGTTCAGTGCCGTCACTTGCGAGCGAGTTGAGAGATTTGGGCGGCTCTTAACAACGAGGTCTTGAGAGCCGATTAGGGTGAAATGAGGTGACAATGGAGCAGCGTCGGAATGCAAGGGCGGGGAAAACGGGAGATCCCCTAGTAAAACCGCCGACCAGCGGCATCGTCCGGCACGATTCCCACTTGCGAAAATCCGGAGTGAACCGACCGGGGATTGAACGCGGTTCGCCTTGGTAGGAGGCGAGCTCAGCCATCGAGGCCCCACTTGCGAGTGAGTCCAGGCGTCTTCTCCACTGGTCGTCGCGGAGGTTTAGGGGCCAGAACACCCACCTTCCACTGCGGTGAACTGGCCTCAAACCCGACAGGATTAACTTTCCATTTTCTCATGTAGGAAACATGGTCGATATTGTCGCTGGCTGGTAGGTTTACTCGCGTTTCCCCTGTTTCCCGGAACATTGCACTCCATAGCTGCTCCATCCTCCCCTCATTACAGTCCCGACGGTGGTGAAAACCTATACTGTTAGGCGTCGTTCAAGTATCTCAGTATTTCCCATTACTCTGTTGCACATTGTGAATCATTAGCTATCCCAATCCCCCGTCGCACGAGTTTTCGGTTCTGAGTGCAAATCTTAAGCCGTCTGAGATTCTGTAAATCATCAAATTTTGGGAAGTAGTAATTCTTTAAAAGTTAAAACAACGGATGATTACCCAGGAACTTCTCAAGCTCTTCTCGTCGACTTTAATATTAAAGAAGTGCCAAGAACATTCATTAGAAGAAGAGCACTTGTTTTCGAAATTATGGCTCTCATTAAATTATAATTTCATTCATCAGATATTTTCTTGTATAGTATGACCAAAATCATCAACTCAGTGATTTTTCGTCTGATACCCGCCAAGTTTTCCATACAGGCTTAAAAGTTTATATGAATCAGTTTTTTTTTAAATTTCCCTAGGAAATTTGGTTTTGTAATGTATATCTCTGAATTGTTATGTTTTTAATTCAAGCTTTATATATTAATAAAAACCAAAAGATCATGATTTTATTTTTTTACAGAAGTAAGCTTTGACTTTGTTATTTGCATATAGAAACTACACAGATATATAGGATACATTTTGCCAAAACTTCCTACTAATACGGCATAAAAGCAGAGCAATTAAGCACAAGTAGTTGGGTATTGCTAACAAAAGTTATATTCTTTCGTCCTAAATGTCTTAATACCTCGGAAAATATGCAGCTCAAATAAAATTAGAGTTAAATTGTTATTAAGTTGTTCGGTGTAGTTTATTGCTTAACTGTGGAAGTTTCTGGGTACTTACGTTGTACACGCCGTTCGCCACAGAGAATACTCGTACATTTACATATATTGATGAATCAAATAAATGTATTATATATCTGTCAGCTGATCTGTAAGCTAGTGCTAAGTTTATGCTCATAACAACAAACTTCTGTAGCGAGACAAGACACTGCACTCTGAAACTCAGAATATCTGTACATTCTCCAGTAAGTGACTGAAGGTGCATACACTACGTTACTGGCCATTAAAATGGCAACCCCAAAAAGGCTGCGAGCTATCAATGCTAGATCTACTGGACAGAACACCCATCATACACAGGTGGCATGATTACTCTTGCATTTCGGTATGACGCACAGAACGTGGGGAAATCCCTACCAAATAGGCACACGCCAGCCACACACGGTGATGCACCATGCATGCGGACACATTGATGTGCCACACGCCTGAACTCCTGAGCGAGGGTGTTTGATGTGGCAGTACGGTGCATATTCGTCATGTGCACCAGATGTCTGTCCTCGCTCTCGTTGGGGCGAAGGGGCCGTTGGGCTCCCTACACATAGCTCAGCCCGTCCCCCCCCCCTCGACCAATTGATCACATACCCGCTTCACATAGGTTGAATTTTCGTATCGTTATCGTGTTCTTCGACGCCGCCTGCTCATTCAGTTTGTGCACACGAACGGCGGGGAAACACAATGCCACTATCTCTTAGCAGCTCGTCGACCTCCACTTATATACCGTTTATCAGTATCACCGTTAGCCCATGTGATGCACCACTGAACTGAACAACTAATCACGTAATTGTCCTACCCTTCTATAAGAATTCTTCCAATGTGGAGTCCTTAAGTTGCGTCCTTCTTGGTGTCGCAATTTTAATGATCAGTAATGAATTATTATTAAATATCTTGCATTATGTGACAATTGTGGTGCCACGTACAAGGTACGAGTAAATTATCGTTGGCTAACACAAGAAATGTATATCACGTTGTCATTATAGGTTGTTCACGTTTGGGTGCTTTAAAAAGTCCTACGTAAGACCTATTGTTCCTCTGAAGTTTTATCCACCTCGCAGAAGTGAAATAAACATTGCCATGGATCTGATCACTTTATTCAAGCACCATCCATGTAAAACAGTGAAATAAGTAGTAATGTAAATATGTTGTTAAAATACATACTCGTACTATAATATGAATAAAATAGAAACAATAACTTTAGAGTCCATAAACTCTAAAATTAAATTAGTGATTCACAAGTCTTAGAACAGTAATGTTAATTTTCTGCTAACCTAACTGGCACCACGTATGCTAATGTTTACTCTACCATATATGTAGGTACTTGTATGCAATAATGGTTTTCAAAGGTTAATTTAGAAAGTGCTCTTATAGTGAACAAACTTAATCAAGGGGCACCACCTGAAAAGCATGTGGGATCACGCCAAACCCCTGTAAAATAACCATTAATGCTAAGTTGATGTGTATCACAGCTACATCTGTCAGTATGAACGCATGTCTCGAGATTAGTGAAGATAAAAGGTGGCTAGATTACTGGTGTCTTCAGCGTTGGTCATCCATTCATTGTGTTAGATTTAAGTCTAGTTCAAGTGAAAATTTGAAGTTACAGTATGTAACCCTAGACAGACTATCCAAAAACACTAACAAATCGAAATATCCCAAGTGTGGTAATTAAAACCATAATGCTTCCTTACAAGTTTTGGTCGAAAACTTCGACTCGAGCATCTGTTGTACCGCCATCCGGTAGATGGTTACTTTTACATTTAATGGATGGAATTAATCCCAAATCTTACAACCCCACCATGGAATACTACCAATAGCTTAAAATTGCACAAAGCACATGACCAATCAACTCTAGAACAATAGAAGAGTATCCTGAGTATTTACGAGTGATGCAATGCTCTACAGCGATACAAAGTAGGCCTACGCGTGTACGTGGCTAGGGCCTGACGATCTTTAGACTTAATGTCAACATTGTGTTGTTCACTCTGTGAAGTTCGGAGGAGTTTGGATCATGGTATCGTCCTGTTTTTTCGTGATCTTAGCACACTGGTTTTAGTACCTGGATTCACAAATGCCAATATATATGGAGGTATTTTTGAACAGTTTAGTCCTAGCCATGGACTTGAAACTGGCCCATTTGATTTTCATATGACAGTGCACCCATCGATAAAGCAAAGGCTATAAATGAGTGGTTTGAAGACTTGGGTAATGATGAACTCGATGGCCTGTCCTAAGTTCTGGTCTCAACCCTATTAAACACCTTTGGGATGACTTGGAATTCCAGTTGAAAGCCAGACTATATTGTCCATATAAAACGTCACGGAGATGTTCATCATGCCGATGAAGGACTATACCCAATTTAACGCAGACACCTACTGCAAACTGAAGGAGAGACTTCCTCGAAGAGAAGAGATCAAGACAGAGGCGAAATGTGCACCCACATCTTGCTAACTTCCCACACGACGTTCTGGTTTTGTTATATTTGATGCCTCAGGCGACATATGGCAGAGTTGAGAGGTTTTTGGCCAGGGTTCAACGGTGAGGTATGCCAGTGAAAGTAAAGTGAGGTGAAGATGGAACATTGGAAGAATGCAACTACGGGGAAAACGCTAGCAGACCGAGAAAATCCTTCGGGCAACGACAATGTCAGCCATGTTTCCCACATGCGAAAATGCAGCGGAACCACCGGGAATCGAGCCCAGTTCGACTTGCTGGGAGGCGAGAAATCTGACTGCTCAACTACTGGGGTATCCCATACCTCTGGCGATTAATGACCTTATAGTGCGTCTAAAAGTGTATTGCTCTAGAGATCCACCTAGAATTTTGTGTCGAATATTTGTTGCACGTGGTGTAATACTTTCTATTAGTAGGTTGTAATGGTAAAACATCGCATACTTTAACATAATTTTATATTTTTCTCTATACATTAATGAAGGATTTTTAAGGTTCAACGTCATCACGGAAACTCGTTTAAAGAGACAAGACAATGTTTGATTAACAGCCAGGCCTAATAGAGTAGCTCGCAAACACTTCAGGTATCTCACTGAAAAGTTACATGCATAATTTTGACGTGGCTTATGTTTGATTAACATTTCTATCGAAGGAGTTACGTAACGGCGTAAATTATTTGAATGTGACCCATGCAATTGTTCCAGATATATGTGTGTCATGATAAAACTGTTTTTGTAGAGCAGAAATAGGACTACGGTCAGTTGTGCTACTGATTGAGAAAGGAGTTGACGAGTAAGGAATGAAACACTTTTATAATCAGTTTTATTCATAAAATTTTCTCACTCAGTACATAACATATATGCACATGCACATTGTGTCTTTTAACATTTTTTTTTCAGAAATATATTTATTACACTTTATTATACAATTATAATGTACAGAATTTATACCATCTTAATCATTCCAAAAAATTCGTAACACAATATTTTGCACTTCATGTTTCCTGTACTTTCTTAAATAATTTATGATATGTCTCGCTTTACAAAATCCTTTGTTTCTATTATAGTGATAAATATATTCCATAATTACAACTAGGGCCACCTGTTTTTCGTGAACATATTTACACGTGAGCTAGACTTCAACATCCTATATACACAATTGCAGTCTTCCTTTGGCCATTGGCCGCTTATCTGTGTGAAGAGAACATGTTACATGAGTAAGCCAATCAGAATTATGTTTCTCTGATAGTGACAGTCCGTGATTCGTGGGCAGATAGTTAAGACGCGTAACAATTCAAATGATCCAATCACGAAAGTGGTTCTGAACTAAAGTGTTTTGGAACACAACTTGTCCTGAAATCTTTTCGTGAAAAACAGGTGCACCTGACAATAATGTACATGAAAGGGCAAATTTCAGGTATTCTCTTACTTAATTTCAAACGAAGGTTCCACAGTAATTTGGCTGTGCTCCTTGAGCATAACCAGAGCTAGCCAGGAACATGGAAAGGTGCAGATCAAAATAAAGTATGAGAAGCATAAGAAAGTTGCTATAGAAGGGTAGTATAGCACATTGAAAATATTTTACTCTCGTGTCTTCTAAACCAACCTAAGTCAATGCTCGTGCGCAGTAGCGATAGTGACATGCGACACCGTCGCTGTAATCCATAGTTTCCAGTCACCATTGTGCGCATTAAAAGTCGTGTTAGTATTCAGGTGCTTCAAATTAAATTTCCACCTTAAATGTTATACAAGTTCTGGACAAAGAAATACTGTCACATGGAAGTCCAAGACGTTTGTGTTTTTGCATTTCTCCGGACGTGCAATTAAATCAACTTTTTAGACTTCCAGCAGTCAGTAAGATTGTTTTTAAGGGCAAATACGTATGTACAACTTGAGTTTGTTCATGTTTGTGGCAATTGATGTAAATATTCGACGTAAAGGAAACGTGTGCATGGATATACTTGGACAAGAAATTAAGTTAGCTCTCGACAGTCATGTATTTTCTGTCTGCTCTTGTATCTATTAATCAAGACGTTATGGAGAAATAAATAAAACCTCATTCACTAGGAAATGTTCTTATAGGTCTTGATGTTCCCTTTTCCCGCCATAACCAAATGAACTATATAACAGTACAAAGCAGCTTCCACTACGTTACAATTTAACAACCTCTCCCTCCTTGCTCTGTCACCACTGCAAGGTTTCCTGTAAGGGTATAGAAACATGGGAAATATATTTAGGAAAGTGGAAGAATACTGCAGATTCCGTCTACTTTCCACAGGTGAAAGTACTTGATTGTAAACGGGATATAAAGGACTACGAACCCTGTCGTCGAGATTTTTCCATTCACGCCTCTTTTGACGCATTGGTAATTGAAAGTTATTATATATTTCAAGATCACAGGTGAAAAACATTACAAGTCCATTTAATTTTCCGATTTCCAGGTTATCATGTTATTTGTTTACTTCGATACGGTGTTTTATAGTGGTGTTACAGTCGTGGGGAAGAACGTAATCTTTCACAAGATATAGCCATTTTAAATATCAGTAAACAGGGAAAGAACATAACAGTTGTTAAAATTAACCTCGCTCTCCTGTAAAATTAGCAAAATGTGACTTTATCAGGTATTTCCCCCGTGGTCTTAATTTATAAAACAACAAAATTCTCACGCCGGTTAAAAGTCTCAATTGGTGACCATAAAAATTTAATAAAGTGGAAGCTAGTGACACATAACATATTCAGCCCCTATTAACTATAAAATACAGGAAAACTTATGTGTTAAAGCTGCTCCAAAACATAACGCACTCTTAGCTTCGGCAGTTTTATGACAGTGCCTTAGTGAACCCACAAGGAATTACTGACAACATTTTCTGTTCGTTGAAAAAAAAAAAGATCAAGTTTTTTAAGTTAACATCTACTTATTAGTTGGTATAAAACCAATTTACCGTGTATTCGGCTGAATCTGATTTTTACAAGCCTAACATATTCTCTTTAATTGACTGCACGTACTTAATTTAATTATAAATAAAAACCGAAAATAACAACATACAACTTCACGAAAGCGTTTATTGTAACCGTTACTGAAATTTAATTTTAAAAAATACCGTTCTTTTGGGGGGCCGCGGTGCCTGAGAGGTTGGACTGCTCGCCTCCCACCAAGACGAACCGGGCTCAATCTCCGCACCGCCAATCCCGGATTTTCGCAAATGGGAATCGTGCCGGACGATGGCGCTGGTCGGCGGGTTTTCTCTGGGATCTCCCGTTTCCCCCGTCTCATCGACTTTCAAAACCTCGTTGTTAAGAGCCACCCAAATCTCTTAACTCAACGTAACTGTTCTTCTGAATGTCATTTTATACGTAAATAAATGATAAATTATTTATTTAATTTTTTATTTCAGAAGTACTTAGTACTATCTTAGTCTTGTTCGTGAATGCTCGTTAAGGTTTCTTAAAACATATCCATTTTGACTTCGTAATATTTGTATTGCATGTTTTTAATTTGTAAAGCCTTCATTTAAATGTAAATGGGAGGATTTACAAGAAGTATTTATAGAAACATCCTTGTCTCAAATAGTTCTTCATGGCACGAGACACTTGTGGAATCTCTGTCGATAAAAGAATATTGAGTAAGTTAGTTTATTTCTAACTTATTTGTTGGCATCATGTACGCTAATATAACTCATGGGATTATCGCGGAATTCCATTTCATATTTACACGCATCTAATGATATATATATATTGATATATATATATAGGGGCCTATATATATATATATATATATATTCAATCCGTTATGTTTGACAGAATATGTAACGAACTTGTCAACACAATTAACTTGCCACAGCTAGAAGGGCTAACCCATTAATTTAGAAGTTATTCGACTCCTTATGGGCAATTAATTTACGCTGTCGCCGAAAATGACCCAAGATAAAGATTATCATGATCTGGTAAATCATACAATACTTAATAGTATCGTCAGATATTTATTAAGTCTAAAGTAATTTTCACTCCATTGGATCCCCAGCAGTCTCTTAGCACTGGTTGTAGGGTGTAATAAAGCGAGTTTTCGCAGCTTAAGGGTTCCGCTTACATGCAGCTACTGTATTTTGCGCTTCGAGGCCTCGAAACGCGTGAGCTCTAAGGCCGAATTTTGCTCACTCACCACTTGCCTAAGCGTCTCTACGTGCAAGGCACTCGACTGGCTTGCAGTCTTTCCGTCGGCGACTCGTCTCAGTGTGACTCTATATATTTTTTTTTTGGAACGCTAATAAAGATAAAGGAACGGTGCGTGTCCAAAGACCTTTTCAGAGATTCTGTGTAAAAAATTTTGAAGCTAAAAATTATTTTGAAAGTACCTGTTTTAGCTATTTTCACGCCCATTAAAACCATTCGCTTGATTATGAAATGAGAAAACTTGAAACTTGTCTTTGAGCACAGAACGTTTCTTAATGCTTTTCGTGTTCAGGCACCACTACAATATATACAACAGTTTTTTAATCACGTGTTTTCTGCCAAATCTCTTCAACGCACTTTTGCAGATCTTTCAACTTACTAAAAGGAATATTTTCCCTTAAATTGTCCTTGGCTTTCGCTCCCAAAAGGCTCCTTCTCATTAAATATTGTTAAATGCAACGAACAAAAAAAAAAAAAAAAAAGCTGTTCACGGTAAAGTGAACACTTTTAAAATCAACGTTTGAAAAATGTCACTGCCCATACGTGCATATATTTTAACGTGCACACAATGCCTGACATGCGCTCAGTAAAGTTAACAACGACGTATGGAAAGTAGTTACACGTGTTAATGTTCAATAAAAAGTGTTAGTAAAACATTTGTTGATACTGAAATTATTTCGTTTTATTTTCTCTTTTCTTTTATTATTTTAAGTGTAAGAATCAGAAAATTTTTAGAACGATTACATTTCTAATAATTTCACAGTTTTACGTGACTGACGCATGGACAAAGTGAACAGGCACACAATACTAAATTTACGTATGGCAGAAAGATACAGTGTATTCCGAGAAGTAGATAGTAAAGAGGTCATTATAAAGTGCTCAGTTTACCGTAAACAGCCCATAGTAACTTATTATGTTAATACACGTCGCGTCAACATGAACTTTGGCGAGAAAGTGCGTGAAGGAAGCGGTGTTTTCAAGGAAGTTGTGAGATTTCAGAGCGCCGACTCGACAGAGCTAACACGTCGCAGTGAAAAGTTAATATAATTGAGGGGACCCCCTAGCAAAATGTTGTCTATAAAATGAGCGTTTGTGCGTATACGCGCATTTCTAAATAAACGTTCTGCTAATAAAATGTTTTTATTCCACAATAGGTAAAAAAATAAATGCAGATAAATAAATTCGCTACTGTTTACTTTTATTATATTAAATATATTCAAAGGAAAAAAAGTGAAAATGTGGCATCTGTAGTTAAATCAATCGCGAGTAATAATATCCTACTATTACAAATCTAATTTACGACAAATTCAGTTTCTTGGCAATGCACATCGCATGTCGAGTGCCGTAGCAATGCATCCTTGTAACCAGAGGTGACCTTGAGGCGTTATAATTTTTTTACAGGGGTTTCCCTTAAACGTAACAGAGCTATGACGGAAAGTATGCTGGAAGTAAAAAACCTAATTTCTTCAGGGAAATATTTACTTTTCCGTTTCACCCATACATAATTTCTATTCCGCAAATCCAGAATTAAGAGTCGATGGACATCTTCTGTGGTTTAAATCATTTGAGTTCTTTTTCATCCCGATCGAGTTAATTAATGCATTACGTCCAGCAGAATTATCTCCGTAAGCTAGGCAACCTGCGGCCAGGGATCCCCCAGTAAAGTGCCGCCGCGGTTTAATTATGTCCGGAGTTTTCAACTCCCGCCCTCGGCATCAATTTCCGGCGACGGCGTAAAAGTTTGCCGCCGGGGAAACTTGCCCTTTTCACGGCGCCCTCGAGTTCATGGCGTGCCTGGAGCCAGCCGCCCAAGTTTGCCAACCTCGCCTATAGAACTGCGGCGGGGCGACGAGGGAGCTGCTGCACCTCGCCAACCTCCCATAATTCCAGCCCGGAACAATATAGTCGGCCCCCGCCACAGTGAGGAGGGACTCGCCAGCACGCAGCACCTGTTGGCCAGACTCACAACCACGTCCACCCCCGGGTGCTCGCACGCAGCGAATACTTGCTCAGAGTTGTGCCGCTACAGTGTAAACTACACTGCTCGCAGACTATACTACATTCCCCGTATCTTCACACATTTACAATCAAACCTTAGAAAAAAAAAAAAATCACCGCACGCATAACCTGCGTGCGTTGTTTCGTATACGTTAATGTCGTTGTCACAAACTTTCATTTAATACATCTGTTAACATAGAAGTATCTTATTTTAGGCTAAATTGAACATTCACTTTTATTTAATTTATAGATGACAATATTGTATTTATAATTAAAACAAATGTGATCAATGGAAACAGGTGTGCTGATAATGCACAGTAAAAAATCATTCACATGCATAACAGTATTAAAATTTTTGCGCACGAGTGCGGTGCGTGTTCCATTCGAAGTAATTTTCTATGCTTGGCTGAGCTTTGTTTGCGTGAGGCGGAGGAATTTCCTGGAAGTTGAACTTTAGCAGGGTTTAAGAAAAGTTGGAAGTAACCGAGAATGGACTATAATGGAAATGAGTTTATACATCTAACGACACGGTTACTCTAAAAGTAGAGCTTGTTAGAACTTGTTAGTGTGAATGCGTCACGGCAGCCATATTTTAAACGCGTTCAACTAAATGGTTGCCAAAGGTAACAATTTCGCAATGTTACATCTCTGTATAGGTTGTTCGCGGTTAATTGAGCGCTTTTGAAAGCCCTGCTTGAGGTCCATTTTTCTCCTCAGTTTTCATCCTTTCGGCGTATGTAAAATTAACATACCCGTGAAACAAAACTATGGGCAGGTAGTTTTAATTTTGGGCCTTATTGGTTGCGAAGAACCTGGAAATTGGCTGCGGTCATCAAAGGCTTAGAACATTATCCTGTGGCTTACATATGTTTATCACTGTGTCGATTGTTAGATAACTTAAAATCTTAGTGAAATAATTGATGTTAACAATAAATACAATTAACACTTTTAAAGAACATGTTAGATTTTTATCGTAAAATTTGCTGGACGTGCCACTTTCTTTATAAGGAATGGATTACGTCATAATTTATAATTATTTTACTGTGATGTATTCATGGAGGCCTATTCATACTCACAATTTTTGTGGAATGTCTCACATCTGCAAGCTTCTCTATCGTTTTGTTTCTGATCTGAGAGTTATACCATTAAGTTATGTTATTTTTAACACAACACAATCATGTTGACACGAACATTGTGTATAAAGCAATCAATTAACACAGATTACATTCACTACACTTCTGCAGTATTTCGGCATTTTCAGACGATAGGGTTGAAATCAGGTGAATTGTTCACAGGTGGATATATTACATCAGGTCACCTCTGTTACTCTACCAAATAATCATGAAACAAACGAAAATAATAGCTCAATACGTCGATCGGTCCTCAGAAAATTGTTAGTGTTTGGTGGAGAAACAGATGGATTCACAGCTGGTATCGATAATATTTCTATTCATATGAAAGCTGTAATATTTGTTTAAAATTAGCCTTATATAAATTATGACTGAATACCACAATTGCAGAATGCCTGTTACTAAAACACCAACTGATAATTTTTTGAGATGTTATCGTACTTAATTATGTTTGTCAACATTAATTCCAGCACCATGATTTTTTATTTACAATGACACAGAGAAAAATGCACAGACGCGACGGGTTCTTGTAAATCCATCTGTCTTGGGTATGAAATGTTTGATGGTTGGAGAATGTTTCCGCCATGTCAAATTATGACAAAACGTGAAATAGTACTTGATTATTATCTCCGCCATACACACAAAATGAATCCTCGTCAACGCAAAAAAATTTCAAAAACACGAGTATGGATAATGATGTATAGCTTGTAAGCAATTACGGTATCTTTAAAATAACACCGAAAAAAAAATTTGCCAAATTTTTACTGTAGTTACTTGCACTACTTCTAGTAAATATATTTTCATCATAGTCTTGAATAATTGTATAACTTACATTTGTTTAGTTAAAATATTGTTTGCAAGATACTTTTAAAACTTTACCAATCGTATTTTTGTGACAGTTGCTGTTAATCACACAGATAAGCCAGGATTGCTACTTATTCAGGTAGACCACAACATTATTTTCTCGTTAAATAAACATATGTCCACACATTCTGGCTGTTTAATGTTGTATGTGTCACTCAGAAACTTCCAGTGAAAGATGTAGCTTGAAAAAAAGGCTGTTTACTAAGCTGAAATTCTTCAAGTTCCACCTTTACATACACTTAAGTCCAACAGTCATATTTGTACTAGGACTCACACATGTTAAAAAAAAGTTCCCCTTGTGACTGTGTAAATGTGCTGTCTGAACTTCGATGAACACGAGGAGATTGTCATAACCTTCGAGAACAATTGCTAGTTGCTTTCTTGTGTTCGGTGCATTATGTAATGTGTCCATCAAAAAAATTAAATACAGTGTTCGAGAATTGTCTCTTCACATCATCCTACTGCAATGGTCACCAAATGAACACCCAAAGCACTTAACGCCAAACTCAAACGATATTAACGTTTGTTGTGATTTATCGCGAAAATATTTAGTGAAAATAAGCTTTTAGATTTGCATAGTTTGATTGTAGTTTTGTGGTTGGATGACACATTTCTGGCAGAGAATGGCTATTGACAATTGAATAAGGGATGTTCTGTAACTTATAAGGGAATGTCCGATCAGGCGAGTGAAACGAGGAAGGCAGCCAGAAAGAAAGTCGATATTGCAGGCATGTGCTGAGAACAGCGAAACCTAGGAGCACTACGACATTTCCGCGGTAAACCACCGCACTGTCTTGAGAAGCGTCGTTGCCGAGGGAGCGCGGCCGGACAAGGCGTCTAGTCCACTGGCACTGCGTTGGGTGGGAGCGGCGGGTAGANTCGCCGCTGTTGCTGTCCGGCTCGCTGTCCTCAGCATCCAGCTGCTGGCTGTGCAGCTGCTGTTGGTGCTTGAGAGCTGCAAGCCGTTGCTGCTGCATCTCCAGGTGCTGCTTGCGCCACTTGATGCGGCGGTTCTGGAACCACACCTTCACCTGCAACCACAAGCAAGACTACTGCACCGCACACATCTACAAGCACAGGGCCGGCCCTTCTCGATCACTTACTTCCTTGGCTCACTGTAGTGTCTCCAATACTCTCTTTATTTATTTGTGCACCTAGGGTACAACATAACGGAGTGTCTATATGAGACAAAACTTTATAAAAGGTATCTAACATAGTTTATACGTTGCTGGTTTCCATTTAAGTGTACTGACCAAACTTCAGTGTTTTATCATTGTGACTTTAAGGCACATAGGGCTACATAAAGTCAGTTACAGTTAAAAAGTAATGTTATTTTATTTTTGGGCATTTTGGATATGGTTAAACTTTGCAGAATTATACAATTATAACATTTCAAATCTGTTTAGTTACTAAAGTATTTTCAAAATATTAGACTACATCAGTAGTAACCATGTTCAAAAAATTGTGTAAGTTATTTAAATTTACATTACTAAATAGAAACAGTGGAGAATAAATAACGTAACTGACTTAAGATATTTATGGAAACACTTAACATTATATTCTTGATGGAGTTACATGTATGCACGATGGCAGGAAATGCATATATGGCAGGAAATGCATGTGTGACAGGAAAGTCCGATTATCGTTTCCTGTTAGATATATATACTTAATTCAGAATCTAGCTGAACCAAACTGACACCTTACGGTAGCAGGGTCGTTAAAAAAAAAAACGAATGTTCTATTGCCTACAATGATTCCTGAGGGCCCTGTTAAAGTCAGAGATTAAATACCAGTTCAATGAATATACGGCAGAAAATATTTAAGAATAAGCCACGATGGTCTGCATTAAATATAAAAGTAGTCTATAAATAATAGATCTAATCATATGTATTTTAAATGGGAGCTGCGTGGCTAACAATCTTCAGCTCGATATGGAAGTGCCCGGTAGTCTTCGAATGACCTTGGAGGCCATCCATCTCGAGATTGCTGGACGTACTCAAAGGTGCCCAGAGTTACGATCTCCAATTCTATACGCATATACATCAATTTATGTGACCCGGTGGACATATTATTTGTATATACAGGATGTGGCAAGTCGAAAATAATTTATTTTCGTACATGTTATTTTTTTTTAAATCATTCTTAAACCTCGTGTACTAAAATGATGCATAGCGTTAAACTTTATATTCATTCCTCACATTCATTCTTCAATCTCATTCCTCATTTTATAGCACACTCGCTATATTTTCCATCATTTTGCGCTAGAGTGCCATGAAAACACGTATTTCGGCATTGTCCGCGAGAGTATGCTGATGAGGAAAATATTAAGTTCTTCATCTGATACGACAGATGATAGATCACTTTCTCTCTCCGTCCATTCGTAGCTATCATTCTGGTAAGTTATTTGACGTTAAGTTCTTCCATTACAGTAGTTCACGGGAAATTGTCGGTCATGTTCAATATTTTAACAACAAAGTAAAAATCTGCTCAAATTTCAAGTACCTGTTCGCACCAGCAAGCTATTGGAATGTAGTGATCGAGATAAAGCGTTCGTTTGATGGTAGGCCTCTGGTCGGAATATATCATGGCTGCTTCTTTGGTGATACCATCGCTGACTCCAGCTGGACTGTTTGTGCTGTTGGTAATACAGTTCGCAAACCATTAGAGTTTCTGAATATTTAGTACCCATGTGACCTGATACAAAGTTTTAAGCAATCTCCAATAATTAGGTATAGCATAGGGCTCCCAAGTTTTAGACAAAAAACCATAGGCTAGAAAAATATTAATTTTTGTCGGATTTAGAAATATTTGTTATTTTTATTGTGTGATGTGGCGTTTTAGGAACACAGAATTAATGCCAATAGCAAATTGTAGATTATTAAAATAGGGGTCAGAGTGAGATACTTTTTTGTATTTCGATTAAAATATATGTGATTCGGTACATTTTTAACTATGTTTGTACATTTGGAATGTACAACGAGAGCACAAGCTGAATCAGTTCGATATTCCTTACTATGGTCTAGAACCTTTTATAACCATAGCTAATAACCATTTTCGAAACACTGGATATAGAGCCACCAAACTTCATACACCGATATGCCGGATAAGGCGAGAAGTACTTTTTATAAGAGTAGTTGGCAATAGATTTATAGTTACATATTAGGCAACCTAACTTACCATTATCAATTCAGTTTAGTGAAAATACTTCATGTTTTTATACTGTTTTCAACATCGACATTCTTTGTTTCTTTATTCGTACAGACATAACAGATTTTCCTTTCCTTTGCATTTGTAGTCTCATTGTCAACGTTAGTCTCCACAGCAATTGGTGCTACATATTTGTTTCGAAGCTCGTCTATTTTGTGTGTCAATTTAGCAAGTGTGCATTTCGCACTGTTATGAAGTGATCAGGCATTAGCTGAACGGCCTGCCTGATCACACCTTCAAACATTGAACCAGGGAACGAGCGTGATTGCAATAACACCTTGCGAAAGAAAGTTGCAGAAACCCCGTCCACCGGCCAGTAAATGGGAACGAAAATATTAAACAACGCGCCCGATATAGGCCAGTGTAACACCGGGAGTGGCATCTTTTCGTCGTATTATATTCTAGATAAAATATACGTAAAATTCCAATTTAACCAAAAGTAAAATACTTGTATTTTAACAGGCGTATAAAACGCTTGTATAGGTACCATATTTAGGAAACAACCAAAAATGTTACGCACAAGGTGATTTTTTAAATGTTTGATTCATAAAGTGTGCAGATACCACGAATAGACTATAACTGAATAAACATTTGCATGTGGTCTGCTATGCGGGAAAAGAGGACCATGGTGGTATCTAAAGGGAAGAAGACATGTTTTGAGTTACTTGTCTTCCAGTACAACAGTGCCACGAGCATACACAGACAATTATACCGCTACGCTGACCTGGGCCAGAAAACGAAGCGTCCACAAAGCAAAGAAAAATGTGCAGTTACTGCACTTTTATGTATACTACCGCAGAACATAAAGAACAGGAGCGGTTCTAAGAAGGAGGGAGGTGGTGCTTGAGTGAAGAGGGAGAGATTTGGGCGGCTCTTAACAGCGAGGTCATGCTTGAGGAGCTGAAGCTACCATTTCCCATTCTGCACACTTGATGGCGTGGGCAGACCTTACTTCGGCGGCCTGCCTGAACGCGCAATCTCACATAGAAGTGCAATCAGGCGTGCAATCGGGCCGAGCGGGCAGCGAATTCTGGGTCGTTATTGCCCAAGCCTGGTGGTTGAAAGAGCAAGTAGCCCCTCCTCCGAACTGAGAGCCAGGCCACAACTGCGCAAGGCGCAGAGATAATATAGGCCAGTGGAACATCTTAAACAGGATTTTTTCTACATGTTGTCGACCTAGCAAGATGGACCAAGGAGCCGCCAAGAAACCCGATATGCTGACTGTCCTAACCTCACGTCGAAATCAGCCTCCGGCTTCGAACTAAGGTGGAACTACCCTGGTTATATTAGTCAATTAGGTAACTCTAATATAAATTATCGGCTCCTCCGCATAACTAAATAAAAATAATACTGATCGTAACAGTTGTCTAAAATGTAATTTTACTTCTCTATACTGACGTTCACTTTATTCAAACCGCCTTATATTACTGAAGTGCTAGTACTGGTTGATGATGATACCATTTAAATTATACATTTATAACAACGTGATCCTGATGAACATGCCAGTTACGTATATTAAATTAATTACATTTCTTTGTAACCGAAGTGTCACGATACCACAATCACCAAAGGTATTTGTTGCTGTTTTTTTCTTCGTAATTTTACATCGTCTTACTGTCGTGGGCATTAAACATGTATGTTATGAAATTTTGAAATTCGGAACCGTTTTTATTTTTATCGTTATTTACCATTGTATCCTATGCAATAAATACGTGCACACATTTTTATGTGTCCACTCAAAGGGGCCAACAAATATGTAACATTCGGCACAATAAAACCGGAAATTGTTTCTGTTTTCGTAAAATACATTTTTTATAATGTAGTAAAACTATAAAACTTTGTACTCTTGAACATAAGGGCCCTATCCCCTGCCCCTTTTCACACTTTGGCCACTAACTTTTGAATCTGGCACTGAGAAAGAATGCTACAGAAGAAACGAAGCCGCGCGATAAGTCGAGTCACGTCTTCGCGTTGCTCACAACACTATGTCGCCACGAGCCAAAATGAAGCGCTCATTGAGCTACAGTTGTGTCGGACCACAACGCGGAGAAGATTTCTCACAGATTCGTTCCTTTTTTCGTCCCATATTCTCTATAGTGCCTGAAAATGCTCTCTGTGATGACAGCAACGTCTAGGGCCTATGGCCGGGACTACGATGACTTCATGTGACACGTAGCATGCATCACACTGCACTTTCACAATCTAAATGCGATCAGTGGAAAATCACTGATTCACAGTGAAATTCAACTACTAGAATCAGTGAAAATAGCTCAACTTAGAATAAGAGGAAAACCACCGATTGTTTCAGTGAAACAATTTCACTGATTTAATAAGTGACGGCCAACTGCGTGTCGTGGAATAAATATTGTTTTCAATGAATTTAGTCGAATAATTAAGAGAAATAAACGTATTTCCGATAGTTGCTATTAGTATTTCGCAATTTAAAAAAAGTTGAAAAACGTTTGTGGATGGTCGGGATTCAACCCAAACTACTTCTAATGTACTTTTTAGACAGTCACTATGGAGCTATGGAGGCACGGTTGAAAACGAAAAGGAAAATAAATGTGTTATATTTCCTCATCAAAAGTATATAGTTTTAAATTGTATGCCCTTTATTTTCGCTTTTAGATTAATGGGTAACGTTAGGACGGTTAGAACAAATAGTACTTATGAGTGCACTCACTTTGCCACATTAAATGCAGTTTAAACCTTCAAACCGAGTACTGTGATGGCTACGAGAAAATGAAATGAAAGACTGAATGTTCATGTTACCCTGTAAAATGGTGTTATGAAACACAAATCTCAAATTTTTGAAATTATTTTCTATTGGTTTTATTAGTTTATTCGTTGTTATTTCATTTGATACACGTTTTTAACAGCCATTTTTACACGTAGTTTGGTGCCCATTTTTACACCTTGTTTAACTGATCCATCCGTCAAAAAACAAATCACTTACAAACAGTGAAAAAAAATGGCTGAAGGGAAACTGGCATTTCTTCACTAATTCGTCAACTAAATTCACTGAAGTGACTGTTGATTTAGTCAGGTACTGTTAACTGATTTAAACAGTGAATTCCCAATGATTCAGCATACGTAAAATGCTGTCTTTTTGGGTGTTAAACTATGATGCCTAACGTAAGTACGTAAACTGAATAAAAATAAGAGTTTTTGCTTGTCGGATCGAGAATCCTGAACATTCCAATTAACTGTTATCTGTCTATGTTATAACAACTTTCATGTGGCAAAGAGCAGACTGCGAAATGGTATACGTGATTTACATAAACATATCCTTCAAAATGAAATGTAGCTGGGAGATGCAAACATGTTTTTGTATAACCTATATGCTAACATATCTTATGTAATTAACATTGATCTATTCGAAAAAATTAAATTCTCTTTCGGGAAGTGTTGGAATTACAAATTTAATGGTAAACAATGTGCGTTTCATGCAAGCATTTTTATTCTTCTGCGAAGCATAATCAGTAAACTGTCACATATTAACATTTCCTGGATATTTACGAATTAAAAAGTAAACTATTCCTAGCCTAACATATACTATATTTTCATTCCCCTTTCTGGGAGAAAATTTTTATGAAATAGGTTGAACACGTGTGTAGATGGCATCGCGAAAACAGGAAGAAAAAAAGCCAATATAACACAACTTCGTCTCTATGTCTCTATTGTCATTGACCTACAAACTGATGTACAGTGTCACGTTTCATGTATCACGCAAAAGCTTATTTACGTGAACATACGTGTTACGTTACGTTAAACGATCGTGGTAGGTCTCCAGGGGCGTAGTCAGGGGAGGGGATATCGGGACGCCCCTCCCCCTCACCACTCGAAATGAAAATAAAATATTTCAAACTAAAATTTTAAAATGAACTACAACTTATGTTTTTTATAAGTAATTTGTGGTCCTCCTTGAACAAGAAGGGTGTTTATAGTATTCTGTGGTTCCGTCTTTTTATATTAGCTCAGTGGTTGTAAATCAATAATTTGTAATATTATAGTTTCATTTTTATTCCAAACATATACATTTGTATTCTCCCCGAATTAAATTCCTGGCTACGCCCCTGGGTTTCATAGAGACACAAATCAAGATACAGTCTGCTTATGTGAACGTGTTAAGTTCGGTTCACTATCAATTTCGTATACATAATAGCCGTCTGCGTATGACGTTTACAAAAAAGGGTGGCCCATTGTGAATATACCTTTTCTTATGACGTGATACGTGAAATGTGAGGTCAACGTAATCTAGACTTAAAGGCCCTTCTACAATTGAAAACTTTAGCATTTGACTTTACGATCAGACTTAACGTTTGGTTCTCGACATGTTGTTTCCTATGGAGCTTGACGCAATGAAACAGTCAAGGATTAAGTCAAGCACTTTACGATTTCGGAAAGTTGAAACCTAAAGTCAAAATGAAGCAGTCATTTTGCCGAGAATCTATCGGAGGTTATGTGGAATGGGTATTTGTTTGCCGTAAGGCGATTTTAATCTCGGTAAAATGGCAAATGGCAAACTAATGTTATGCTAAGCGGAAACATGTGAATTGATACTTATGAATGAAAAAGCGAGTTTTTTGTTTGAAATGGAATTTGAAGCTTATTTTAAAAACTGGTAGGCCTACGTAAAATATATACTTGAGCGATATATAATGATTTACATAACAATATACATATTTTTACGAATATTGCACAACTGATTTTCAATTGTAATAATTGAGACTTTAAAANATGAAAATAAAATATTTCAAACTAAAATTTTAAAATGAACTACAACTTATGTTTTTTATAAGTAATTTGTGGTCCACCTTGAACAAGAAGGGTGTTTATAGTATTCTGTGGTTCCGTCTTTTTATATTAGCTCAGTGGTTGTAAATCAATAATTTGTAATATTATAGTTTCATTTTTATTCCAAACATATACATTTGTATTCTCCCCGAATTAAATTCCTGGCTACGCCCCTGGGTTTCATAGAGACACAAATCAAGATACAGTCTGCTTATGTGAACGTGTTAAGTTCGGTTCACTATCAATTTCGTATACATAATAGCCGTCTGCGTATGACGTTTACAAAAAAGGGTAGCCCATTGTGAATATACCTTTTCTTATGACGTGATACGTGAAATGTGTGGTCAACGTAATCTCGACTTAAAGGCCCTTCTACAATTGAAAACTTTAGCATTTGACTTTACGATCAGACTTAACGCTTGCTTCTCGACATGTTGTTTCCTATGGAGCTTGACACAATGAAACAGTCAAGGATTAAGTCAAGCACTTTACGATTTCGGAAAGTTGAAACCTAAAGTCAAAATGAAGCAGTCATTTTGCCGAGAATCTATCGGAGGTTATGTGGAATGAGTATTTGTTTGCCGTAAGGCGATTTTAATCTCGGTAAAATGGCAAATGGCAAACTAATGTTATGCTAAGCGGAAACATGTGAATTGATACTTATGAATGAAAAAGCGAGTTTTTTGTTTGAAATGGAATTTGAAGCTTATTTTAAAAACTGGTAGGACTACGTAAAATATATACTTGAGCGATAAATAAAGATTTACATAACAATATACATATTTTTACGAATATTGCACAACTGATTTTCAATTGTAATAATTGAGACTTTAAAANGATTTACATAACAATATACATATTTTTACGAATATTGCACAACTGATTTTCAATTGTAATAATTGAGACTTTAAAACTTTACTATGCATCTGTGATTTCGTCAAAGGAAAGGAAACGTAAAGTCAAATGCTAAGTTTTCTATTGTGTATGGCCCGTCCACAATTGACATAGCGCACATAACATGCATAGTATAAAGCAGTAAAAACCTGTATTTGCGATCGCAATGTCCACAACTAGTATTTGGTGTGAATTACTTGAAGTCATTTGCGTTACTTTGGCGTTAAAATGCTCATCTCTGAGTATCTTACTCCAAGTTTTTAACGCCGGCCAATGAGATTGTGAAACGTTATAAAAACTGCTGCAATCGAGATTACCAACTTATGCGTTTAAAAATTATTCTTCTAGGAAAATCATTTACGTTAACGTCGATTGTGGACGAACATTTTCACTTGTTAAGCTGTGTAAGAAATGTTATTTAAGCCAAGTCGACTGTGGACGGGGCCTAAGGGCCTTAAAGCTCAGCTTCACCTCTTTTGCAGAAATTCTTCGTTTTCGCGTTATCATTTCGGGTTCATAGTAATTACCGACACTGTGCGATTATAGAAAATTTACATTTTACTAGTTGTTTAATATTAATGTTCGTAATTTTAATTGTGTGTTATCTGCTTGTTGTAAAAATCCAGGAACCNATTTTACTAGTTGTTTAATATTAATGTTCGTAATTTTAATTGTGTGTTATCTGCTTGTTGTAAAAATCCAGGAACCTATTTATATTTTATCAATAAGGTCCTGCCCTTTGCAAGCAGGAAATAACACACTGTGAAAATTAGACACAAACGTANTATTTATATTTTATCAATAAGGTCCTGCCCTTTGCAAGCAGGAAATAACACACTGTGAAAATTAGACACAAACGTATTAAACAACTAGTAAATTGTAAACTTCCTATAATCAAACAATGTCAATAATTCCTCTGAAACTGAAATTATGACTCGAAAACGAAGAATTTCTGCATAAAGGGCCAAGCCGAACCTTAGGGCTGTTGCCTGGTTGAGAATTTGATATAGGGAAATACATGTTAATGAAATGCGGTTTTTTAAAGCCAATTTTTAAGATATAAATTTGAAACAAAACCTAAGTGTGAGAAAAAATACTCTCAAACTCTGTATCAAGGCTAATTTCACTATTTGTTTTTTGGTAATTTTTATTTCAGTAATTAATTATTGTAGTTTTCTGATTTTTCCAGAAAACCGGCTATACATTTATGTTAGAAAAGGCTTCGATAGCAAAAAAGCGCATATTTTCCTTTTCAAAAATGTCCATGGTAGTATATAACTATGTTAAATCCGAGCGCCGAAAAACCTAATTTCATAAACATGTGTTCCCCTGTAGTAAAGCAGGCAGCATCGTTGAGATAGTGACGGCGCGCGCACACCTGCGCCTCGGTGAGCTGCAGCGCATGCGCGAGGTAGAGCCGCTCCGGCCCCACCATGTACTGCTGGCGCTCGAACTCCGCCTCTAGCCTCTCCAGCTGCTCCGGCGTGAAGATGGTGCGCACGCGCTTCGACTTGNGCGTGAAGATGGTGCGCACGCGCTTCGACTTGGCGGGCTTCTTGGCGGCCGCCGTCCCTGACGAGTCTGCAACACGCCACCCGCAACGCTTATCGAGCTGACCATCTGACCATCACTTGTAGGCTGAACACGGTTCACTCCTGCCTATATTTTAACGGGCTCTCACCCACTGGCATGCGCCCAGTTAAGTCGGTAACCAAAACAAGAAAATAGTTCCACGACTCAGCGCTGAATTAAAAATGTTAGATAAACATTTGCGAATGCTGAAAATTATATTTTTTTGCTTTGTGTTTTTCAAATACAGATAAGTNTAAAAATGTTAGATAAACATTTGCGAATGCTGAAAATTATATTTTTTTGCTTTGTGTTTTTCAAATACAGATAAGTAAATATAACAACTAGCAAATTTGTGAAAAATGTACTTTTCTAATAGTTTTACTTGACCGTGATCAGGCCCATGGAAACGTTAATTTAACCTAGGTTTATTCTACTCAGGTTAATAACAAAACGAGAATTCTAATGGGAGAGTTTGGCATAGGGAAAATTTCCGCCGCTAGGTGCGCAGTGTTCCAAAAGGTAACTTGTAATTAGAATTTTAAACTATGTGAATTATAAAATATAAAGATTATACGAAGTTATTTTATATTTGATTCATGATTATTGCAATTATCCTGTTTTTTAACGTAGAAAATAGAGAAAATCTCGTACCTTTCCGACAGTAGCGCTTACCGCGTGGTGGAAATGTTCCCTATGGCAAACTTTTAACATTGATCATTCCAACCTGTAGTAGAAGTAATATTAATTTAACGTAAGGTGGAATAATACGCAACGTGCATACAAGTATATCTAAAGCAGGGTTTTCAGATGTGAACAGCCTATAATCATTTTGGTTAACATAAACCCTATAAATATCAAGTTAGAATAAAATTAATGTTTTGATGGAGTGAATAAGCATTTGGTTAGCAGTAACAGTCTGAGATGTTTATTATTACAGATCATGTGGTGGCAGGCAACAAAATCATCTTGGTTTNTTTGGTTAGCAGTAACAGTCTGAGATGTTTATTATTACAGATCATGTGGTGGCAGGCAACAAAATCATCTTGGTTTGGTACTGAAATTTATTTTGTTGATTGAAGGGCAATCGGGTAATTTGATTGCCTTCGTTGGAAAATATGGCTAGAGAGTTCGTTTGTAATTTTCTAACTATATTAGGATAGTAACAGTGTTAGTTAGTCCACTGATTGATTCTCNGGCTAGAGAGTTCGTTTGTAATTTTCTAACTATATTAGGATAGTAACAGTGTTAGTTAGTCCACTGATTGATTCTCTATAATTGTATAAACAATCCCAAATAAACAAGTTCAACAGCAAACAAAAAAGCACACCTGTAAAACTTAGAAATATTGGTTTAAATACATATTTTGTACTACAAATTATTTATTGAAAAACGTTCCTACTTTATCAGTTGACACTTAAGCCGAGGCTGCTAAAGCGTAGCGTCTGTGCGCCAAAGTTCTAGGTTAGAAACTCCGTCATTTCTCACATTTACAGCGATAACCGAAATTGTTTAATGTACGTAAAGCCATGCAAATATTTAGTTGCAGCACCCAAGTCTTATAAGTTAATGGCAACCAAATATAAACNTTAATGTACGTAAAGCCATGCAAATATTTAGTTGCAGCACCCAAGTCTTATAAGTTAATGGCAACCAAATATAAACAACAAAATAATTTGGCTTTAGCAACAAAATATATTCATTTGTAAACCAATTGATCACCATGAACGAATCGCGCGAGTAAAACGAAGGTTGTAACATAGTACTGGCATAACCCAACATGAGACCCATTTACGTTTCATGCGGTTTGCTTTTACGCATGCGCCCCTAAGGGGTATACATCATNTTAATGTACGTAAAGCCATGCAAATATTTAGTTGCAGCACCCAAGTCTTATAAGTTAATGGCAACCAAATATAAAAAACAAAATAATTTGGCTTTAGCAACAAAATATATTCATTTGTAAACCAATTGATCACCATGAACGAATCGCGCGAGTAAAACGAAGGTTGTAACATAGTACTGCCNAATTGATCACCATGAACGAATCGCGCGAGTAAAACGAAGGTTGTAACATAGTACTGCCATAACCCAACATGAGACCCATTTACGTTTCATGCGGTTTGCTTTTACGCATGCGCCCCTAAGGGGTATACATCATGTCCCTTCATCATTCATAACTGCAAGAGACAGAATATGGTCTTAGAAGCAGTGCGAGTCACAAAGCTGACTTCAGTAAACACGCATCATGCCCCGACGGTGCATTCTACAAGCCTTTGCCCAGTTAGATGAGTCAGAAAGGCCGCATCGTCAGCCTCTGAGAGGAAGGTCGGAGGTTTCAGCGGATTGCTCGCCACTTGAACTCTTTTGCCTTCACTGTGAGTCGGTGTTGGACGCAGTGGAAAAAGAAGGGTACACACACCCGTCGAGAAGGCTCTAGTCGACCCCGGAGGACATCCATTTTAAGTAAATTTAACAGCGTTTCAACATTTAACAATACTCATGTAGTTATTAACGTAACTGTGCAAGTTATGCACANGGAGGACATCCATTTTAAGTAAATTTAACAGCGTTTCAACATTTAACAATACTCATGTAGTTATTAACGTAACTGTAGAAAACTTAAATAAGTTTTTATTATGTTATTTTGCGTTTCGCCACCAACAATGATATGCAGGGGCCTACAAATTTCGCTCCATTATTTGGCGGTATGCTTTACTCACCGTACTTTATAACCCAGTCGGGTTGTAAAGTTTATTATTTACTTATCGGCTTCTGCCAAACTGAGGATTTCATTTTGATTTTGTGGGACGTGATTGCGCTGCCTTGTCGTTATTTGTTTGCGATCGGTTCAAGGCCGCCAGGAGCCTGTCAAGCCAACTGTATCCCAATGTCAAGAGCAATACAAACGCGTATGTTATTGAAGACTTGCGTCTTTTAATAATAACGCGACTTTTGTATCTCTCTAATAATCGCGCATTTCCATTCACCTAGGAAATTTACCGAATGTGATTGAAAATACGTTGTTGAACATAAGTCCAGCTAGGTCCATTGCTCTAAAAAAAAATTGCACAATTGCATATAAGTTTAAATAAAGGTTGCGTTATTTCATTTGTCTTTTGTATTCAAAGGGTTGATTTACAACCCCTTTATAAATAATAATCGTGGGTCTGCCAGGCCTAGGTCTGATTATGTCGTGTGTCCACTTTGTGTCGCCCTGCCTTTGATCGCCTGGGAGGACACAGTGGTGTGAACACGACCATCAATTGCAATCTTAGTAATTTATGCCCCTCGGCATTGTGCTGTCGGCCGAGGCGATGAGTCAACGGGGTTTATAAAAAAAAATTTGAATAGCGTGCGGCGTTTCCGCTCCGACGGCTCTGGAAAAAGGTTAACGCCTGCAATAACGTCGGCCGCAGGCCGCCAGGCATGAGAGGTGCGGGCTCTTCCCCAGTGTCGCCGCGCGCCGTCATAAATCAAGCAGTGATTGGCCGGTGCCCGCCCGGCCGTCACATGCCTTGTTAGAAACTTTACCCATTCTGACCCAGTGTACACAATCGTGTACATTACGCTCATATAGCTGATTTTCGCTCCGTACTGCACACCGCGAATCTCAATGACCAATGATCTTACCTGTGGGTAAATGATTCGCAAACCGTGTTACTGTTCCAGGTCATAATTGGTTCATGCATTTGTAACTGAACATACAGCCTACAGCTCATTGGCTGTGACAACGAAACGAATGTTGTGTCGACTTAAGTACAGTACGCATCATAAGATTTTTTGTTTGCATTACCTGTAACTGTAAATTAAATTTTGTTTGAAAGGGTTAAGTATTTCGTTATGTTTTTATAAGAGGTGTTTGTTCTTGAATGTATACTCATTTGGGGGGATTTGCAACTGACGGTTCAGAGTTACTCTACAATAAAAGTAAAGGCTAAATACTTCCTTGAATTGGCACGTTATTATTCAAATATGAGTTTAAAATGAATTACGATATCTCAGAACACTTCGGAGGAGCTGACTAAATGTGAGTTTAATCTGTCTACTTTCGGAGTCACCTTTAATGTTCATATTAAGATCGATCTTTCCCACCTTGCCTGATGCCGAAGGGTGATATGTAGGCGGACTACAGCCTTCTGGATCTCTGGAACGTATTCCCTCGTTGGCGTCGAGGCGAGAACAGACATCCTTCTAGCCGTCATGCTAGCCTACGTACATTCGCGTGCCCTCGTGCTACCACGCCCTCGTTCTTCGTCCAGCAGAGGGGGTTTCTGCTAACGCTGGGCTTATGCAATTGCACTTCCTGATGCCAGAAATCAGCTGCCATGGCGCGTTTAGGCAAGCTGTAAAATTGAGGCTGGCCCACGTCATCATAACAGCCTACGAGAGGTGGCACACACACTAAACATGATCTGGACCGATTCACATCTTCTGACTCGCCTATGGCTAAAGTTTATTCTAGTCAGGTTGGGAACAAAACGAGATTTATTTTGGGAGAGTTAGGCATGGGGAAAATTTCCGCCGCAAGGTGCACTGCTCTTCCAAAGAAGTAGTTTTTATGCTGGCGGTAAATTGAGAAATTCTGTTGATTTTTGTGTAAAAGTTCGTGTTTGGTTCTAATTATGATAAGTTATATACTTATCTCAGCCAAATTTTTAAATTTGAATTTTATTTCGTAACCATTATTCACGCCTTACAATGGTATTTGCAAGAGCAAACAGTGAAAATACTATTGTGTTTTTGCAGTGAGCGTTCACAAGCAAGCTTGTTTCATTGAGAAAAAAAAAACGTTAATAACTAGAGTGCGAAATAAATATAGTTGTCATGAAAAGGAACTTCGAACTTTTCATCTTTCGCTTAAGGAAACGGCGCAGGAAAGCCCTAAAGAGAATATTTGTTAAAAACATTCGTCACTTTTTTTTTATTCAGCATTCGTATTTAAATAGAGTAAATGTGTAAGACGACGTTTCGCTAAACCTAATTTTACGACAGAATTTTAAAGGTTATGTGAACATACTTCGTTGTATTTCCACGCTAGTGAGAACAACGAAGTTCATTCCCTATGTAGGTTTCTGACACAATACAAAAATCGGAATATTTAACAGAATTATAATTATATTATGAAAATTGCAGCTATCCGATTTAGTTACGCACAAAACGGAAACATACCGCATACATGCGGCACCGGTGCACTCTGGCTGCGAAAATGTTTACTTGCCAAACTAAAAGCATCGAGCTTCCCAACCTGAGTAGACTAAACCTCACCCATGGATAATACAACTGTGGAAGTCACGTGTTCTAGTTATGAACGTTTTGTTTACATTCGAATTTTCAGCAGACACGCCCTTTTATATCAACTAATTACTTTGACAGGCTTCAATATATTGTGATTGCTTTAAAACTAGGGTAGAGAAAGCATAAAAACATTTCAAAGAACTTGTGAATATAAACCGTGTTCTAATCTCAAATACTATCCACGTTGTTTTCGACAGAGCTATTGGCAGAAGCAGTCTAATCAAGGGATGGCCTTGTCTGTGGATGTGCATGATTTATGATGAAGCCTGTTCGCCATGTTGTGACAAACTAAAACATCGGAAACTTAACATTTCAAAATATATACGAAAGTATTGTAGGTTTAAGAGTAGACATATATTGGTATTTAACCTGAAAGTTTAGTTTCATTAGTTGTTATTTGTTTAAAAAATTCCACTTTTTACATGCACAAAATACAAAAAACCTGCCTCAACATTTTCAATGTTTTGGGTGTCACACTATGGCGATGGACGANAATTGCACTTCCTGATGCCAGAAATCAGCTGCCATGGCGCGTTTAGGCAAGCTGTAAAATTGAGGCTGGCCCACGCCATCATAACAGCCTACGGGAGGTGGCACACACACTAAACATGATCTAGACCGATTCACATCTTCTGACTCACCTATGGCTAAAGTTTATTCTAGTCAGGTTGGGAACAAAACGAGATTTATTTTGGGAGAGTTAGGCATGGGGAAAATTTCCGCCGCAAGGTGCACTGCTCTTCCAAAGAAGTAGTTTTTATGCTGGCGGTAAATTGAGAAATTCTGTTGATTTTTGTGTAAAAGTTAGTGTTTGGTTCTAATTATGATAAGTTATATACTTATCTCAGCCAAATTTTTAAATTTGAATTTTATTTCGTAACCATTATTCACGCCTTACAATGGTATTTGCAAGAGCAAACAGTGAAAATACTATTGTGTTTTTGCAGTGAGCGTTCACAAGCAAGCTTGTTTCATTGAGAAAAAAAAACGTTAATAACTAGAGTGCGAAATAAATATAGTTGTCATGAAAAGGAACTTCGAACTTTTCATCTTTCCCTTAAGGAAACGGCGCAGGAAAGCCCTAAAGAGAATATTTTTTAAAAACATTCGTCACTTTTTTTTTATTCAGCATTCGTATTTAAATAGAGTAAATGTGTAAGACGACGTTTCGCTAAACCTAATTTTACGACAGAATTTTAAAGAATATGTGAACATACTTCGTTGTATTTCCACGCTAGTGAGAACAACGAAGTTCATTCCCTATGTAGGTTTCTGACACAATACAAAAATCGGAATATTTAACAGAATTATAATTATATTATGAAAATTGCAGCTATCCGATTTAGTTACGCACAAAACGGAAACATACCGCATACATGCGGCACCGGTGCACTCTGGCTGCGAAAATGTTTACTTGCCAAACTAAAAGCATCGAGCTTCCCAACCTGAGTAGACTAAACCTCACCCATGGATAATACAACTGTGGAAGTCACGTGTTCTAGTTATGAACGTTTTGTTTACATTCGAATTTTCAGCAGACACGCCCTTTTATATCAACTAATTACTTTGACAGGCTTCAATATATTGTGATTGCTTTAAAACTAGGGTAGAGAAAGCATAAAAACATTTCAAAGAACTTGTGAATATAAACCGTGTTCTAATCTCAAATACTATCCACGTTGTTTTCGACAGAGCTATTGGCAGAAGCAGTCTAATCAAGGGATGGCCTTGTCTGTGGATGTGCATGATTTATGATGAAGCCTGTTCGCCATGTTGTGACAAACTAAAACATCGGAAACTTAACATTTCAAAATATATACGAAAGTATTGTAGGTTTCAGAGTAGACCTATATTGGTATTTAACCTGAAAGTTTAGTTTCATTAGTTGTTATTTGTTTAAAAAATTCCACATTTTACATGCACAAAATACAAAAAACCTGCCTCAACCTTTTCAATGTTTTGGGTGTTACACTATGGCGATGGACGAAAATTAATTTTCAATGACGTCATAGCATGCCTTCTCCTGTTATTGCTACCTCCAGGAGCCCAATTCTGGAATACGGAATAGTGGGTATGCGCAGCTAGAATGAGCACTCTACTGCGTTTGCCCAGCACGGGTGGCAGGCAGCACCTGGCCGCCATTGCCGCGCGGCGAATAATTCGCTCGATTGAGTGCTGCTCGAGGGGGAGGCGAGTTATTGTGGCGGTGGTGGTGCGCGCGCACCCTTCGCCCCCCTCCAATCCAGGAGCAACCCTCGCGGAATTATTAATATCGCGGCAGAGGCAGCGGCGAATCAGCCTCCCCCGGGGTGGGCGCGCGAGCCCGGCCAGAAATGTCAATCAAGAGCGCACTCGGCCGCTGGCATGCCCGAGGTAATCGCCTAGGTATGGGCGAGCCGGGCGCCAGCGAGGCGAACACCCAGGCCGCAATGGAACATGCTCACACACGTTGGCGGATAATAATGCAGCAGAAGGGGAGTTGTAGGCCGAATTTAGGTAACGGCTGGTAGATAGTATTCCTTACTGAAATACGTGATCAGAGGTTAATAGTGTATGTGGTTTTTTGGTACACAGAAGGCGTTTTCTAGGCAGCAAAAATTCCTGGCTGCTTGTATGCAAAACATTTGATCAATACGAAAAATAATTTCCTCAAAAAAGCATAGTGTGGTACGTTTTATATACGTATACATAAATAAATATATGTGTATACGTATGTATGTATAGCTACTGTTTATAGTCTATGCGTGCATATTTCAGCTTTGCGGGAAGAAGTCTCAAGCTATATAAATTAATTCAGTATTTTACTTTAGCGTTATACCCCTTAAAACATTTGCTTATATGGTGTAGTAAGATATTTTAATTTAAAGGAACAAAATAAAGGGAATGCATATAAATATTTCTAGTTAAGTAGATATAAGAGATAGCAGGTAAAAAACAGCTGTTTAAAACGTAAGGTGAAAATAAAATAGATATATGGTGAGTCTTTATGCTACTGTAAATAAATGTTGGTACAAAATTGCTACTTCCGAGCCATTTATGCCACACCAACAGGAATTAATTATTTTTGGTGTAACAGACAACTTATGTCTAGTTCATAATAATATCATTATAAATTCATTGACTATAACAGTACCAGTGAACTTTAAGGATGCTAAAACTAAAAGAAGTACGGTTGGTTTTGCCCACCTGATTTTTTTTTTTTTTTTTTGNAATAAATATATGTGTATACGTATGTATGCATAGCTACTGTTTATAGTCTATGCGTGCATATTTCAGCTTTGCGGGAAGAAGTCTCAAGCTGTATAAATTAATTCAGTATTTTACTTTATCGTTATACCCCTTAAAACATTTGCTTATATGGTGTAGTAAGATATTTTAATTTAAAGGAACAAAATAAAGGGAACGCATATAAATATTTCTAGTTAAGTAGATATAAGAGATAGCAGGTAAAAAACAGCTGTTTAAAACGTAAGGTGAAAATAAAATAGATAGATGGTGAGTCTTTATGCTACTGTAAATAAATGTTGGTACAAAATTGCTACTTCCGAGCCATTTATGCCACACCAACAGGAATTAATTATTTTTGGTGTAACAGACAACTTATGTCTAGTTCATAATAATATCANGATGGTGAGTCTTTATGCTACTGTAAATAAATGTTGGTACAAAATTGCTACTTCCGTGCCATTTATGCCACACCAACAGGAATTAATTATTTTTGATGTAACAGACAACTTATGTCTAGTTCATAATAATATCATTATAAATTCATTGACTATAACAGTACCAGTGAACTTTAAGGATGCTAAAACTAAAAGAAGTACGGTTGGTTTTGCCCACCTGATTTTTTTTTTTTTTTTTCGTGAAAGGAGTTTCCAGAAAATAGGGGTAAATATATAAGTAGACAGATTTGTGTTTAATATCTTCATAAATTATTCTTGTAACAGTACCGCAACCAAAAACCAAGACTCGTTCAAAACTATGTAGGCTACTGAATAAATATTAATTATAGCTAATAATTATTATTAACTGCATATTAAATAAATTGTGTGGCACTGATGAAGAAAAATTTCCCTTATTTCGCTTATCGGGTAATAGACTTTCTAAATTTACAGGTCGGTCCGCGTAACGTGGACACACCCAAAGTTTCCGGAACGGTTGCAGATCACGAAATGCTGTTTTTGCTAATTGAAATTACGTACTGGGGCAAGTAATTTGCCGCAAAGTTATACTCGTAACATGTTTTTGGACATAAATAATTAAACCACATACAACTTTTCTCCCGGAAACATACATTTATTTCAACAGCAACTGAAAGTACGTGCACAGAAGAATTCAGTGATATAGCATATAATGGCTTAAGTTATACCAACACACGTGTTATGAATTATAGCTTGTCTGAAAATGAATAAGCTAATTTTTCAGGTCTCTAAGCATATGCAATGGAAAGTAACACAGACACGTCAAGAAATGATGTGCAAATATGATAACGTTAAGTGGGCCAGTAGTATGGGGCAGTGGGCCTGTAATCACAGCTGTAAGCAAGTAACACGTGCCGTGACTCATCCTTGCGGGACCGCTTCCTTATAGCAGCGCAGCATGAGTCCCCATAATCTGTTATGGTAAGTGGTATTGCAGTGTGAGGCTGTACCTACTCAATAAAGTTCACGAATAAGGAAAAACTGGACACACTACGTATTTACGGTGAGTGTGGCAGAAATTCGAAGCAAGCCGTCCAAATGTATGGTGAAAGGTATCCTAATTGGATGCCCATCTCATGGCAAACGATACGCAGAATTTGCACACGTGTCTTGTATACGCGTTTGTAAGCGCATATACTATTTTATACGCGTTCTGAGAAAGCACGAATCCTATTTTTTCTCATACATCAGTTAGCTTTCCTACATTTATTTAGGAAAGAGTAGAATGTATAGTGCTGTTACCAACTGTGTAATGTAACATTTCTACATATGCAGCCTGATGTATACTAAATTTCCCGCATTACGTATAGGTTAGAACTTTCATTACAATTTAGGAAGCACAATGAAAAATAAATTGACAGCGTGGAGCCATCTGTCCTAGACGAGGGAACAGACCTTCCGTTCCCGTCCAGCCTGAATAACGAATGAAGTCAGATGGAAGTGGAGCAGCGTTAGAATGAAGGCGAAGAAGGAAACGGGAATACCCCGAGAAAACCTCCACGCCATGGTGTTATCCAACTCACTACTCACGTGCGAATCACCGTCCGAAAAGTACTCGGCCGCTGTGGCCGGGTGATCAAACTGGGGAACTCAGACAAAGCGGGCTAAAGACTAACCACTGAGCAAACGGCGAATCCCGAGCGATCTAATGATACTTCATATTTATGGTATGTATGTTTACGTACACGGGGGATCAGCCTTGGTAAACGATGAAATAATTCGTAAATAAAAGTTTGTTTGTACTTCAGAATGGGCAGACATGGAATAATGTGTACAGTTGTTTAGAGGTAAGTATATATATAAATTATATCGCATCTTATATTAAACTGAGAAAAATTAAGATGTTTTATTGCCATGGAAAAATAGCACTTGAGGTTAATCAGTATTATGATTGTCGATGCACTGGTGCATGACAGTTCTGTGAAAACCATTAATTGTGTGCTATTAAGGACGACCTAGTTTTTAGGACCATTATACAACCTACGTGATAGATGCTGAAAAAAAAAATGTGCTGTTAGTTACAGCCACTGTTTTTATTTCGTCCAGGTGCCTTATTTCTAACAACACTCACATGAACGAAATTAGGAACATTGTGTCGTTCAAATACAGTGCTTTCCAAATGATAGAAGTTGGCCTAGGGTAAATACATGTTTGCATATGAGGAATATAAAATCTGTGCAATATACGCTAAGGACAAGGCGTGACAAACGTCTGCAGCACAACCTGGGAATAGTGAGTAATTGAACTAAATAAATGACTGGTTCTGCTTGAGCAGAGTTTATTATAGAATATAAGGTGCCCATTTCACATCTCCGTGGCTTCTCATATGCAGTTTGAAATATAGGCCCTGCCTAATATAGAAAATTGAACGCAGATGAGAATACAAATTTTCTGAAATGTTGCCTTGCGTGGCTATTACGGTTAGAAAAATCTAAATATAATGGAAATATAACTGAATTATACTCGGAAACAGGGGCGAACCCAGAAGTTATGTATAAGGGNGGGGGGGGCTTTTTTTTTTAGTGTATATTGAAATTTCCAACATGTTGACATGTTTATATTTTTACTCCATTTTGCCATTTCAATAATACATAAGGTTGCAACTACCATCTTCATTCAGATACTTATTTAATGTGAATAACTTTTAAAATAACATAATCTTGCTGTTGAGTATTAAAGTACAAAAGGTTTATACAATTTCCGGAACAAGGCTGAGCTATTGGGAAAGGCAGGGAAATCTTCTTCTTGTATTCGCCCCTGCTCGGAATTTAGTTGGACTGTGACCATTGCGTAGTATGACTACGTCGTAGAATTATCCCCGTAACATATTACCCCAAGTACACTCGTTTACGTATGACAGGTTGCAGAGTAGGTGAATTCATGGTCGTTGCTGTGTAAGTCCAGAAGGTAGCGCCTATTCCTGGGCAATGCTATTGGTAGCTGCTGACATGCGGATTAATTTATAATTGCTCGCTTCTTATGCCATGGATCTACTAAAACTATTTCTATAGGTTTCAAAGTGTCAGTTGTTAGAAGACATTCATTCGTAAGTGCATTTCTCAACAAAAATGTCTTCTTTTCGAACATCTAAATCGAAGTACTAATGTGTGCGTTAAGGGGTTAAAGAAGAACCAAAAATAAATACAATAAAGGAAAAAAAAATTTCTCTTCCTTCTAAGGCCGCGGTAGCCGAGCGGTTAGACTTCTCGCCTCCCACCAAGGCAAACCAGGTTCAATCTCCGGCCGGATCATTCCCGGATTTTCACAAGTGGGATCGTGCCGGATGATGCCGCTGGTCGGCGTATTTTCTTGGAGATCTCCCGTTTCTCCCACCCTTACATTCCGGCGTTGCTCAATCCTCACTTCATGTCACCCTCATTGGCTCTCCAGACCTCGTTGTTAAAACCGCCAAAATCTCGCAAATCCTCTTTCTTTCTAACTGTTTTTTGATTGGGTACAATTTTTTGAATATTAAAATGAAAGAATATTAAAGAAAGAACGACATATATGGATTTCCCTCAGCATTTTTCGAACTTGTAAGGTGGTACGACATGAGGTAGCTTTATAATAGCTTTCGTTTACCTACGGCGCCATCATATGTTGTGCAGAGTAACTTAGGCCGAATGATAGCCATCACTCCAATAGGCACTTCGCGGTTAACTGAACACTTTTGAAAGCCCTTGTATTTATCCACTATTACTTCTCGTTTTGTATCCTTCCGCCACGTGTCAAATTAACATCGCCATGAGCCCATCCACTTCATTTACACATCATCCAAGTAAAACCGATGACTTTTTACGGGTGTAAATGTGTTACTAATACACAAAATCCTACTTTGGAAAGAAAGGAAGATTAATTTCAGTGGCAATAAATTTTAAAATGTTACACCCAATACGTCAAATGTTCAGAACTATTTTCATTAATTCGCTGCCAACTTAACTAGCAGTTTGCATGCCAGAGTGTACTGTAGGTTATACGTAGTTATTGGTAGTGATATTTTCCCAAATGTTTTTTTTTTTTTTTTTTTTTTTTTCGTAAGTGCACATTTAACCGTGAACAGCGTTTCAACAAAATGCGTCATTAGTGCATGTGCATGTGTGCCAGTGGGGAGTTAGCAAGGTGGTTTATTTTGTCAGCGAAAGCAATGGACAAGGTGCAATTAAACTCAGAATGTAACCCCTGAACACGGTTTCCGGCCCTGAATGCGCGCTGCGACGGCGCAGGAGAGCTGATGGTGCAGACCTGTGAGGGCAGCATGCCTACCTACCGCTCCTGCTGCTTCAATGCGAGCTCATCTCGCCACTGTAGTGTTTCGGCGCCGGTTCTTTGTGCCGCGGCGCTGTAAGGGCTAATGTTCGGGTCATTAGCCACGAGATAATAGCCTCCTCCCCCCTCTGCTGCAGCCTAGCCCGCGACCGCCGCCACCACCGCCGATATTTATTGCCCTGGCAACTGCAGCTTGCTGTGACTTTTATTGAGTGGCGTCCTTCCAGCCTGCCCTGTTATTGATAACAGTCGCTGCGTGCACATCTGTGCTCGGCACGTCATCTGCCTAGACCCCCCTCCCCCATTACCCGTCATAGAGTACTCCATTTTCCCAACTGCAATCACCACTGGCCGGGTTTCATTGTCACTGGCCGGATTGCCTTCGTGTATTCTCAGTGTTATAAACCCAACTGGGTGTAGGCATACTTATATGGACTTCTGAGGGAGACCGCAGGATTATTAAGTAGATCAACCATTAACTCGAAAGTATATTTTCTGTGGCACAATCTATAAAATAATTACAATTTGTGATGTGGCATGAGGGGTTAAGGCTCCCGCCCACCTGGAGTTTTTTTCCGCCTTTGAGGCCGAGAAGCGCGGTAGCGATAAAGGCGACGCAGCCACCCGCATTAAGTGCGCCATCGCCGCTAAGCGCAAGGCTCTGAACTAGCGTGCAGTGTTCTGGTCACACTGCGTGTACCTATGGGACTTTCAGCAGTGACAGTATTCTATTGGTGGAAAGTCTGAAGGAAGGTTCAGTGCAGGGTCCTTCAGTAGTTTTGTATGTATCTGTTGCGTGTATTTCGAGCTACAGCGCTTTGAAAAACCTGTTTTTAGCAGTTTTGGAGTACTCTGAGGCCATGTCCGAAATTACAGATTTTGTTGACAAAATAATCACGCAACCCGATTTTATATACAAAAATGGTGACGCATTTGGTAATTTGGTAATTTGGTATTTCGTATTTTGTATCTAGCGGATGTTAGCAAAAATACAAATTGACAAAATCAGTGCCATGTGGTATTTACCTTCAAATAACATACGCGAATACGTAACTAAAACATTTTTAAAACAAATAATTGTTCATAAAATACACTAGGAATGTTTTAAAAAGCAAGTAGGTAAGTGTTGTGCTTTGTTCATATATTTTGAAAAAAAAAATTGAGTTCTTTTTGCAATTAATTATTTTCTTACTTATTATAATATTTGCAGTATTCCAGTGATGGTTGTAGAAATATAATATTTAAGCATTAAATTTGGATTTAAAAAATTTTTACTGTTAATGCAAAAATGCGTTGCCTCAATTGCTAAACAAGCGACTGTCGACAAAGTCAGAATTGAAATGACAAATCACAAAATAACGAATTTGTCATTTCGGACACAGCCTGAAAATGTGTTTCTAACATGCGTGACATTTTGAAATTACTTAACAGCCCTCTGGAGTGTGTGTTCCTGTCGTAGAGCAGCACAATGGAAGCACGTTTAATAGTTTCGTTGAAAAACGTGTATTTCAAACACTCTGCAACGCAGTTCAAGCACCAGGTAGGCGGGAGCCTCAAGGGTCAGGGTTAGATGTGGAGGATAGACTGAAGGTAACTATACTCAATGGGACAAGGATATATGGGGGGTTCTGAGCTCTCTCTCACCTGAGTGTGAAGACACCCCCAAAGTGCCGTTCTCGCACGGGGGACTACTACTTCTTCGAATGTCCATTTCTCCGATGCCAACTAGACCACTTCTCCGATTTTGCATTTCTCCGATCGCTACATGTCCACCCGCGGAGGGGTATATGCTATCCCCTTTCCGGCACTCTACCTTTGCTTTACATTCCCTTTCCTTTTTAATTTTCGCCGACCAACAAGAGACAAGGATTTGCTGGCAGTACCTGACTGGCCGGCAGGCACACTCTTCCGCGGTAATCACGCCAGCTATTCATGAGGTCTTCCATAGAGAAACTACGTAAGTGCCGAGCAATATTTTTACAACTCTTTAAAACACACGGCTATTGTAGCGATAGTAATAGTTTGCTGTAACGCATAATCTAGTATTCTTTACATAGAATACATAAAAATAATACACTTTAAAATTATCCTTTTCTCTTATTATGACTTGCGCCAAGTTTTTCTGTACTCATTTTTGAGCAAAATTTGTTGCCAAATATACAATGCACAACAGCAAGAGACTTTCTTAGCCAATTCGCATGATAACCGGTTCATAGTGGTGCCAACGTACAATAAAATCTTAAGTAAATATCCTTTCAAATCTTCTCTAGTAATTACAACTGTTACAAGTCAAAAATATATCGAAATCAGTTTACTTATGATTTTTCTAAAGTTTATTATGTGATATCTAGTTTCCTTTACAGCTATTTTTGTATGTTATTCTTGATACAGTCTACATCATAATGCCATACTCAGTTCACAGGGACACATATTAGAAATTGTTTCTGATTTGCAAAGTAAGGAACTTGGTATATTTGAAAGCTGAATTGTTATAATATATAAAACGAACTTCTAGGGATAATATTTTGAAATACGTAAATTAATTTTCTACGACTCTCGTTACTAGTAAATGTGCCTTACGGCCAAAATAAACATTACTTTTATTAATATTATAAAATTGGCAAAATACTTTTAAAAAAAATATTCTGGGACTTAGTATCGTACCACATCGTATAACCAAATTATTCAGGCCATTCAAAAACGGGAAACACACAGCTGTGTTTCTTCGTTTTAAATTTTAAAAATAGAAGTCTGGGGTGCTGTATGCGAGATTATTTACAAACAAATTCCATAATTATTATTAATACACTCCCAAACTTATTCAGCCAAAACTCGCCGATTATTGCGTAAAATAGTCTTATGAATTAATTTTATCCGAAAAAGCTAGCAGTGCCTTTTCTGGTAACTGAGGCTGCTCAATTTTTATGTGGGGATCGATTTTGGGGTCAAGATCATTTAATACTAGGCCTAGTGTTGGTGGCGCTAGGCTGTCAGTAAAGTATTTTGTAAGAAGCTTATATTTTTTATTAAATTAACGTACAATGAACTTTGTGGTTCAAGAAAATATGTCTGTCTCTCTGTAGCGGAGTTGAAGCGCGCTGCGTTTAAGGCTCGCTAGCAAAATCATTCATGCAAGGCGTAGGTTCAATTGTACTATGGTTTATTCTATTCAGGTTAGGAGAAAAACAAGATACCTTATGTGGCAGTTTGGAATAGGGAAAATTTTCACCGCTAGGTGCTCTCGTGCTCCAAAGAAATCGCTTTTATGCTGGAGATAAATGAATTAATTATATACCTTCATGTATAAAAGTTTTTGTTTGACCTTAATTGTGATATAGCCTATATTTACCCCAGATAATAATTAAGTATTAACTTTATTTTGTAACTACACGCCTCAAAAAAGTTGTGCACCACCGAGATGAGTGATTTATTAGGTTGCTCACAGCCCAAGAAAGTTTGCGATGAAAATAGACACTATCTCTACAGAATACCCCCACATTGCTCAGAAAGGCCTCAGTTGCAAGGGTGATAAGAAAGTGTGTCTTGCCTTTGGTTGGCCACGTAAAAAAATTCCCAGCGGACATTTATTTATAAGCAACCAAATTACAGGTTGTATAAAATATTCTTGAAGTGTGTTTTATGTAGAAAAAATGCTTACTGTAGTATACTGCAGTTGTGCGATATAGTTTCGACTGTCAACACATCTGCCTAAGAAACGTCTGGATAAAGAAAGATTATTTATTTGTGTACACTGAGCTATAGCATTGAACAGATTTGTTTTATTGGTCGGCTCGTCAAGGCGAAATGGTAGGGAACAAACACAAATGGAAAAAATTTCTTACACTTTTTGCGTGTTGCTGAAAACTCTCGATGACTGGCTGGACGATACAGCTACGAAACAAAATATAATCAACGGAACACATGGAAATTAATATTGATGACCAAAATTGTTGCTGAAAATACCACACTAAAAATAAGTTTGAAAAATAATTTCATTGGTGAAATCTTTTGCTATAGAATTTCAAGAAAACGTTTAGAATTAAAATAGCATTCTTTTGATAAGCCTGACCAGAAATATTAAGACAAGAAAATTTCATAGATTTGTATAACACTAGCTTTTCACTTTATTCGGGTAGGCTTTAAGAATTAGCTTTTCCACTTATAAATACAGTTCGAGAGCAATTAAAAATACTACTTAAAAAGTTGGTTAAAGTTTTTTAATTAATAATTTTGCTTAGTACTGCTACTGATTCTTCCTACCACGGTGTTATGAATTAAACTGCGAAAATCAGTTTGCGTTTTAATTTTCAAAATGGCAGCTAGAGGTTTCCAATTAATAATTTCATATTGAATGCCTACCTTAAAACATGATATATTCGTAAACTTTATCTGTTGTTTTAAAAATCTCGTAGAAATGTTGATGTTGTGGACGATCTGGGACCTGCGGCTAGGTATTCGCCAGAATTCTACGGGCTGTCTTCTGTCTTGATTTACCTAAGGTTCATGGGCCTATGGTGCAATGTCCATTGTGCACTTTATGTAGGGCGATGGCTGTAAGGCTATTTAAACCTGGAAAAACAATCGGATGACGACCGTGCAGACCTTACATAACTGCGCTTACACGTATTCGTCTCATCGGACGGCCTGCTCAAGAACTCGTAACTCGACCATTCTACCATTGAACTAAATAAAGACACAGAGACCATTAACCCACTTGGGTTGGCTGCCCTGTCTAAGGGATCCAAAATGGCATATCTCAAAGAAAATCTCCTTTAAAATATATTCAAATGAAGACGTATTTCAATAAGTCGCCACTCTTGAGAGCGCTAGGCAATTTCAATATATCGTACCACTTGGTTGCCATAGTAACAATTGTCGCGTGCCGGTTTAGGGATTATAGCACGATATTGGCTCACATCCATCACCCCCTCACACCCCCCCGCCTAGCGCACTTCGCTGGCGCCTACGAGACGGCACGTGGGACCACAGGCAGGTGGAAAATTTCGGTACACGTGGAGCTGAAGCGTAGGCCTTCTCCTCGCACCCCCCTTCATCTTCGTAGGCCCCTACCCGCCGGGAGATCTGTTGAGGGTGCAGGGCTTTCTTGAATCATCAGCAAATAATCCGGTGTAGTTCGCCTGAACGCAGTAAATACGCACCACGGCAGAAATACCTGACGAGATGTATTAGTGCCGAGGTATTACCCCCGCCCCGCCCCTCCAAACCTTCAGAAACGAGGACACGTGTGTTGGACGGCTTGTTAGGCGTTCTTCCACTTCACCCCTCTTACCCCCTTCCCACCCCTAAAATGCGCCACCTGCCGCCGATTCAGGGCAGCGGCTGGCGTGTATAAAAACCCCTTTCCAAGAATAGGAGGGGGTCAGTAATATCGGGTACGTCAGGCAGTCATATCGGGGCAGTTGTTAGTTCATCTTCACCGCCGAGAGACGTCAGTTCGAGCAGAGAGTAAGTCAGTACAACAGTTACCAAGGCCGGGATATCGCAACCCGGCCACGTCCGTCAGCCGCATCATTAAGGGGTCAGTCATATAAAGACAGTTGATCATTACCGAGCCAAGGGAAGAGTTGCGGGAAGAAATCGCGAGAAGACGTGAGTACGAGTCCGAACAGCAGCCCAGGGAGAATCAGCACCGGCGGGCCGGCTTCCACGGCCTACCACTTCGCTGGAACTCATTCCCAGATGACAGCCTAACCACACTCACCGCTGATTTAAGTATAGAATTCGTCGTCCAAAGAAGCCCCACTCAACCACGAATTCGCCCCGTGAATACGAGTAAACAAACTATGACAGTACCGCACCTCGAAAGTTTTGATGTTGTGTATTTGTGAATATATACGAGACAATATATTCGTACTTCAAAATACAACAGTGATAGTCTACCTCATTATAATACCCGCAACCTCCAAGCACATTATAGTCTGTGCCTGGAGGCTTTAACCAAGACACTATAAGCCACACTGTCTTCCACAGTGGTGGTATAGCGTCACAATAAACAACATTCTCCTTTGGGTGAGGCATATGTAAGCATAACACATTTATAAAGCTAGGAAGACGTATGAAATGTATTTGACTCATAAACTCCGAAAACTATACTTATATAGTTAATTGTTACAATGAAAATTAACTACTGCTACAAAATAAAAAATAAAAAACTAATATTACGTCTTCAAACAAAAGAAAATTACTATTATCAACACCGTCGAAAAACAATTTCCACGGCGTTAGTGTGTATCATTCACATCCTGCAATAGCGTTTACAAGAGAAAACTTTAAAGATACAGTGTTTGCCATTGAGCGTTCATAAACAAGCTTATTTAGTGTAAAAACGTTATTTAATTAAGACACAATAAATATAGCTATCATCAGAAGGAATTGTTCTATTATCATGTCATATTTCATTTAAATAATTGTGCAATACAACGTTTTTCAAAATTTAGTCCTCTAATAAGTAATGACACAATACAAATAGGTAGATTTTACACAAGTAGCCTATATTTATTTTATGAAAACTGCTATTATTCCATTTTATTATATATATATATATATTAAAAAAACTAGAAAATCCGGTACACATGCCACATTATTGCTACCAGGTGGCGAAAATGTTTACCCGCCAAACTATTAGCACTAAGCTTCTCAAGCTAAGTAAAAATAAAAAAATTGTTATACGTTAGGAGCACTTGATTTTTTAATTGGCATTTTAGAATTGATATGAGGAAGTACTCAATGTAGATTTAGTATGCTTATGTTAGTGGTGATTCGCATTTCGGCTGGCCTTCTCACGTTTTTTTAAATTGTAATTAACTCATGGCGTGTAAAACATACGTCTATCTTGAGGCTTTCATTATAAATTACAGTGTTAAAACCAAAGGGTTTTACGGTGATCATATAATTTGAACTTCATATTTTGAGGAGATTAAATGTAGTTTTAAGACAAATTTCCAAGCTGTGTGGGGCTTGTATGATTCAAGTTACGGCATTTCGTGAGAAAAGTAAGTTTTGCCTATGTTCATGATTTATCAAATAGTCGAAACATACTAAAGGGTGGCTTTATTTAGAGTTTCTCTTGAAACCACTTCAAATGGGTTACCTATGGATCAAATTGTACATTTTTGAAAAGAAACCCTGGAAAACCAGTTGCCGCGGGTTCGTTTCGGTACCGCTGCAAATAAGATACGGCTAATTTTACACTATTTATCTTGACATTTTGAATGATACATTATGTGTATGTGTGTGTATATATATATATATATATACACATACACACACACTTACACGAGTCAGTACTGTACTTTAGTTTACCGTTTCATATGTTGTAGGGCTACGATAACGTTTAATGTTTTACTCGCGTAAGTTTTTTGCAAAATCATGTAAGTTTCTTGAACTTGTACAAAATTGTTATAATACAGAATTTTTTATATTGAAATAACAAATAAATAGGGAGTTTTATTAGAAACCCATAATAATTTGAAATATTTCAGCCGCGAAATCTGAGAGTGAAATAGCAACCTCCAGATCATGCATGCTCTACATATATACCAGTCATATATTTAAAAAAAAAATGTGTCAAAACTGTGGCCGTTGACAATGTAGTATATTAATATTTAGTATCGTTCAATTAAGCACCGTCGATAATCACTTGTTCAAAAAGAGTTACTATTTCGTAATCTAATATTTTAGTAAGTTTCGGTACATACTAAAAACTATATACTAAAATACCAAATACCTCATCATTTAATTTTGGTCACGTGACAGTTTAGCAAACTAAAAGTGCCAGTTTGAACCCGGCCTAAGAAAGGTCATCTTTGGTGAACCCATTATTTACCCGGCGAGACTGTTACTTCCACCATATCGTAGTATTTCTGGCGTCACGCCTGTAAAGAGGCGAATAGGGTTTGAAGCGTGAGTACCTCCATAAGCTGTTGCCCTGATACTCTGAATATATAAATCACTACAAACGCATTATAAATATACAGGATGGAACTGAACTCTACCGACTGACTTTGGCAGGAAATTCCTCATCCTAAAACAGGTCGAAAACATATTGTTACTATTACAACACAAGAAACGAGGCTGAATAAGGCAGAAATGCGGCCAACGACTGTTATTAAAACAATGTTCACAAACAACGGGGACTGTAACGCAACGACGGAAAATACAGGAATCTGCAGAAGTACGCAGAATATCTAGGTCTGGCTGACACATAGAGGTTGCGGCAATTGCATCAACATCGAACAGCAGTAACCCCGCCCAGGCTACAAGGGAGAGCCAATAGGAATCAAGGATATCGGAGAAGGTGGGCGTAAACGAGAAGTGTGGTGGACACGGCGGCTAAGGGCCGGGTGTCAGTCGGCGTCGGTCCTCCCTGAACGGCGTCCCCGAGCGACGATTGGGGTTGGGGGTAAGTGTCTTACGCAAGGGTGAGAGAGCGAGCCTGGAGCCCCTTATATCCCTGTCCTCCCATAACAGATTGTTCTTCACACCTACCTCGATCCCTAACCCCACTAACCACATCACGCTGTAATTATTGTAAGTTTAATCAGTAAACTTCCTCCTGAATTAATTAGTTTTGTTTAATTAATTGTCCCCCGACTTCCCTTCATGAACTGTTTAAAAAAAACTATACTCCCCTTAAGCAGGTATAACACTACACATGACATATAAGTATATTCCGAAGGGGTTAAAACCGCCCTTAAAAGAGTAGTTGAAGCACATGTTTTTTGCTAGTAACACAGCCATAATGAACGATAAATATCAGAGTTTCCAGATACTGCAATATTAAACGACAAAGTAGAAAGCACAAAAATATGGGCTCCAATATCAACCCTCAACCATGAAAATTGAGGGGTTGCAGCACATTTGTGCCAAAAAAAAATGCGACTGTATCACTTTGTTTTTTTCCTGTGGATTTGTAATCTACCTAAAATGGTGAACAAAACTTCCGTTTTGTGTTGTTAGGCTAAATTCCGCCGTTTTAGAGAAATTAAATCATGCCGATGAAGGTGGCGTGGGGTCGAGATTTAGAAATGGGTAAATTACATGGCGATAAAGTGGCTGTGCTCTGGGAAGAAACCCACTAGCCAATGGTAACGTCTGCCACATTTCCCATATACTTATATTCGTGTCGAGCCCGCAGGAAATCGCGTCCGATTCGCCGTGGTGGGAGGCGAGCAGTCTGGCCACTGCGCCACCACGGGCCCTACTTGCGTATCAGCGATAGTTTGTTGGGGTAGGTATGGATAACACTTGACACATGACTTGTTCCAACAATATGTACAAGGTGTCATTTAAAACAGCAACATCATTCACCAACAGCAAATGTGTTGCTATGTGGCAGAGAGATTAATTTTTGGGAATGAATTAATTTCTCGAAAACGGTGGCATTTAGTTTAAAAACACGAGATGGAATTTTTGTTCACCAATTACGGTAGATTACAAATCCAGAGGAAAAAAACTAACAAAGTGGTAGATCTACATTTTTATTTGCACAAATGTGCTGCCAATCCCACAATTTTCATGGATGGGGGTTGATATTGGAGCCCATATTTGTGTGCTTTGTACTTCGTCGTTTAATAATACAGTATCCGGAAATACAGGCATTAATCGTTCATTCTGGCTGTGCTACTCGCAAAAATTTTTTGCTTCAACTACACTTTCAAGGGCGATTTTCACCCCTTTGGAATAGACTTAGGCTATGTGTCGTCTGTATGTTTTCGACTTGTTTTTTTAATGAGGAATCACCTGACGAAGTTCAGTTCCATTCTGCGTGTATATATATGTATACATGTATACAAATAAGCTGAAGGGAACTTTTAGAAAGGCCTTAACAATTGCTCAATTTGCCGTGAACAGCCTATACGTACTATAGCGTAAGTTTATTTATAAGGAGTGTAATCAGCCTTGAATGTGTAGTTGAAACAGATATATTTTGCTAGTAACACAGACAGAGTTAAAGATAAATGCCTGAGTTTATGGATAATTAATTATGCAACGTCGAAGCGCAAACCATAGAAAATTGGGTGCTGATTCATACCGCTTCCACAAAAAAGGATGGATTGAAATCATATTTGTGCATATAAAAACGCTGTTTTCCTAAATGTTTTATTGTATCCTGCGGATTAATAAACTACCGTATAGGGTAAACTAAATTTCGTCTGGTGTTTATACGCTAATTAATGCATAATGAAATAATACGTTTGGAGTGTAATATCATAACGCATTAAATTCTCGAATATGGTGTCACGTAGTGTAAAAACACAACGCTACCTATTTATAAGCGTACTTTCCATAGGAAAGAAAGGCTTATTGAGTTCACTATCTTGACTGTGTGTATGTGTGTGTTTAGGTGTGTGTGTCTGTTTATCTGTGTGTGTGTATGTCCCTTAAAAACTTTTGAACAGGTAACAGAATTTCACAAAATTCGGTGTACATATAGTACTTTGTGAGGACATCTGACTTTTATAGTTTTCAACCATGCCGAGTGCTTACTTGGGAGAAAGTTTAATATTTAAGGTGCTATGTTTAATCTCGGCAAATATTTAACCAATTAAAACTAAATTTTGAGTGTACAGTGCATCATATAAGCATTGAATCTGGAGATGGATATTGTTGTTATTCCAATTTGGAAGGTAACACATGAAAAATAAAGAAGCTTTGGTGTTACATTTCGGAAATTACTTGGCCGATTTCCATAACACTTGGCATGTAAGTACTATGATATACTACGTAAACATATGCGATTTAAATAGATGATTCAATTATTTTCAAAATGGCGTACACATAAATATTTTAAGTTCTTTTGCTTCAGTCACCAAACCAGTTGGCTAATTTTTACTAAACTTGGTATGCTGAAAGTGTCTATTACATGCATAAAATATGCTAATACATAGCCTATTTTATTAGCCAATGTATGAGATAGCTCCACATGAAAAAACAAAGTTTTTATGCCATATATCTCGAAAAAATTAACTGATGTCTACCAAATTTGGCATTTAATAATAACTATGATATGACATACGAACTTACGTGTTCTAAATGTAATTATTATCGTGTTATAATTTTTTATGTCGTTTTGTGTCCTCTGTGTGGGTTTATATATTCTTTTCTCGGGTTATTTTAGTGGTTCCATCGTTGTTCTTTGTGTTGCGTTATTTGGGTTCAAAATCTGACAAGGAATACTTTTTCCTGACATGTGTTTCATTGTGGTTTTTGTCCTATTTTATATGCGTGTTCTAGTTTTTTACTGTTCATCTGTATCCACTGATATTGTTTTTGCACTGTTTGTTCACTTGTGTCGTGTTTTCGTTTTTATCATTGTGTTGTCCTTTCCTTCGGTATGATTTTGTTGTCTGTCCTCTTTTGTAAGGGCTAGTTGTTCGTCAGTCTTTGTGTCATATTAATGATATATATATTTGTTTTCTTTTAACAAGGAAACAGCTTTCCTAATTATCTGTCTCTGGTGTTGTAAAAGGTATTTCGTTTTTTGTCTTGCTGAGTTCTGTGAGAGTGCGATTTTTATTTTATTTGGTCTCATGGTCAGTAATGGACACAGTCCATTCATACCAACATAATAACACATTATAATGTGTTAGAAACTTATTTTCAAAATGGTAGCCGTATAAACATTTTAGCTTGGTATGTTATATCTACGAAACCATGTAACCAATTTCAGCTGAACTTTGTATGCCGGCAAGTAATAATATATTTATGTAGTATACAAACCAGGTTTTATGTAAATAAAACATTTATGTAAGTAATTGAAATAAGAATATTTTTTACTAAATATATTAATTATAATACAAAACAATTTAAAAAATAAGTCTAAAGATGGTAAATTTAATAAATTTATTTATTGGTCAAAATTTGGGTTTAAATTTCATTAATTGCTTTAATTTTCAACAAAACCTATTTGGTCGTATATTTTATGAAAGTTGTTTGAAAAAATGTATTATGAAATTAAGCCTTGTTTTTCTACTTTTATTTTTAAATATTTATTTTAATAAAACGAAAAGTGGTTCTCCTAGATTAAATTTTTTTTTCCAAACTGTAACTAAAAGCATTTTTTATTTAAAATTCATTGTGAAATTGAGATTTTGACACTTCTCAAGCCTTAATTTCAAAACGTAGCTTCCAAACAATTTTTCGCTAAAATTACTTTTCATGAAATTAATCCCCAAGATATATTTTGCTGAAAATTAAAGCAACAAATTACACCAAAAGTTTTTGAGTAATTTTACTTATTCAAATTACTACCTTAGGACAGAAATTTTTTTTTAGAATAGAAATTGTTTTAAAATTGAATTTAAAAATTTAATTAAAAACATTCTAATTTCAATTATCAAGATGTGGTTTTAATTACATAAATCCGGGTTTGGGTCCTACATATACATGACTACTCCGATAATATGTGTTACGGTCGTAAAATATGTCTACACAGTCAATATCTTATCCACCATAATGTAAAATGTAAAATAGCACCACATTAAAAAAAATTTATGAAACCAAGCTGTTTGTAAAAGTCATCAAAAGAAAAAACTTCGCAAGGAAGTTTTTTACAATAAAAAAAGCCGTCACACAAAATAATTTGTATAGCATGGATAATTATTTTTTGCGCTTGCAGATAACAAAGGGGTGTGTCAAAGCATCGAGAAAATCGCCAGTCAACTTACGCTACAAAGAAAAGTAATCTCAATATAGACAAAAAAACAGGAGGTGAAGATGATCATGAAGACAGTATTGATGTAAATGAACATGAAGACCGAGTTGATGCTGAAGAGTGGAGATTTAGTTGAGAAAGATTTGGGAGGCTCTTAACAAGGAGGTCTTGAGAGCCGATGAGGGTGAAATGAGGTGAGAATGGAGCAACTCCGGAATTCGAGGGAGGGGGTAATGGGAGATCCCAGAGAAAACGCGTGGCCCAGCGGCTTCGTCCGGCACGATTCCCATTTCCGAAAATCTGGGAGTGACTCGGATAGGGATTAGACTTGGTTCGCCTTGGTGAGAGGCGAGTAGTCCAACCCGTTGATGCTGAAGAAGATGGCGATTTTATCGGTGCTTTGATACACCCCTCCACCACATTTGCTGCAATGAGCGACATGAAGAAGTCGAAGACACTGAGAACGTACGTTAAATATTTCCCGAAGACCCGAATGAACTTGTTGATAGACTTAGGCATTTGATTTCTTTGCAACAAGGTGGTGATTTCTCGTTCATTAACGAGATATCTTCAATCATTACTGAACTGAATGTCAGGGATTGTATCGTTTGATGTGGTGAACAGCTTTCTTTTGAAATTGCAATGAGTAAAATAAGAATAAATTTTCCAAAATAAAATAAATCTCTTTAGTTCTTTCTGTGAATAGTATTATTTTATCTATCATAACTTTAAAGTGGTTCTGTAAGCAATCGACTATTAAAATAAAGATAGGTATACAGAATATGAATGAAGACTGAAGTATAAAAAATGCAAAGACTGTGGATTAATCATTAATTTAGTCGACATGTGAAAATTTGTAGACAGTTAGCGAATTGATGTAATTTCTCTATATATGGGTAAGAAAAGACAACAAACCGAAGAATTTGATCGAAGGATTGAACGAGGGATCTGGATCTGGATAGGCTGAATTGATTATTATTTTCATATAAAACAACATAATTGTTATATTCACATAAGAAGTTATATTTCGGTAGATAAGTGTGATAACACTACCATTACGTTTACATTACCAATATAGTTATTTAATTATCATTTCAAAATTTGTTATTTATTCACGTGTACATATTGTGAGTGATAGAATAAAACATTGAATTTAATCCATTTAATCAACATTCTTAATCAAACCTGTCAAGTGACAATTACTAAGTTGCAATTTGGACAATTCGAGCATGATATAACTTAATCTGCAGTTATTGCGATAGGCAGTCCCAAAACGTTTCATTAAAGACCAACGCGAAAACTTATATTTCACACATTTCAATCAACTCATTGTTGGATCTACTATAGGCTTTTCATGGTTAACTGAGCACATTTGAAAGCTTTGCTTAGGATCTTATTTTACGTATAATTTATATCCTTCTGCCATATGTAAAATTAGCATTGCCGTGGGCGTCATCACTTTATATTCATGCACTATCCAATTTAAACCGTTTAACTGTTACGAATATTAATGTGTTACTTATATACAGTGAAATGGAGAGGTTTAGGTGGGTCTTGATGAGGCTTAAGCGAGGTGAGTATGTCGCACCGCAGGAATAAAAGGGCGGGGGAAACGGGAGATACCCGAGAAAACCCACCATACAGCGTCATCATCAGGCACTTTTTCGCGTGCTAAAATCCCAGAGCGATCCCACGAGGAATCGAACCCGTTTCGTCTTGGTGGGAGGCGAGTTTATGACTTTACTTACAGTTGACCACGTAATAAATTATTTAAATTTGCTGTATAAATGTGACGAGGAACTGCCAAAAATTCGCGAAAGTAGAAATAAAACCACAAAACTATGCCTGCTATGAAATACTCCGAGTCTAGACCAAAGGTCCAGATGTCGGTATCAGCCCTGGGTACCAACTCTGACGTGTTGATAAGCCGTATATTACACTGAGGCAACAAAATTCATGGGATACCTCCTAATATCGTTCCGGACCTCCTTTTGCCCGGCAAAATGCAGCAAATCGACGTGGCATGGACTCAACAAGTCGTTGGAAGTCCCCGGCAGAAATATTGAGTCATGCTGCCTCTATAGACGTCCATAATTGCGAAAGTGTTGCCGGTGCAGGAGTCTGTGCACGAACTGACTTCTCGATTATGTCCCATAAATGTTCGATGGGATTCATGTCGGGTGATCTTGGTGGCCAAATCATTCGCTGGAATTGTCCAGAATGTTCTTCAAACCAATCGCGAACAGTTGTGGCCCGGTGACATGGCGCATTGTCATCCATAAAAATTCCATCATTGTTTGGGTACATGAAGTCCATGAATGACTGCGAGTGGTCTCCAAGTAGCTGAACTTAACCCATTCCAGTTAATGATCGGTTCAGTTGAACCAGAGGACCCAGTCCATTCCATGTAAAAACAGCCCACACCATTATGGAGCCACCACCAGCTTGCACAGTTCCTTGTTGACAACTTGGGTCCATGGATTCGTGGGGTCTGCGCCACACTCGAACCCTACCATCAGCTCTTACCAACTGAAATCGGGACTCATCTGACCAAGCCACGGTTTTCTAGTCGTCTAGGGTCCAACCGATATGGTCACGAGCCCAGGAGAGGCGCTGCAGGCGATGTCGTGCTGTTAGTAAATTCACTCGAGTCAGTCTTCTGCTGGCATAGCCCAGTACAGCCAAAGTTCGCAGCACTGTCCTAACGGACACGTCCGTCGTACGTCCCACATTAATTCTTGCGGTTATTTCACGTAGTGTTGCTTGTCTGTTAACACTGACCATTCTGCGCACACGTCGTTGGTCTCGGTCATTAAGTGCAGGCGGTCGGCCACTGCGTTGTCCATGGTGGGAGATTATGCCTGAAATTATGTATTCTCAGCACACTCTTGACACTGTGGATCTCGGAATGTTGAATTCCCTAACCATTTCCGAAATGGAATGTCCAATGCGTCTAGCTCCAACTACCATTCCGCGTTCAAAGTCTGTNGCCAACTGCCATTCCAAGTTCAAAGTCTGTTAATTCCCGTCGTGCATCCATAATCACGTCAGAAACCTTTTCACATGAATAACTTGACTACAAATGAAAGCCCAACCAATGCACTGCCCATTTATACATTTTGTACGCGATACTACTGCCATCTGTATATTTGCATATTGCTACCCCATGACTTTTGTCACCTCTGTGTAAAACAAGAAGTTGCTGATATAACTAATAAGCCTACTTTCCTCAAAATGGTTGCAATTAATTTTTAAATAGGTTCTTAAAATATGAGTTGGTAGATAGGACTTGGCTTCTTTTTGAAAGCAATAACATTAGAAATGAAACCAGAAACGTATGCAACAGTAGTGAAACAATTACAAATACACGTGCCTCACTGGGACTCGAACTCAGAAAATATTTCCATAAACCAGCGTGCAATCTACTGCTTTATGGAGTTCGAATTCGGAGTATCAACTTCGGATTTAATCATTCTTATGTTTCGAATAATAGGGTTTACTAACCTAAAATATTTACAGGGCCATTATTTTGGAAATAAGTGACTGAGCCACTGAAAACATGTAAGTTTACATGGCCTACCGTAGCGCTACTTGTGTGAAGAATTAGTTGTAAATAGGTTGTTTGGTACCTGAGATATATTGCATAACAAATTAATTTTCTTATTTGAAGCTATCGTAAAAATTTCCAAAAAAAAAAAGGCATATGTACGATACTTCTAATGTATACTGTCTACATACAAATTGAGGTTGAATTTGGTTAATTGGTTTAATATATGTGGCAAACTTACATAAATTATTTATGAAGCCATCAGTTTGAACACAGTTGTCTAACCCATATAAATCATACAAGTTTACATGGCCGTCTACATCATTTTTGGTCTTCACAAATAGGTAGAAATTAGTTTAAATGTTCCAGTTTAACATTTGGTGGGCATCGGTTGATTGGTGCTCGAGATTGGGCATAAAATCTCCATAATTTTTGTGTGGCGATCTTCAAAAATAGAGCACGAAAAAGTAATGTAGTAGCACATTCGATAATTGTATACTGCAAATATACAAAGTTAAGTTCAAGTAGATTACATGGTTTCGTAGATATAACAAAAAAAAAACAAAATTGTTTATAGCTGCCATTTTGAAAAAAGTCTACATTACTTTTAAAAAATTAGGGGGAAGTCCCGTAACGCCGGACGGTACCTAGTATCGGACACTCGTACTATCTCGGCAAGTCGCAATGCGTTCGTTTCAAAAACGTTTGAAAGGGGCGCGGGGGAGCGTAGCGATACACGGTCGCCGGACGCGGTTTGCCAGTGACGCGCGAGGCCAAGGTGGGAGCGGTCGATTGCTGCTTTTGGCGGGAATACACTGCGTCACGTAAGGTCGAAGTGAGTGTTACTACTATGTTTTTGTGTTTAAATGTTTATGGTAATTATTATTACAAGTAGTGTTCCATAAATATTCGAAGTTTGTGAAAGATTTTGTGGATTTCTAAACAAGTTTTGGTAAAAACCACGTAATTTTGGGGATTCTTTGTCCCCTGGTACCGGACAAAAAGTCGTCCCTTTACGCCGGACAGTAAACAAGTTTTTTTTCTTCTCGCAATTATATATTTGTTTTATAATAATTGTTGTACCTTGTGATTTTTTCTTTCAATGGCTGCAACTATTCATGAAACACTCACGCCCGACAAAAGAGAGCCCTGCGATGATCCTGCTGGATGGCCACTGTAGCCTCAAGATACTGGCGGTCATCAATTTTTGCCGAGAAAACAACATTAATTTGATAAGCTCACAACCACACACCGCCCACAAGCTACAACCGCTTGATAGAACATTCGTGAAGCCATTTAAAGATGCCTACAATCAACGATGCGACATGTGGATGAGAGCAAATGCTGGATCTCGGGTAACTGACTACGATATTGCCGGTCTGGTCAATGAAGCGTTTACAAAAGTAGCTTGGCTGGATATTGCGGTGTCAGGGTTCAAATGCACAGGAATTTACCCATTTGATAGAAATGTATTTTCTGACCTGTATTATTTGCCTGCAGACATGACAAACATTCCACTAGAAGAGCCAGTAACTTCCTCAAACACACCAGGTTGCGACGGAGAAGTTTCCGTGTCTTCCACTGACTTAGCTTTTGCTGGTAGCTCATCTACGATATGCGATGCAGAACTGTCCAACAATTTGCTCTCAGAAGAACCCACAGACCCTCCTAAAAATGTACCAGCGAGCAAACAATCAACAGTCCCAAGTCATCGACTAGCTTTGATTCAGATGTCGTCCAGATTGTCCATAGTTTGTCACCATTGCCAGATGCTGCCAAAAAAACAATCAGTTGCTCGGAAGAGAAACTGTGAAAAAGTGAAATTCTAACTTCATCAACATACAAAATTGCTGTTGAAGAAAAAGACAATGAAAAGAACGTTAAGGACAAAAAAAAAAAAGGAATGGGAAAGAAGTTTAGAACAGCTCTACAAGAGAAGGGGAAACAAACCAAAGGTTTAAGGGCCAAAGGAAAACGTGGAGATAAAGCAAATAACAAGGAATTGTTAACTCAAGCATCTGACATAGGAACTACTTGCGTGGTGTGCTTAGAGGACCACGACGAATGCTGGATGCAGTGCTCCAGCTGCCGTGGGTGGGCTCATGAAGCATGTGCAGACATCCCAGAATGTTCAGATGCCTACATATGCGATCGATTCACGATGTTTTGAAGATGTCCGGTGCTGGGGGCTCTAAGTTAAGTCCGTCCGGTACTAGGTGCCACTTGCAGTGATTGCAACTTATTTTACCAAAGTTTGATTTAAGTTTGTAAGTTTGTTATGCAGAAGTTGCATTTTTGTTAATTTATTTTGATGTTAAACTTTGTTGACGTAGTAAATTCATAAAAAAGGTAATTTCTCGAAGCATGTTTTTTTATTGTCTGAAAACCTTAGGCGTCCGCCACTAGGGGACTCCCCCTACATATATTAATATGGCCTACCACAGTAGAACATCTTCGCTAAATTTTGTAAGAATGGGTTGATTGTTACCAATTACATGAGATAAAAACTTCAATTTTTATTGGTGGGGCAATCGTAAAAAATGGCAGAGAAACGAGGCTATGCATAGACGTATTTTATGGTTGTAATAGGCACTTCCGTCATACAAACATAAGTTTGAATTGGTTTCATTGAAAAAATATTGTAAGCTAAAATATTTATATACCCACCATTTTGAAACTAAGTGCCTGGTCTACTTAAAATATACCTGTTTACACCATATGCTACAGTGCTATTTGATTGCCAAATTTAGTAGGAATATGTCAATTGTCTACCGAGATATCAAAAAATGTATTTATTTGTGTTGCGCTGGCTTTCAAAATGGATGAAAAAAGATGCTCTGTGTAGATAAAATTGACAGTTGTAATATCTACTGCCAGTCTACAAAGTTAAGTTTAAATTGATTTCATGGTTTAGACGATACAGCATTATAAGCTAAAACATAGCTATATGGCCGCCATTTTGTAAATAAGTGTCTTACATGCTTCAAACATACCACGTACCATAATCAACCTCAGTACTACTTGTTTGGCAAGTTTGATAGGAGTCGGTCAATTTTTTCCTGAGCTATGACATACAACTTTATTTATTCGCATGGCGCTATATTGCAAAATGGCGGACAAAATATGCTCCGTGTAGATACAGTTTATAGTTGTAATATCCGACGCCAGCCTACAAAGTTATGTTGGAATTTATTACATAGTTTCGACGACATAGCATTAAAGCTAGAATGGCTAAATGTCCGCCACTTTTAAAATAAGTGTCCGACATGCCTAAAACACACCACTTAACATCAGTAGTACTATTTTTTTTTTTTACCGAATTTAGTAAGAATCTGTTTTTTTTAACCAATATTTAACATAATAACTTTATTTATTCGTATGATGCTATCTTACAAAATTGCCCGACAAAAATGGTTATGTGTTGGTGTACTGGACGCTTGTAATAGATGCTTTCAGTATACAAATTTTTTTTCGAAATTGGCCAAGTGATAAGGCAGATATACGAAATAACCCTAAAATATTTGTATGGCCGCCATTTTGAAAATAAGTGCATTTCAAGTTTAATCACTTACGTTTACTTGGCCTATCATATAATTACTTATCTGCCAAATCCGGTGAGAATTGGTTCAATAATTTTCGAGATATAATATAAAATCTTTATTTCTTCATTTGCTGCTATTTTCCAAAATGGCTTACCAACAACAATATCTATATCAAGATTTAATGGTTACTTGATTATCTGCCAGCAAACAAAATTTGGTTTAAATCGGTTAAATGGTTCCGAAGATATAACATATCACAACAAATTTTTAAATGGCCACCATTTTGAAAGTAAATTCGCCACTTGGTCAAAAACTGTAAAATTCAGATGTCGTTACTACATATTATATGTGTACCATGTTTGGCAAAATGTATTAGACCAGTTAAAAAATTTAAAACAAAAAGCGTTTGTGAGGAGGGGGGGGGATGCGCAAACACACACACAGACACACAACAGGAAAGTGATCTCATCACGCCTTTCTTTCCTTCGGAAAGTAGGCTGAAAAAACGTAATTACGGCAACAAAAACATAATCGGCTCTCTTCTATTGCGCGAAACGCACTCCGTTGGTCTAAAACTCACTTTTTACACCAAAATCAAACTTCAAAAATGCAAATTTACTATATTTTTATTAAATTAGAATCAAGATGTGCCGATGAATGTTAGAAAGTGAAATTTTTTTACTGCAGCAATCTAAAATTTAATTTAACGTAGCTGAGATTAGGCTTAAAAATCGATACGTTCAAAACTCCCTCTCGTACATTACGTCACACGCAATGCTGCCAACTTCAAAACTGTGTAGAATGATCTTTGACTCTTCAAAACATATTACGTTACAACACTTAAGAAACACTGCTTCCGACGAGAATAAACAAACAATTAACGTTTTTTTGAAAACATTGAAACGTCTTGAAAAACAAAATTAATTAACACTGAACAAAAAATATAAACAGCTCTCTCTGTGTCTCTCTCTCTCTCTCTCTCTCTCTCTCTCTCTCTCTCTCTCTCTCTCTCTCTCTCTGATATTTACATGAAAAATAAACATGTAGCGTATGACACATAAATTGGCAAACTGCCAACTAAACCTCTTGAATTAAATCAAGTTTACGGGTCATAACTTAACCCAGTTAAACACAAAATAAAACAATTGACAACAAAACATGAAAATATCTTACGTAAAATTTTAAAACCACGCGTCACAAGCGTAACGATGTGATACTGTGTACTAAAGCTAGATGTACTATAATATAAATGTGTGGTTAAATAATATTACTAATACTTCAAATTGCATTCGTAAAACCTCACTGTGTAATGAATGTTATCCCTCTGCAATAATGGTATAATATGAGAAAAATTAAAGTGTATTTTGTTAATATCACGATAGTTTTATACAACTTCAAGTAGCTTAGCTACACACTGGCTTATCTAGTCTCTCATTTACTGAGGTATTTTTGCTTTGAAATTAAGTAAAGGCACTCGAGCATAGTAGGCGTAACCCTAAAGCCACTCTGACGTTTGTGGAACAAATACTGCAACATAATTGTTATGAAATGGCAATTTTTACACTGAACCAAGTTCAAAACTGAAACAGTAAAACTTTTACGTAGTTGACAGAATTTTTCACCACTATTTCGACTGGGAACAAATTAACTGTAAAGTATATTTCTTTGCGTTACTAATATAACTTTTATCTAAATCTTCTTTTATTTCGGCCGTTGATGTGAAAACGAGCCAGCTCATTCGACGTTAATTAAATGACTTTCCTTGGCAGTAAATGAAACATCAGTGTTCTTTAGTAAGAAAGAATGTTGAACTATAAAACAGTTCAAATACACTGGCCAATGTGATCTTTCCAGAACTCAAGCAAGTGTGAATATCTTGTTAAATTGAAGATACTTGCAAGGGTGGAAGCTATGGAATTCATGCTGATGCCAGTATTTTATTCATACTCATTAGTAGAAGTAATTCTTAAAAGTAATTTGCAGTTCAATGGTTGCCACCCTGATGTTTCTGTGTGCCACAGGCGTGGAACGGATCACTGTCCAAGTTCAAGTTTAAATACGACTCTATACCTCTCAATACCCCGACGTTAAGAAACATAAATCTCTCAGCGACATTATTCCCTGAGGGAAATTTTACTTCACAGACGTAATCTTGACGGAGACTAGGGGCCATTTCATACGATTAAATATTTTATTGAATTCAACCAATTGAATTCAACTTATTGAACACAGTGTTCACATGCACTTCAATGGATTGATTTCAATGGAAATTGAATTAATACTTCTAAGTTTTTAAAGGCTTTTCGCATGCAGCTGTATTCAATAAATATTAACGTGACAACTTGCAAATTTTTTGCAAATATTTTAGTTAAAATATTATAATTAAATTTAGTAACTAGTTTTGAACCTATAAAAACTATAGCTACACTAAGCAAAAATAATTTGCCATAATAAAAATTAATTTTTTTGAAAGTGATATATTTACATTCCATTAAATAATTACATGCGAATATTTTTGTAGCTTTACTACATATAAATTAGTGTACTAAGACACTCGGCTTTATATTTATACTGATTTAATAACACGGAGTGCTAGTTGAGTAATTGGATTCGAGAAAATATGCGACATGTTCTAAACGAAAATCTTTGAAGGAATTTGATTACTTCGATGGCTTGTAAGTCAAAATGACCATAATTATGACGTCCATGTGGCATCACATAGCATTCAAGGAATTTAATTCAATACATTTGAAGAAAATTTGAACTAAAGTTTGATCGTGTGGAAGGAGCTTAACGAGTAGCTCATATTCGTAAATCATTTGGCTACGCCGTCGCCATTGTTGTGCAAAGGCCTGTAACTCCAGTAACGCTCATCAGAAAAAATGAAAGCTGGTATTTTTATCTACCTTCTGTCATTCAGTTATGTGTGATAAGTTCACAGTGGATTGATATACTCTTGGGTATATTTCAAACAGGAAAATCTAACCAACAGAGTCTGTAACCGAATGTGAGCTACATAATTACGTATTGAATTTATCCTACCATACACTGATGAAACACAGTAGTGACAGTAAATTACCATTTCAACTTTGTTATTATCTACATACGTATTGCATAATTTCGAGGGCTGAGTAAGGGACGTAGTTATCTGGCATGGAAATTTCCGTATATTTGCAAAATAAATTTAAAAGTAACTTTTAACGAACGTCTGCCCGTAGCTTCGTGTATCCGATGTAAAATTCTTTTGTGGCAGTTTGACCACACGAAACTGCTAACTGTATTCAATTTTTTCGTTCTCATAAACGTTACGTGCACTGTGCCCAAAATGTAAATCACATACTTCAGAAGGATATTTTTCGTTCTTTGTTTCGCAACTGTTCAAAAAGGCTCGTCATATCTGCTAGTTGTCCGTCGATTATATTCAGTACTTGAACAACGAAGCGTCCAGTGGTAACAACAATAATAACAAAAAGAATTGATCTCACGCTTTCATTTATTTTATTTTATAGCCGTGGCACCACGCTTGAGTGGAGAAACGCGTAAAATTCACAAAAGGATATCTTTGATTTTTAAAAAAAAAAGGAAGGGGAGTAGGGGGAAAAAATTTGTTTTGCACTGGAATTCCAGCCACTGCCATCGTCGTGAATGCGGTCCGCTGTTGTTTCATACTTTATTACGCGGTGTCCCCCACCGCACCCCCCCCCCCAACCCNCGAGCAAAAATGTAGCGGTAAAAACGGGCGCGCGGGGCATTGTGCGGCGCGGCAGCCCATAATGGGCTCGCTGCGCCGGATTGCGCCCGCATTTTATCGCTGTGCGGGTGGTATCCGCGGCGCGGGAGGGGCCCCGGTATCCACCACGAGCATGTTTTTATTTTAACAACTCGAATGGCCGGAAGCGGGGGTAAAAAAAAAAAGAACGTCCATTCCGTGCGCGGGGTGGCTATTGTGCGACGCCCGCTATTTACAAGCGCAATTCACAATTTTTTTTTATAATTGGAAGAAATATGTAATGTGTGGTGTTTTGTGCGCAGCTGCGGAATTTTTTTGTTTATAACAATAAAAGACAGTTTCTCAAAGTGCTGATAAATTTTCCATCTCCGTGTTGTTTAACTTCAACGTTAGCTGCGTATACGTTCTTCATTCGGGCTTGTGTTGTACCGGAGACGACAGGACACCAATGTCTATGGCGTAGCGTCCATTAATTAATCTACACTATATGTTTTATGCGTGCATCTGAATAGATATATGCGTGGTTATGTTTATTCTTGAATTTATTTGTATTTAACCTGCTTGAGGACGGCGTTAAGAAATGGCTGGCTATATGAAAAAAGTCTAACACCAAAACAAAACATAGACACAGAGACAATTAAAAAAAAGTGTAATGCAGTTGATGTGCATACACAGAGTACATTATAAGTAAAAACTATAATTTGAGAGAACTTATTTGGAGTAAATGTGAGAAAATAAATTATGCGAAAGAAATAAACTGACTGCAGAATGAAATGAAAAAGGATCGTTCACCCATAAGGTCTGTAAACGTTTGTACTCCCACTGTACTGGTACCGGATTTAAATAATTAATTGGATTTTGACCAATGTTTATAAAATATAGTAACGTTTTCTGAAGAGCTGTGTACGTAAACAGCAAAATAATCCACATTTCCCGTAATTGCGTCACCAGATTAAGGTCCAGCCGCGATTATAAACGCCATATTTTCCGAACAGTGCATCATAAAAGAATTTGGGGAAAGGTGCCATCAAAGGACCTAGTAATTTTACTGCTAAAACTTCTGCAGAAATGTTAATTATAAGGCCCTTTACTAGTTTCGCAGATATTTATACTGAATTTTCAAAGTTAGAGCAGTCAGAAAAACCACGAAGAGACTTCGAAATAATGTTTACAAAATGCATGACGTATTGAAATTTGTATTTCGGACTACGTGTGTGAAATGTGATTTATTTTTGTGTGGAAAGAGATTGCGAAGAGGCCTACGTGAAGTTATGATTAGTTTCAAAACCATGTATTTCAAACAAATGCAACGCAGTTACCTTGCTAGGAAGACGGCCAGTTAACATGGTTCCACGAAATTCGGCGAATGTTGCACGCCTCCCACTCAGAAGGAACCCGTGATGAACAGGTGGGCCTACAGTCCACTTCATGGATATATAAATCCCTTATGTTTACGGAGAAAAATTCAAAAGTGGTCCATTCATTGGTATAGGGTTCTATAAATCGACCATGTAAATTATATCAACGGACCACTTTTAATATCTACTATACTTACAATAAAAATGCTCTTATTTGATAAACTGCTCAATTCAAACGATAAATATGTATTGTCTACTTATAAATTTGGTACAATCGAGAGAAACTGCAATTGCATAGCTTCAGATTACTTCAGCTTTCAAATTTTGAATTTAAATACTGAGTTTCAGCAACACACTGGAGTTGTAATGTAAGAATGGTCTTAGTAATAACCTCCGTCAATAAAGGAATGACCAAATATATTTGAAAAAAGAAAATTATCGGCAAGTGTTGCAAAATAACATTTTATTTCCCTTTTCACAATACAATATAGATTAAACCACCTTTTGCACGACATACTCTGTATCATGTCTTCTTCCCTTGCAGTTTCACAGATATCACAAAACCTATATTCTTACATTATACAGACAACCTTAGTATTTAAGGGCGGGGGTGTCCACGGCTTGGTTTAGCAGCACGCTTTTTGGTAGGCCTTTGGGATTCTTAGAGTGATGCTTTGTAGAGTGGCGAAATAAGTACAGCTGCTCTTTCTGTTTCTGTTTTATTTTTGGTGGAGAAAACAACGGCAGCTGCCTTTGGAAGTGAAGGAGCCCTCATTTCTCCATCTTCGCGCTGGATGGGAATCACTTGGTTTATACTTGTACTTGGCTGGCACTCCGTATATTTATCTTTGTCGATATGTCACATGCTGAGCTAATGACAGAGAATATGCACCAATGAGAAAGGGGGGTAGGGTGGAGCGACGAAAGAAGCAACAAAATGTTGTTCCCGAACCACACCTCTGTTAACTGGTCATATATCCTTTACCTCCGCAAGCTTTCACCACCGTGCCCACTGTAGCAGCTCTTTCATAAGCAATTCCGAATAACATAACCATTTTAGACTGAGTGATGTAGGAGGCGAGTCCGCTCGCACGCTTAGCAGTGCCTTGAACCTGCACCGCGGGGCAGAACATTTGTGGAGCGAAGTCAAGAAAGACCAGCGATATCCTATGTAATGGGAAGTATAAAAAATTATCTTTTTAAGGAGGCTTTATTACGATTCTTAGCTAATTACTGGGAGAATGACAATTTGGTATCAATAATCGCAGAGAGAATTTATTTTATAACAGTTGGGGATCAGTGCTTTTCTTATCAAACAAAGGGAAACCATGTCGTAAAGTGTGAAGAAGTTGATTATATATGTCAACATGAAGAAGTGGATAAACGAATTATGTTTAATATATTCAAAGCGCCACTAAGTTCAAAAGTTTTGGTAAAAGACTCTGATACTGACGTCTTGATAATTTTGCTGGCTAATATGCATAAATTTCAGAGTAACAAATTTGGTTAGCAGGTTCAACGACCAAGAAAGGCAATAACACAGATCTTAATTGCATTAATGGTACAGAATTAGCGTTTAAGTTGGGATTCACATTATGCCTAAGTCTGCCGGTTTGCCATGCATTCACAGGCTGCGATTACATGGCAGCTTTTTACAATCAAGGAAAAGTCAGACCTTTTAAAATCTTTTCGAAAAACGAGACGTACTAGAAAATTTGTGCGTCATTAACAGATGAAGGCGACATTTTCATCGACAAAAAAATTGATGTTGTTCAGGAGTTTACTGTTCTTATGTATGGCATCAAGCATTGCACAAGTGTAAATGACGCGAGATATCGCATTTTCCACAAACATTATGCTACTAAAAAAGACAACGAATAATTTATGAAAAAGATTAAAAGCTTCGACTCAAATTGGATCCCACTATGCTGGAAATCGCTACAAAAAATGTATGCACAATTTATGTCAATTCTATGTGGCTTAGTGCAACTGATCCTTGTTGTCTAAAACTACGTCCTGAGGATTACGATTGGTTCATAGATGGCTATTTAAAGCTAACGAGGTTCGTTGGGTACCCAACGCCCTTACAACTTGATGGCATATTGCGTGCGACAAACAACGATAACAATCCCTCAAAATTTGACTATAACATTGCAACTTCTGATGAATCAGATGCTGAATAACTTTTTGTATTTGTACAAAAACGTTTAAGTTTTATAATAAAATATTTATTTATTACAACAAAATTTGTAAGTAATTTTCAAGCCTTTTCTAAAATATTAATTCATTTATTCTATTTTATGTTATGAAATGATTATAATTTTAGAGATAAGTTTAATTTATTTATATGTTATATATTACATTATACAATTTTATATTATAAATTATTTTTATATTATTTACTTCAAAAATATTCTTGGTGGTAGAGTTGTCTCTCTCCATCACACGGAGAACAGAGCAAGCGCACTCTCTCCCTCGGCAGCTGCCTCGCGCACAGTTGCTACGCTGCGTCCTTATCTATCGCATAGAGTAGTACGTGCAGCGCTTCTCTGTCGCACTCCACTCTCTTACTCAAATATGCGTACTTTAAAGCGCGACAACCGTGAGTCTGGACCACTTTTGCTTAGGCAACCTAATACCACCGTGTTCGCAATACAATTACCTTTAATTTCATATATATTTCAATTAAATAACAAATAAGGGTAAATTAATAATGCAAACTCCCAAGTTTATACCTGACACCATAGTAGTAGGGCCAAGCAAAAGATAGGCAACCTAATGTTTTCTTGTACTACCGATCGCTACGAAATTTTTTGAAATAACAAATGAGGAGAGTGATTAAAAAGAAGTTTATTAAATTGTTTTAATTAAGGGTAGCCTGGCCAGGATACAATTAGGCAACCTTTGTGCGATTTGTTAGTTTTATAAAAATACCTCTCATTCAAATAACAGATGAGGATAAGTCGATTTTAGTCGAGATCTTAGACTATTAAGTTATTGAATAAATAAATTATTTCTTATGCAGTTCGATGAACTGCATTCCATAACACTCAAAACGGCAGCTTGGAAATAATCTTCACAGATATTTCTACTTGATATATACAAAAATAACTGTAGTAAATAAACGGTAAGCATTTTCAAACTGAACGCTACACCAAAATTATTTGTTATAGACCACTATGAAATTAAAAATAATTACTATTTTTAATAATTTATATTTAATTTGTACTAAATATTAATACGTTACTTTTACACTTTCAAATGCACATTTACCATTTTTCGTTGAAATTTTACAATTTCCGTCAAAAATGCTAAAATTATTTTGATTGATGGTAACAATTTTTAAATAAAATAATACTGGACATGTAATAAAAAATCTTTACGTGCTTTTCATGCATTCGATGGTTCAGAAGATAAAATGGCCGCGATTATGAATTACACACATAATGTACATATAATTCAGTAAATTGAATTCGTTTGTAACAAAATTCGTTATTTGAGACTAAATTTACAGTTTGCAATGGCTTATTGTTTCAGTCACACGTAAAAATTAATATCGCCATAAACACAATGAACAGAAACGATGAGTTAATTAGGTGTTCAGGTGAAATTAAATATAATCGTATTACCATTGCACAAATACTGCACATTAAAATCTAATAAAGGCATTCTTTGTACATTCTTATACACTGAAGAGTCAAAAAAACTGGTACACCTGCCTAATATCGTGTAGGGCCCTCGCGAGAATGCAGAAGTGCCGCAAGACGACGTGGCATGGAATCGACTAATGTCTGAATGTATGCAGGAGGCATTCACACCATTAATCCTGCAGGGCAGTCCACAAATCCATAGGACTGCGAAGCGGTGGAGATCTTTTCTGAACAGCACGTTGCAAGGCATCCCAGATATGCTCAATAATCGTAACGTCTGGTGATTTAGGTGGCCAATGCAAGTGTCTAAAGTCAGAAGAGTGTTCCTGGAGTCATTCGGTAGCAACTCTCGACGTGTGGGGTGTCGCATTGTCCTGCTGGAATTGTCCACGTCCGTCGGAATACACAATGGACATGAATGGGTGCAGGTGATCAGACAGGATGCTTACGTATCTGTCACTTGTCAGAGTCGTATCTAGACGTATCAGGGGCCCCATTTCACGCCAACTGCACACGCCCCATACCATGACAGAGCCTCCACCAGCTTGAACAGTCCCCTGTTGACATGTAGGGTTCATGGATTCATGAGGATGTTTCCATACCCGTACACGTTCATCCACCCGATAAAATTGGAAACGAGACTCGTCAGATCAGACAACGTGTTTCCAGTCATCAACAGCCCAATGGCGGTGTTGGCAGACCCAGGCGAGGCGTATAGCTTTGTGTCGTGCAGTCAACAACAGTACACGAGTGGGTCTTCGGCTCTGAAGCCCATATCAATGATGGTCCGTTGAATTGTTCGCACGCTGGCACTTGTTGATGCCCCAGCATTGAAATCTGCGCCAATTTGAGAAAGGATTGCACGTCTGTCACGTTTAATGATTCTCGTCAGTCGTCGTTTGTCCCGTTCGTTCAGGATCTTTTTCCGGCCGCAGCGATGTCGAAGATTTGATATTTTACCGGATTCCCGATATTCACGGTACACTCGTGAAATGGTCGTACCCGAAAATCCAAATTTTATCGCTACCTCGGAGATGCTATGTCCCATCTCTCGTACGCCGACTATGACACTGCGTTCAAACTCAGTTAAATCTTGATAACCTGCCATTGTAGCAGCAGTAACCGATCTAACAACTTTGCCAGACGCTTGTTGTCTTATATAGGCGCGTTCCTGTGATTGGTTCCATGCCTTTGTTATTTGCGTACGCACGCCTGTACTTTTTTTTTTTGGCTCTCCAGTGTAATTACACTAGTTATAACTTAATAAAAAATGTTCACTATATACCAATATGAGATTTAGTTATACCTTAAATAAGACCTCAAAACATACTATTAATTTTCTCAGTTTCATGCCAACATTGCAATGGGTATTCATGGCAGTGTTTACATTAAAGTTTATATAGTTCTAAAACTTACATATTTTTTAAAGTAACATTTTGAAATAAAATGTGAAACAGCATCGGTCACTATAATTAAAAGATACCAGACCGATGTCTTGTGCTTGTAAACTATCAGTGTGTTCTAAATGCGAGTCGCCCTGCGTTCAGCCGCCATATAATTTGGTGTGTCGTCAACACTAACCAAAACTGGTATCGCACCGACAGTGTGTACACTAATCTTAGCAAAATCACTTTATATTTGGTTTACTCTTATCGTTTGCAGTGTCTTTAACTGCTTGACTGCCAAGTCTATTCCACACAGTTGTTCACTCACTACCTGCATGTGAATCTTCTGGAAATAATATGTACTTCATTATAATAAAATATCTTTATGATACATAGTCATCATTTATATTTTACAGGTACACATTGTCGCTACTAGGCCACCTGAGTGATACAGGATGGTGGCTAGTAGTTTATTCTGTTAAATTATATGGTGCAGACTAAGGGCACCTGTGGTTGTTGCGTTAGGGATAAACAAATACTCATATTCTCCGTTATTTAACACACCAGTATTTTATTGGTTTGAAGGTCACATAGGTATTTACATACACTGGCGAGACTGAGATCCCCCTGCAAGTCGTAGCATGAAGGGCTGGTGGGCTGATTACTAGCGTGGGGGAAGGTTGTTGAAGGGAAACGTTTCTCTACTTATCTGTGACTGTGGCTTTTGGTGAGTTGTTTTCGTTGGTAGCTGAGGCATGGTGAGTTGGGTGGCCCTGGTTCAGGCCCTCGGACTGGCTCTCGTTGGCGTGCTGTACTAAGTTAGCTTCTTCCTGCGGCTTTGACTGACTCTCTCGGAAGTCCGAGATTGGTTTCCCGGACTTGTACTTTCTCTGTGACCTCGGCTGGCATTCCTGGTTGGAGTGCGCGTCTCCTCGTCCTACTTCCGGCTCGCGTTTCTGACTTCCTCACCTCGGAAACTGCCACTACGTTTTTGGAAATGAACTCATAATTTCTCAGCATTTTTACTGGGTTTGTCTCGGGAATTTACACATGAAGTTTCGGCTGTTCCTGGGTTCTCTCCCCGGTGACGTCACTATTGACTCACTGACTGACTGACTGCTCGTCGCGTCACCATGCGGCGCACGACTATGTCTTCTCGGGGAATGGCGCCTCTCGGCTGGGGCTACCACTCGTCTCCGGGAATTTACTCATATCCTCGGCACTGTTCTCGTCACACGACTGATTACTCCCGTTTCGGCTTCTCCCGTTTTGGCTGCATCTATATCGTCTCGCGGCTGTACCGCCGCACTACTCCCGTCTCGGCTGGCGATAATTGCTCCCGAACAACTGACTGCGAACAACTGATTGTACATTACTGCCTGGGCCGGGTCCGAACTCCAGCCTGGTGATACGGCTGCCTCTCGCACTAACTGCCTTCTCTGTCTCGCATCGCGGCTGCCGAACAACTCCTCGTCAACAACTGATTACCCTGATCTCGAACGACTGACCACAACTCCTTTGTTGCTCCTGAATTTAAGCCGTCTCCCGCTATATTCAAGTTAGCTGTCAGCAGTTTCTCGAGAGGAAAAACGGGAAATCCCCGGTATACCTCACACGTTTTTTGTGTAGGATTTCGTGTCTTGTCAGCTGCTTGGGCTCTCAAACTAGGATGGAGGGAGGGGTGCGGCAAGCGTCTCGGGGGTTCCTGTGAGCTGGGTCGACACTATTCTCGGCGGGTGTCCCCTTGATTCCTTCGTAGAGGGCTTATATCAGCTAGTTCTAGGGATTTACCCTGTTTCCCTCAACTTCGATTTTTCCCCGCGTATCCTTATACGTCGGGACTGTCCCGAGGATTATCCTCTCAGGGTGTGAATACAGCGCAATTCCTACCCTATGTACTCGTCACACGTCAACATATTTAAATATAGAGCATATATATATATAACTGAAAGGTACGAAATACCGAAGAATCATTTAACACGTAAATTTAAATTTTAACTTAACGCTAGATATAAATGCACATATGGTTAAGAATTGTTATTTAAATTTAATTGTAATATACAAATAATTTTTATATTATATTAAGCTTGCGTATAAAAAAAACAGAGGAAATATCGATACGAATTATTGCCGTCCTTGCCAAGGTATTTTATTTGTACTGAAAATAATATTGTGGTGAGAAACAGAAAAACTATTGTGCAAACAGCTGGAAATTTATTAATTTTCTGCAGAAATAAAATACGAAAAAAAAATTGAAAAATTCACAGCGGAACTCTCTTGCTCATCGACACCGATGTTGGCTCTCTTATTTCATTTAGGGCGCACTGCGTGAAACTGACCGTCTTCCACTGTGTCAGAAAACAGCCAATAAACTGTCGATATCTGCATGAGTATACAAAAGGCCGTCAAGTCTAGCCTACAGATTACTGAACTCGCTAGTTTATCATGTCTTGACTTAGTTTTATACGTTGACTGGCTATAATAATGTTGGTGACGTATTAGAATTGCTCAATTATTTTAACAGTTGTTTTTTAATTTAAAAATTTGTATTATTCAGCCTATTTTATACATTTAATTAAGTTAATTTGCAGTGACATATAAGGTTAATGTAGTGTCTTACCGAGGCTCTGTTCTTCACGTCAGCACATCTCTTTCCACAGAAATGATGCATGTATACTGCATTTCATGTAAGTACACTAAATGTTGACAGACAATGTGACCAACCTACACACTATGTAAACATTAAATGCTCTCTCAGTTGCAAAGTATTGTATTAGCTGATGAGTTTTTGCGGGGTGTATATTGTAATGTTGGTGATAATGATGATGTTTATGGAAGATAATAGTACTCAGAAATAAATGTTATAATTCAAAACTTTAATCATACATACAACATTTATGGCTTAGCATATGTTTTTTAAAGTAATGAATTTTTTTTTTTTTGTGAATTAGTTTAAAAACATGCGTAGCAATTATGACAGAGCTTGTGGAGTACTTACAACCAGTGAAACGTTGAAACGTTTCCAGCTCAGTGAACGCCATTGTGAATGTGATCTTATTGTCACGTTTATGCGAGTACTTACTAGTATTATTGGAATGTGTTATCGGTAGTAAATTATTTTTGCATTTGTTTTCATTAAACATAGTTGGTTGTAGGGGCGAATCTTTAGTACGTTTTCTTGCGCGAAATGTAATATTATCAGCACGCCATTTTCAGTACCGTCATGAAGCTCCACAGTTTATTTACGTTACTAATTTTAAGTTTGTTAGTTTTGGGCTCATGAAGTGTTGTATTTACTGAATGATTCTGCAAATAAATCATTCGTATCAGTGGCATACAAACATGTCCAAGGATTGCCACAAAAGCAACATGTGCACAGGATTTGCAATAGGAATTACAAGTCAGTGTGTTTTGTAAATAATGTATTTCGAAATGGTTATTAGAACATTCCAAATATATGTGGCCTAAACAAAACACAATTCCAGCTCTTTGTTCTGTAGGCCTAGTATGAAAATAACTTGTTTATTATATGGAAAATTCAAATAGTGGAAGGTTAAATTCGCTAAAAATATTTATGTATCGAGTGTGTTTATCAGTCGCATCAGTGGGAACAGTAAAATATTTATTGCGTTTTGTTCTTTCAGTGAGGTTAATTATTTCCAGGTTATAATAGGCCTAAAATTAAAGTCACTTCCGAACGAGCAAAATTTTCCACTGGTCCATTAAAACTATATGTAAATCAAAATAATACCGTCTCGTAAGAAGAGCTGCAAAACAATGTCGTCATGTAAGACGTTAGATGTAAGTCTCCCCCCCCCCCNATATAATAAATAGAGCCCGCCATAACAAAAATAAAATGAGTTGTAATGGTAACCTATATTTATTATGGAATTTGATTACACAGACTATTTTCCTCATGGACAGAACAGCTGTGACGGAAGGATACATTGTGGCCCCGCTACTTTTCTAGAACTACTGAAATTTAATGTACTTTATGAAATGGAGCATATCTGACACGCGCAGATTCAGACGTATGGAGATTTTCTGTAACTGCATTCTTGGTATGTTTCGTGATACTGTTGTTACAGCTGCAAACAGACGCGGCACTAGTTTCATATTCCGCGTTTCTTATACTTTCTGAAACACTTCCCGGTTAGCCTGTTAATGCAGAAGGGAATACATATTGCCTTCTATAGTACCCACGCGTACAAGCGAATCAATCATGTTTTCGTACAACCTGCGAATTTGACCTCGTCATCTAAGAACTTGGAGGATTTCGGTGGCGAGTAAAATTAATTTATTCAACCTTGCCGGTATTCATGTCCACTTAAGCACTGTTTTGGATTCTGTTCCCCTTAAAACTATTCCAGATTATGTTCCCGGGGTCCTAATGCTTATAGATAACTAACAGTCTATAACAATAGCTGGTAACAGGTTCCAAACCATCCGCAAACAGGATCTTGAGTCTGGGTTGACCTTGGTATACCGCCGCGCCGTTATTGACTTTTCGCGACTCGTCACGCCTTAACGACCGAGGTACGGCCATCGAGCATATTGGATTCTTGGTTTTCCTGGCTTGTTTGCATTTTTCAAAAATAACATTCCATAATTACCATTATACCCAACCATTTATTGTCCTTACACTGCAGTACAGTCAAGAAAAGGGAACTACGAACTCGCAATTACGTCACAATATTAATTCTGCCAAAATTTGGCCAAATCAATATTGTGACGTAAGTAAGAGTTTGTTGTCCAGTCGTTGTGTCGGTACTGCTGCGTAAGGTCAATAGCTAGTACGGTGTGCAGAGCCACAGCAGAAAAATTTTTATTAAATAAAAACGTCCAGCGTGTGTGAGTAAGGTCTGCTTACGAATAGCATTTAAGAAACGCTACGCGTCTGTATACGTTTTTCAGTTCCTCCATTTTTCTATAAAGCATGGTTTTGTAATGGTGAAAATGGCCCAAACGGGTGTTTTCACGGTCATTTTTAGGTATGAACATCCCGGTAAAAAAACATTAAAAAATGAATAGGGACGTGCACCAAACCATTATTTTTATTAGTACGTCATAAAATGGTAGGGTCTTCTCTGAAAGTCCCATATAGGCGCGTTATCGACGGCAAGACTGCACGCCAGTTCAATGCTTTGCGCGTAGAGGCAATGAGAGAGTTGATGCGCATGTCACGGCCGCCCCTAGCGCTCTCACACTTTTAGGCCTCAGACCTGCAGAATTTCTTCAACAAGGCGGCCACCTTAATGGTTAAAAATGCATACGTGTACGTGACTGAAATAAAATTTTATTACGTATACAAATAATGAAAGAAAGACATTAAATACAATTAATAAAGGTTTCATTAAAGAACATAATTAATTAAAAATAATATTAATTTAACAGGTTTAAAAATATTAAAATATTTATTGTCATATAAAACTGAGTCAAAAATATTTAAATTAAATAAGTCCATTTCCATTGGTTCGTCTGATGGTGATTGAATGGGCATATGAGTTACAAGCTGTTTGTGATAACTGAAATATGATACAGATAGTCTTATAGAAACGCTATGCAAATATCGCGTAAAAACAGCATCAATGGTGGTGCCATGTCGTGTTGTAGAAACTGTAGGTTCATTATTTATGGATAGATGTAAATCCTCGTGCAAATAGTTGATAAGTGGACCAGAATTTTCTAAGCTGAAATTGACGTTAAAGTCTCCACTTAAAATCATCGGTAACTTATCCTTACCTCTACCCATGTATGCCCCTCCAACTGTTGTATACGTAAATAGTGTCCGTTTAAAAAAAATAATAATATCGACTATTTTTTGATTTGGAGAAATGTAAATTGCTATTAAAACAATTTTTTACCATCTTCCATTTTACATTTAGCTGCACAAAATTCACCCTCTGATGATATTGCTGAACTTACAAATATTTGAACATTTGTTTATATCATATTTACTTATAATTTATTGCAGAGAAAGTGTATTCAAAATAAATATATATGTATAATATTATTGGATTTGACCAAAAAAAATTATAGTGTTAATCAAAAGTTTTATTGATTTAATAAAAAAAAAAGGCTTAAGAATAATACTTACAAAACATTTACCTCAAATACTTGAAAACACTTTCAAAATATTATTATACAATTTTTGTCACTAGCAAATTTTTCACGGCACAATGTAAGTAAAATTATTTAATAATATATATATTCACAATGAATTATTAATATAAAATTAAATGTTTTGCAATTTGCTTATTAAATGAACTGATTTTCTGTTGGTGTTAAAAATAACCACGTGCTATGTTGTGTACCTTGCGTGTGTATATAGCTAGACGATACGTCATACCCCTACGACGTTCACTGTCAAATTTCGTTACACTGTGCGCGCGCAACTTCCGTTGCACACTAGACTTTTACCCTCAACCCGCCAAAAGAAGTATAACTTCAAAAATATGATTCCTGCTGTAGAAAGGACACAACCTTAGCAAGCGTGAGGGGATTGTCGCCAGTGGGCAAGTGCGTCCTGAGGGAGTGGTTGCAGGTGGAGACGACCTATTGTCAGGAGGTCAGTGGCACTTCCTAACGGACCAGAGGCAACTAATGAGGTCCTGCAGGTCCTCTCCCTGGTGGCTTCCAGGATAGGAGTGTCGCTAAGCCTCCTGTCTCGGGCCACCGCGCCTTGCCGCGTGGGCCCACCAACAATGCGGAGGGTCAGGCGAGAGTGGGTCGTCGACCGCCAACACCCCTTCTTCAGCAGAGTGGCAGGGATTGTGGGACCGCACAGGCTCCTTGTCACCAGCAGAGCTGCGTGCAGCTGGCGGGCCGCAGACAATCGATGGATCCGCCAGTCGTTCAAAGTGAAACAAATGTGCCAGTTGAGGCATTTCTCGAACATCAAGTTGACTTTGCTGTGATATATGAGTCTACTTCCACATTCAAATTAATGCCATTGGACACAAATTCTACCTACAGTTCCCGTCGCCCGTAGCAAAACTCGACGTTCGAATTACCTTTGTGTATTTCGAAATACACTGAGAGAAATTCCAACTAAATATTTGTTTGTGTAGGGCCAAAAATATATTTACTTTCCCCAACAAAATATTTTGTTCAGCAAACAAAACTTGAAAAGCAACACAATTAATTTTGTTCATTTAACAAAATACATGTTTCAATTAACAAAATGCCTCTGTGTTGGACCAAAAGAAATTGTACCGTCAACAGAAATTTTGTTGAATCAACTTTATATATTTGTTTGGATGTTCATTTCATTGCCTTCGTTCGAAAATACATCTCGAGAGTTTGTTTGCATTTTTTGAGACAATTAGGATAGTAACTGTATTTGTTAGTACATGTATTGATGCTTTATAAAGGTATCTAGAAGCATCCTATTAAAAGAAGTTCAACACGAAACTGAAAAGTAAGCTGTAAAAATTGAAATATTTATTTGCGCACGTTGATCAGTATGTTTTTAAATACACTCCTGCTTCGGATATATTCACATTAGCTGATGTTGCAAGGGCGTATCGATAGGACGCAAACGATCTAGGTTGGAATTTCGGTCAGACTTCCAAATATTATTATATTAACCGAAACTGTTTAATGTGCGTAAAGCTAAACAAATCTTTATTTGCGCCAACCAAATCTTAGTTTGGGGCAACCAAATAAGAAACGAAATAATTTGGTTGCGCCAAACAAACTTTGTTTTATTCAACAAAACCTCTTTCTCAGAGTCGACTCTCAAGTCCTCGCTGTTAAGACCCGCACAAATCTCTTCACTCACTCACTCACTCACTTTTTTTCGTTGTAGCTGAAAATTGCGGGAAGAGGACATGTTTACTTTTTTTTTTCAGAGGAAAAGTTTGAAAAGTCAACGGTTGATGTTTTGGTGCATATCCACCAGATCAACCGAATTTTCAGGCCAGTTGAACTGGTGTATCAGTCGGTTTAACCGGACCCAAGTAAAATAGCCTGGTTTACATCGGTGGATGCACTGGTGAATTTTCTAACACGTGGACGCACTCAAAGGTTATTCGCAGTTCTACTACTCGGCCAAATGAACTGTGTAGCCATGGAGGGGCGGGACCCGAGCACTAGCACAAGCTATTAAGAGGGGACGACGAACTCCGAGTGGGTGGAATCTATGACCGCCAGGCGCCGTCCGCGATGTAAAACGCGTACCTAAGGAACGTGTAACTTACGTTCCAGAATGAAGATGGTATTTTTTCGAATCGGTTCATGGCCATGGTGTACGAGTCATGTAAGAAGCATCCTCTACATGTAAAAGTGTACGAAATTGCTATATTTTATCTTATGTATGCGTAAGGGTTCCAGAGAATATAATCGCAAGAGAACGTAAGAATAAGAAATACTATATTGCATTTATTGAATATATTAACGTATTTCTAAAAAGAACTTACGTTTTGGTTTTCCTTCCCACATTTTAAAAATAGTCTAATTTACGTTATTTGCTAAGACATCTCTACTCTACTAAAAAAAATTTAATTTCTAGTCATGTATGATTGGTTGAACATAAGACGAGTGTATTCACTATGAACCACGCATTTTATACATTTTCTATGCAGACTTCTGTAACGTACATGAAATTAGCCGTGATTTAAGCTTTAGGGGTGTACGGGAGCGTGCGTACATCTGCCTGCATTTAAATATCAAACACAAACCCGAGAATAAGCTTGAAACTACACATGAGGTTAACAATGTGACACGAATTTGTGGTCAAGGCTAGACAAACCACCATCAGGCGAGCACTTTCATTTCTTCCCGGAGGCAGAAGGGTTGGAAAAAGAGGGGAGGGAGGGAACGGCGTGACTTTGTGTGGTTCGCATTTGGAAAAGTCACAATAAATATAACACAATGATCAGTTAAAGAAACAGATGATATTCTCTTAGCCCAGAAAGGGCAATGGTGGGGGAGTTGTAAGAATGAATGACTGGCATACTTGTCTCGGTCGAGTAGTACACAAAAGTCTCCTAGGGCGCTCCTTCAACTCAGTTTATTTGAGTAAAGCTGCCTGTGTAAAAGTTAGAGGCAGTGGAAATTCGCGAAAATAATTTGTACTTACACAATTTCCAAAAAAAAAAAAAACACTCTGCGTCTCATATGCTTTATGATTCTATGGTGCATTTCTAACGCGATGTAACTGTTCTCAGAAGAATCACAAAAGTTCACAATTAGAATACCAGAATTATTACTGGTCCAGAGAAATGGGGAAACATTTTATGTTATGGACGACGTCCGGTAACGAGGTAAAAATAGTGTCAGACATGCACATAGTAAACAGGAAGCGAAGATTTCCCGCGGTGGATCACTGTAACTAAGAACAATATAACGATATTATATTATGATTGTTTTTGCAGCTTAATACTCACAGCGATCTATTTATTATTTAAACTTTTAAGTATGTACGTCACTATTTATGTATGCGTGTATCACTACTCGCAGTATTTGTGTACGCAAATACATATGCTTCCGGACACCAATTATTTACGCCGGTTTAGTTAACGGATACTTTTTCTACGAACAAGAATTTCAAAGCTTTTTAATAAATATATTTATATTTTAAAAACGAACAACTTAATTTTAAAGTTTCGTGCCACTTTCAACACTGTGCAGGCTAACCGATTAGTACCAACTTTTCAGTACACGGCAACCATAACATACAGGATCATTTTTTTCTACGTTTTGCAAACAAATATTTAGAAACAAGTGACTGAATAGTTTCTTGTATCATTACAAGTAAAAACACTGCACATTTACAGCATTCTGAAGTCTAGAGTATTTTCTTTTTAAAATGCTCCTATAGTTTTAAATAGTCACAATGACATTGTGTAAAATTAACTTTGATATACTTGTATTGTTACAATAATAATCTTGGCAACTGGTTTCAAAAGATTTTTAGTAAAAATACCAAATAACTTTTACAGTTTACTTCATAAAAATCCAGCAGTAGTGAAATTTCTTCAGGTGCATTAGGGAATATCAGTCACTTGAATTCAGAAACTATTCAGTCAATTTTCACTAACTGAATTATAAAAATAACGCGTTATTAACGTCACGACGTGGTAAACATAAAACATTTAAGGTTAAGCGTTTTCTCACCTGAAAAAAAGAAAGATTAGAAAAAAAACCGGATGCTTACCTGATTTAAACACGTAACTAAAATTTTCAAAATTAGGTGGGATATTTTTTTTATTGCAATACGCCCAACTAAGAGGCAGTGGTTTGCGAGTTATTAACGGAGCCATTATACGTGTATTAGAAACGATTTGACTGATTTCCAGCTGGTAGTATTACAGTGCTATTTACTTTCTGCTTTAATAGAGCGACTATGATAAAATATAGTACCTGTACTCAAAAAAATATACTCTCACCAGTTACTTCACATATTTAATATATTTTCATAGCTAAACTTGCTATGACAGCACAACCTGGACTAAGTTATTACTTCCAACAACATTATCTTTAAAGTGATGCGATTTTTTAAAATATCAAGCATTTCGAATGAGAAAAATCTAAATTTAAATGTATATTTTGCTCATTCATTTGACGTGCCTCGATATTCTTCCGTAGATGGTTTCCCTCTCGAGAAAAAAGTCGACTTTATCTGCACAGCCAAAATAACATGTTGGTATAAAATATCACTCAATAAAGTTTCTTTCTATGGCCCATAAAAGAAAGCTAACCACTACGCATCCCAAAATATTAACTTTACCGATTTACAAAATCGGGCGTGGAATTTAATATTTAACATTGCCATAAATTTTTGCTTTGACATTATGGAAAAAGTCATCTCTTATAAAGGTAGAAACTGCTACACAAAGTGTGAGAATGATTACAGTGAGTAGATCTTCACTATCGAGGGAAAATATTCACCTAATATAGAAAAAGAATATCAAACATGTGTCCAACTTGATGTCCATTGGTTGCGTCTTACAAGTATTGGTTATACGTAGCCATATAATAAAGTAAACTTAACAGTCGGAACACAGTTAAAAACTCTGATTTTCAATAATCTATAACAAACTTGATGACATCTAACGGTATTTACTTTTTGCTGAATGTAATATTTGATATGCACTTTTAAAATTTTTTTTTAATTTCCTCGAAATAAAGTGTAGGCTTATGTTAAAAATGATTTGCGATTGCTGTACTGTATAGTAGCCTATTTACTAATTTTTAATTTGGTTTGCTATTTCTAAGCTTGTATACTATTACATGTGCCAAACTGCACTTATAACGTCAAAGACTCGTTCTGTACTTGAGAATAAGTATTTTTAAAACGTTAACGCACACTAAAAGCCAGTGAGACGACCGTGTACACGCAGAATCGGACGCGATACTGGGCCACTTACGACTTCCTTCCAATTAGCAATAGAACCGTTCCTCTTTGTACTCGCACGCAAACATCAGCGTCAAACACATGGGAAATTTATTAGTGTTTCTGAAACTGCAACTACAATATCGTCGTCCTTAACTGCAGTCTACTCATTTACAGTTTCAAGTTCGGCAGCGAAAACTTTATATCTGTGTTGGTTGCGGTTCTGCTCATAGAACGGTGCCTGTTCAGTAACGCATTCATGAAGTAGCGCAGACACGGCGTGAAAGTGAGACACCCTCGTTTAACGTTCAGCATTGTCCTTACTTCACGTTACGTACGAGACGCTGAGACATCTGTGCATGCATGACGAGCACGGAGCATATCGCGTCGTTACGGCCGCCTGAGGTTCATTACACTGTTACACATTTCTGTCGATTAACGGAAACTTTCACGCAGATGTAGAGTCGATTTACGTAGAGGCACTCCGTAATGGCGAATAACGGAAATGAGCTCCGGAAATATAAAACACGGAAGCTATTCGTAATTTCATGACTTCAATTTTGAGACACGAACAATGCAGATGATACCTGAAGCGTATAAAATATCATCTTCACAAACAACTACGTGTAAAAAAGTAGCAGTTGAGTGGCGAACTACTTATGGAGTGCCAATTCGTTGATTCTTGTTCAAAACAGGACGAAACCTTCTGTATACACAGTGAAACACGCACATAAAGAAAATAAAACAATGTTTTCGTAACCTCGTTTTATAAACCGCAAATATAGAAAGCGCTCTAACACGAACTTGAAACTAAGACAGGCGCGTTCGTCACTTTCTAAAATCCATATTTACGAAAACTTCGTGTAAAGATGTGGTAGGAGAGCGGTTCGAGTCATTGATTGTTAATTTTTCAATTAGTTTTTAAAATCCTACTACAGGACAAATTAGTTAAACTTTTTTTATATATCTCTGTTGTACACAGTGGAATACTTTACAAAAATAAAATGGTTTTCTTACCTCTGTTTTGTAATACTGAGAAAAAATCGCACACACTCTAACATGGCTACAAACTAAGAGGTACATGCATTATTATTCATTATTCATAAATTCTGTATTGATAACTCCAAGGTATTGGACGGTTTGAATGTTTTTCTGAGTTCAAATCCCGCCGCCGGACAATAATCACAATTTTTTTTTTTTTTGTAATTTTTATACACAGTGAATTACTTACATAACGAAAGTTAAATGTTTATTTTGTTACCCATTTTTATAAGGAACCGATTTTAAAACACAAACTTGCAAGTTTGGGGACACGTACCGTGAATTTACGGAGATTTATGTGAAATTTACGGAGAGAACTTTATTAACAAAAACTAAGAGACCGTACTTTAACGCAGAAGTCTGGATAATTTGTAACCGGTATTTTCCGTAATTTTACGGACATTTTTTCTAACAGTATGAATAGTCCATTCATGGTTACTTCCAACTTGTCTGAAGCCCTGCTAGAGTTCTAATTACAGGATATTCTTCCACTTCATACAAACAGAGGTTAATTAACCAAGTCTCGAAAATTGCACTAAAGGGACTACGCACCACTTTCGAACGCAATCAGTGTAATAATATTTTGCGTAAGAACTATTTTTTACTAGGCATTAGTAGAAGGGAAATGCCGATTCGAGCCCAGGAAAAAGTTGCTTAAATCGGAAGGTACCCCCCTGGGGCTCTAAATGACTTTTTGAAATTGATTTCGTCACTAAATGAAAATTAATTTCGTCACTAAATGAAAATTGATTTCGTCACTAAATGAAAATTGATTTCGTCACTAAATGANTGGAAGTTCGACTCTAATTCCATCATGATCTCGGCAGTCTTCTTCGTGAGCATTTAGCTTGCTTTCAGAGTAGAAGCGTTGCAAGCATCTGTCACATATGTATATTTTATGACCANAAAAGGGACTCTCAAAGAATGATTTTTGTTCTTAAATCTTAGTATGTTATTTCCTTTATGTGGAAGTTCGACTCTAATTCCATCATGATCTCGGCAGTCTTCTTCGTGAGCATTTAGCTTGCTTTCAGAGTAGAAGCGTTGCAAGCATCTGTCACATATGTATATTTTATGACCATTCCTTGTCACCTGTGACGCAATAAGTCTCGAAAAACTTTTTATCCAGCACATCACCAGTAAGAAAAGTAGAAACATGTAGAGCAGATTAATATGCTTATCCACCTTATTTTTTTGTTATTTTTATTGGATAGATTATATATTCCTTATTGTCCTTGTTTTCTTTTTCTTCATATGCATATACATTAATTGATAACCCACTTCTTTTCTCAAAGGTTGGTATGCTATCCAATTTCATAGCTTTAAGGTCAGGGAATTCATGAAGCAGTTTGAGTTGTTCATGATCCAAATACTTGGTCACTCGTTGGGGATGCTTTTGTGCTGGATGTAGTGCTGATAGAACAGACCACAANATCCAAATACTTGGTCACTCGTTGGGGATGCTTTTGTGCTGGATGTAGTGCTGATAGAACAGACCACAAAAAGCATTTTTGATCATTGTTCTGAATATTAATTACTGCTTGCTTGGTTTTGTAGAGAAGACCTTCTAGTTGTATGCTTGATGGGAATTCACCTTGTTATTTGTTGACTCGCACCTCTAGGTTGAATATCCTATTGAGTACCCACTGAGAGCCCTTTGCTTCAAATGCACCCATCTCAGCTATGATTTTTAATATGCCGTCGGTATAATATTTTTCTAGATCAGTTGATTTCAGTATAATTTCGTTCTTGGTTTTAAAAGAGCTTTCTACATATTCGATATTGTCACCAGTTCCTCTTTTGTACTCAGCGACTAACTTCATGTTCACTTTGAGGTCCATTGATTTTAAATGTTTATTAATTATGCTGGTTACAGCTCCTTTTATATCGTTTAGGAAATGATTTGGGTCTTTGTATGCATTCACATTCTTTACAGCATAAGTCTTGATCCTACTTTTAAATGCTTCTTCAATTTCTTCTACACTGAATCTGAGTGTGTATTTGTGTACTTTGCTCCTCAAGTGACTTTTTATGAGAGATGGTTTGTAATAGTGGTTACAAGCCTCACACTGAACTTGCTTATCTCTTGGTAACTTTTGTTTTGATAGTAGACTTTCGCCATAAAATTTTTAAAGGGTAGCATTTGTAGGTTCTTGCACTGGTGCAAGACCTTTGTGTAATCTACTTCTCAGATGACTTTTTATTAGAGATGGTTTGTAGTAGTGGTTACAAGTTTCACACTTGACAAATGGTTGTTGAGGATTCTTCTTCTTTCTTTTCATAAAAACATCACGCTTAAATTTATATTCGTTCCAAACATTACCAGTTGCGTCAGCCTTTTTCATTGCCATGGTCGTCTTCATATAATTTGACATCAGTATATTTTCATTTGAATTCATATTCATTTATTATATATATANTAACTGATCCATGTTATGTTTTGTTTATTACACATTTTCATTTCTTTAAATGAAAAAAAATTCTCGCTTCTAATTTTTTTTCATTTCTTTAAATGAAAAAAAATTCTCGCTTCTAATTATTTTTGCGCAGCTCGGATCGGCATTTCCATCAAAATCATTTAGTGACGAAATCAATTTTCATTTAGTGACGAAATCAATTTTCATTTAGTGACGAAATCAATTTTCATTTAGTGACGAAATCAATTTCAAAAAGTCATTTAGAGCCCCAGGGGGGTACCTTCCGATTTAAGCAACTTTTTCCTGGGCTCGAATCGGCATTTCCCTTCTACTGGCATTACCAATACGTTTATTATCTCTAGATTTTTATTATAATTAATTATAAATGGAATATAATTTATAGATATAATATAGGTAAAAGTTAAATTTAACCGAAATTAAGCTACTTTTATGTTAACACAAATATAAAACTTGTGATACATCCATATTTACGAAACGACCAAAAACATCATAAATGAGATTATTTTTCAAATGTTTGATTCAAAAAGTGTGAAAAAACTGCGAATAGACTGTACAGTGATGTTTACTGTAAGGGCAATTTTCTTAGGATTCTGTTCACCCTGCTCGAACCCAGCGCAAACTGCCACCAAATCGAGTAAATGTACGTGATGATATCAATGAAATCGGTTCACAATAGCGTAACATTTTATTAATTAAATTTTAAAAAATTGACTCAGTGGATTACATGCTTGATTTTTCCAAAAAAAAAATATATATGTATCACGTACGTTTTGTGCCCCTATTCACACTAAATGCGTTATTATTTGGTTAAATGAGACTTTCACGTATTTTCGCCTAAAATATATATTTATTTCATAATCAGTAGGCACAAGAGAGAAAGAAGCTATGTTGGTAATGGCTAGTAGGAAACGGTTCTTTAAATAAATTTTGTTATGCTATTTGCAAAGTAAACGTTTCTTACCGATATGTGCACATTTTCTTGTAAAACTGAGAGGAAATCTCATTGTTATGTGTAAAAAAATATTTGTCTCACGAGCGCCCAAATGCAAAGCGGTTTTTTTCATCATCGTAATTTTATATAGGGCTGCTTGTGTAGCCTACATTTAGTTTACATTTGGTGGAATACTGGGCACTGGGTAAACTGAACGTTGAACTTTAGTAGGCCTTCAGAAATGTTTGAAGTAACCAAAAATATACTATACCAAAAATCAATTTTTTTTTATTTGAACTAGGCTTTTAATTAGATCTTATTTTATGCCAAAGGCTAATCGGATAGTGAGTGTACCACAATTAAAATTAACATACAATCTAAAATCTAAACTTATAACTGCTCCAAATCGATGAATTCGACTGCAAATCTGTTAAAATTGTGAAACCAGTGAAACCCTACTGATGATTTAAGTTGCTGGTATTTGCTTGATTTAACAGTGATTTATAATTATTCATATTGAATTACACTAGTCTGGCACTGAAAACTCAGCTCATTCTACTGATTTGCCAGTAGGAAAATACTCATTATCAACATTTCACTAAGAACGATTCCACTGACTGAAATCGTTGATTCAGATTTGGAGTGTAGACTTCCACGTAAAATGGCAACAAAACCAGTAATTGCTGGGATTCGAACGCAGAACCTCTTTTTTTCGGAAGCCTTTAGCAACATTATCGTATCACTGAACTGTAATGCGTTTGGATGATCGCGAGAAACTGTATTGCTATGGAGTTTTGGGCTGGCTCATTTTGAAATGCCACCACTTTCCAATTCATTTCCTGCTAGCAATATTTCAATACTTTCACGCTAATCGATAACGATCAACAAATTCTGGTAACTCCGCAACTATAAGTACAGATGCTTGTTCAAAAATGGTTGTAAAAATTTGTAGGACTATATAGGAACTAGCTGAACATGGTTCGTGCCTCTGCTTATTTTCATTGGAGTATGCAATTTTGCACACATCACTCTAAAATCGAAACTGTTAAAACTGCTCCAAATCAGCGAATTTGACTGCAGATAGGCTGATACTACTCCACTTAAGTCATTACAATTCTACTGATTATTTCATTTGCTGATTAGACAGTGAATTGCACTTTCCTGGCAGTTATCCTTTAGTGCATCCACTGATTCGCTAGTAGATAACAGTTCATTGACTGAACATTCAATGAAACAATTCTACTGATTGTGATAACTGACTTGGATTTAGAGAACACGATATAGTTCAGTTCGGGTCAGAAAAATTTCAATAGTGAAATTAAGTTTTTGCCAGTTCCTTATCGGGAAATGATACGTTTTGGCTAATCTGTAAATAGAAATTACACTTTGCAGATAATGTACATATGTAATCATAAAATATGTTTCTGCATTTAAACAAAAAACTAGCTATAAGGAAGTATGAATTGTGACCCTAAAAAGCGCCCAAGTACTGGCGAACTTTATCAATGAGGTAAGCTACTGCGATAGAATGTTTGTCAAAACATGTGCAGTGGAGAACTAAATTGGTCCGTTCAAATGTTATGTGCGCATACAATGAAGTATGGCTAATTACAGCATCATTGATCCAGGCAATAACGCTGTGAAAAAAACTGCAGCGAATCCCAGGTTCCTTTAACCGTAGTATGTACGTTCTTCCCATTCAGACCCATCATGCACAGTTGTGTACATAATGCATGTTAAGGTTAGTTTGGTCGGTATTGTAATCCGCGAGGCTAAATGCACAGTAATTTTCACGGGGGGTTACATATTTGTAAACCGTGCTACAGTTTTTGGTTATGAACATTCCATTTTACTGTAGCCGAACACAGAGCCTAGCCTATAGCTCATAAGTTGTGATAACGGAACAAGTACTGTGTCGGCTCAACTAAAGTACGCATAAAAAATATATTCCGACATTATAAAATGGCCTACGTTGTGTCTGAAAGGGGTAAACCCTTTCAGACACACTTTAATTTTATGGTTTCATGTGTTACGAATAATAACGCGTATGACGTGTGTTGTGCACAACGTTTGTTTCGTTATGACAACGATAGCAACCATAGCCAAAATTATGTCCAGAGGAAGCAGGGCATTCTATAATTTGCACGAATCACAACAACGTTCGGCTATAGTGTTACGAACCATTCGTCACCGAAGACAGTACGCATGATTTACGAATCATTCACGGAGAAGATCGTTGGGTACTGAGCCTCGCAGAGTACAGCACTGGCCAAGAAAACTTCCTGTGCGTTATGTTCAGAATGCTGTACGATGGGTATGAAAGGGTTAAAGGGAGTGCTAAGTGTGGAAGCCACGTGTTTTAAACCGTTTGTATCGGCAAGATATCCCTACAGTGAGGGGGCCCTGAGTGGTTAACGGCGCAGCCGGCACGCGCACTCTTCCCCGCACCGAGTTCCTGCACGCTCGCGC
>NQII01002218.1:134994-168646 GCA_002778355.1 Clitarchus hookeri
AACATCCCCCTCCAGGTGCGAGGGGAGTGGTCGGCAGTAACTCACGTGTGATTAACGGCAGCCTACATGACCGCCGCCACCACAACCTGCCGCAACACAATTACACTTGCGTCGTCGTCACACGCCGCTCTCGGCTCCTCCCTGCCAACAACTACGCCTACAAAGATCCTCCCCCTGTCTCCAGACAGTCACTTCCGGAACAAGTAACGTTCTAACAGGAAGGTAGGGAGGACAATCTCTTTTCATAAACCACCCAAAAATCTAATAAACTGAAAAATAATATTTTAAGAAACAAATAAACGCTTCTTACTTGAGATTTCATTGCTGGGAGGGAGCTATACCTTATCAATTGGCCCTCCAGTATGGTCTTCATTACGAAAAAAAATCCAATAGCAATATACATAATATTTAGATATAAACTATATAACAACATTGTAAACCTTGAGATTTGAAGGGAAAAAAAATCTGACTGTTATTACAGGTATCTTTATATGCCCCGTAGGTACACAAATTATAGAGTCAGGATTGACCACAGAATGCTCCATGTAAAGCTGGTTGTTGTATTACTGCCTCTCCCGGATTGGTTTTCCAGCTCGCATCCCGTCTCTTTGTTGTGGTTTATTGATACTCGCGCATATTATAGAACGCCCTGGTCGCCATGGCCTCTACCAGATACACCTACCTTGAACAATATAGCGAAATCGTCAGGCAAGGTTAAATTAGCTTTGCGTTCCGGAAATTGCAGTTTTAGAGTTTTCATTTTAGTCCCAGGGATAAAATGCATCTCGTCTGCTCCGGCCATCAAAACACTGGACAACTCGAAACAAAGTGATTTTAACCCTTATAGATGAACAAGGCAGTGAGCTAAATAACAAAAATTACAGACATAATTATACATCAACTACGATTTTAAGATTTGTTAATAATTATAAATAGTTATCAGGGTTATACTCCCGGCGGGGTCACTCCCAGATTTTCGCGTGTGGAAATCGTGCCGCACAATGCCGCTGGTCAGCGGGTTTGCTCGAGGATCTCCCGTATCCTCCTCCCTTGCACTCCGACGCCACTCCATTTAAACCTCGTTTCACCCTCATCGATTCTCAAGACCTCGTTGTTATAGGCTGTTCACGGTAAAGTGAACACTTTTGAGGCCCTAGTTACTTTTTTATTTAAGAAATGTTTTTATCCTTTAACCACCTTTTAAAATAAATACTGCCATGTAAGTAATAAATACTGCGTGGATATTCGATCGCACTCAGAAGTAAACGTCTATGGCAAAAATAAAATATATTTATTGACAATTATTCCGAATTAGAGAGCTTTCAAAAGTGCTCACTTTACCGTGAATAGCCCATAAGAGTCGCGCAAGCCTCTCCACGCTAATACCTCGTTACCTGTCACAGAAGGTTCGGTTTGTGAGTAATGTATGCCGAGATGCCATCACCCGTGACCAGGGGGAAGCCATGTGTTTTGCTCGATCTCAAGATTCGAAAACGATAACCATTTATTTATCCGTATGTTTTCCAGCAGACGCAAGGCTCACCATGTCACTGAAACTCCAGCGGAAAATGCAGTTTACAAGTTGTTAACTCGCTAATCACAGGTAACTGTTGAAAAGGAAATAATTTATTTTATTGTGAATCCTGAAAAATGGCGAAAGGGAGGTTCCTTAGGTAAAATCAGGCGGTCGGTGGCGTTGAATCAAGAGGTTGACATACGAGTCAGGCGGCAAATTTTGATAATGTGGCGGTAAGGTCAGAAGCGGTGCTGATTTACGCTCGAATAAATTATTCAATGAACGGTCTCCGAGCAAGTAGGTATCAAGTGGTTTGGAGCCCATAGTAAGATCATGGCACGCCCATCTTATTTAGCGTTACTGTGCGTTACCAAGACAAGTTAGAAACCAAACCGTAACTTTTTAACACCCTGAACCACATAAGTTCAGTTATATAAGACTATCAGAATTCTCACCGTCAGGACAAGACAACAGCTTCACACTTTACACGCAGTCAACAGCAGATAAAGAAAGTATTTCGCGCACATAGAGCATTAAGTCATCCCCCCCCCGCCCCCCTCAATTTAAAGAAGGTTAGCCGCTATAGGCTGTTCACTGTAAACTGAGCACTTTTGAAAGCCCTGTTTAATATCTACTTGTATGCACGTTGTGCATTCTTTCCGCTTACGTATAATTAACACTGCTATGGGCCTCAGTCAAGTGAAACTGTGAAATTATTAGAAAAGCAAATATTTTACTAATCTGCTAATTCGTACACTTAGATGCATTAAAAAAACAGAAAGCGAAAGAAATAATTTTAGTTTTTACAGATTTTTACCTTACACTCTTAATTCGACGATAAGACATGGAACTAATTTCTCTCCATCTTACCAACTTTACTGTGCGTATACCACTCGGTGCGCCTGTTAAAATATATTAATGTAGGAGCAATGACTTTACTCTAAGGTTGATTTCAAAAGTTTTCACTTTATCGTGAACAGCCTTTACCGTATTTTAATCAAGAGGCAAGTATACTGCTCGACATGAAAATCGCTACACCCTCTTTCCTTACGTGAAACTTTATCAAATCATCACAGGCTGGTAGATGATAGTACAATAGAGAAGTGATTAGTCTTTCACGCGTAGAGGCAGCGTTGTTCAGCATCAGCATAGCACGCCTTCTATATTGGCTCTCGCGGCTATGCAGGCAGCGATAAGACGAGGCATTCCATCACACAGGTGGCGGATAGTGTCCTGAGGCACACACCACCATGCTTCCTGTAACTGCACATGCAGATCAACCAGTGCTTCGGCAGGTGATTGATGGTGGTGCAAACATTGCTTAACCATATCCCATACGTGCTCAACAGGGGACAAACCTGGAGACCTGACAGGCCAAGGAATAGTGCCCACGTCTGATAGAGCCTGTTGAGTTGATGTGAGCTGTTTGGACGAGTATTGCCTTCCTGCATTATAGCGTTGGGTTACTGCGCAAAAATGGCAGAAAATGAGTCCGCAGAACCTCATTGACATATCGCTGTGCTGTCTCCATGCCTTCAACAACCACGAGACGTGACCGGAAGTCATAACGGATGGCACCCCAAACCATAAGACGTATGTCTGTGACATATGACTTCCACGTTGCGTTACCCACTGCGGCGCCAAACTCTGCCGAGACCTTCATGCATTAAGGTTAAAGCGGGGCCCATCGGAGACACAATGCGTTGCCGTCACTCTGTCCATTGTTGACGTCCGCAGATTTGTAAATACCTACCACAATACTTCGCAAAGCTAGGTTGATGATACCATGTAACTGAGATTAACTTCTTCAGGCACTGATGAAATATTCCCTAAATGTGATTTAGTCCTATATTCCGTGTTCCGTGCAAAGCCACTCTTCGTCATTTATGTTCCATACGAAAATCTAAAAATCTCATCCGAAAATCACATTTGAAGATTACCGCGTATGTTTCTACTACAGGTGCTTAAATAACTGTTTTGTGTTTTACACACGACATTAGAGCTGTTATTTAAGATTCGGTACAAGTTTAATTAAGTTTAGTAAATGCATGTATATGTTATTAGATTTTTTTAATGACAGTGAGGAGTGACCCAGGTTGCAATTTCGATAGCCGCATTTTGACATAAAAACAGACACTAAAACTTGTCTAAACGTTTATGTGATGTTCACTATGTGTCTTTTATACACAATGCAACATCTCGTTGATATAATTTCAAGCATTAACACGTTGTGAAAAAAACACATTTCCCCATTTAGGATAGTATGATTAATTTCTATCTTGACTTTCGGCAATAACCAAATTGGAACATTCCGAAACTGTGAATGTTGAAAATATCAATATTCAGGTGCAATTTAGAGACACTCAGTGTCGGAATTAGTGTAGTAAATGCTACTATCGTCACACTTGTACAAAACAGCTTCAACTGGGCTACCGTTAACATCATTTTTGATCTAAAATGAAGTCGAATCGATGTTATTTCTCGCCTGTGGCAAAAACACGGTGTTAAAGCTTGTTATATTATTTTCAGTCTCAAAATTTTATATTAGTGATCAGATAGTTTTCCATAACGTCACACGTACTTTTAATACCAAATAACGAAACTGTAATGGAGTAGCAGGGACAACGACGGTAGTGGAGTGGAGATGTAGCCTATAAGAGTGAAGAGAGTTGAGTATGGAGTCTCGTCAGAATGCAAGAGGCGAGCGAAAACCCACCGACCAGCAGTATCGTCCGGCACGGTTCCCACGAGCAAATATCCGGAGGTGACCACGCCGGGAATCGAACCCGATTCGCCTTGGTAGGAGGCGAGTAGACTGACCGCTGCATCACCACGGTCCCGTAACGACGGTAGTGTACTGTAAAAGTTTTGTGCAGTGTAGTGAAGGCATTGATTTTATTTTATGTCAAAATTCAAACCACTTACGTAACTTGTGCGCACTCAATCAATGCACTATTTCATCAGCCTGCTACCTGCCTTAGAATGCCTACTCCATTTTCACTATATTTGTTGTCATTACCTCTCGTTGATAAACATTTGAAAATTCCCTCGTGTACAAAATACGTGCTTGTCACGATTTTTTAGCTCAAAGTTTTATTTCATAATTATGGATCGGTTATTTCAGCAAATAAGTTACTTGCATGCATCTTCAGTAACTGTGATAAAAATATAACTTATTTTTAAATTTAAAAATATGGAAATACAAAAAATACTACTAAATAACACCATACGTGTTAATTCATACACAATGTGTGAAATATCTTTTCTAATAATCACTCATTGGCATGCATTTTTCTTTCTTAATAACTTGTTTATTTCAAGGTACGGGACCTTTCAGGATTTAAGTGTTCGATTTCGGACCCCTTAATTAAGGACTACCTTATCCAGTCTAGAAGTCACCAGAATTTAGTGAAAAAGTCCGCATCATGTGTCCACAACAGTAAACACAAAGTACATGTGTTCTCTTTCCCAATGATTAATTCACGAACGGCACACCCAGTCACGATTATGTTAGTATAAGTATAGTAACTCAATATCACGGGTTTCGTTATCAAAATAATAAAAATTACTGACACAAAATATTAAACATATATTGGATGTTGGTACGTTACAGACTATGCGAGGTTGATAAAAAAAAACGAGGGCGTTGATTTTCAACGATCCTATCATAAAACAGCAAGTTCGTTCCCCACGGGGAACCGAACTTGGGGCACATATCACAGCCTAACAGTGGTTAGATAATGTACCATATTTACACTGAAGAGCCAAAAAAACTGGTGCACCTGCCTAATATCGTGTAGGGCCCCCGCGAGAACGCAGAAGTGCTGCAAGACGACGTGGCATGGACTCGACTAATGTCTGAAGGTATGCAGGAGGCAATTCACACCATGAATCCTGTAGGGCAGTCCACAAATCCACAAAAGTGCGAGGCGGTGGAGATCTCTTCTGAACAGCACGTTGCAAGGCATCCCAGATATGCTCAATAATGTTCATGTCTGGTGATTTAGGTGGCCAATGGAAGTGTCTAGAGTCAGAAGAGTGTTCCTGGAGCCAATTGGTAGCAACTCTGGAAGTAAGGGGTGTCGCGTTGTCCTGCTGGAATTGTCCACATCCGTCGGAATGCACAATGGACGTGAATGGGTGCAGGTGATCGGACAGGATGATTACGTATCTGTCACCTGTCAGGGTCTTATCTAGACGTATCAGGGGTCCCATTTCACTCCAACTGCACACGCCCCATACCATGACAGAGCCTCCAACAGCTTGAACAGTCCTCTGTTGACATGCAGGGTCCATGGATTCATGAGGATGTTTCCATACCCGTACACGTCCATCCACCCGATAAAATTCGAAACGAGACCCTTCAGACCAGGCAACGTGTTTCCAGTCATCAACAGTCCAATGGTGGTGTTGGCGGGCCTAGGCAAGGCGTAAAACTTTGTGTCGTGCGGTCAACAACGGTACACGAGTGGACCTTCCGCCCCGAAAGCCCATATCAAGGATGGTCCGTTTGAATAGTTCGCACGCTGGCACTTGTTGATGCCCCAGCATTGAAATTTGCGCCAATTTGAGAAAGGGTTGCACATCTGTCACGTTTAATGATTCTCGTCAGTCGTCGTTTGTCCCGTTCGTTCAGGATCTTTTTCCGGCCGCAGCGATGTCGAAGATTTGATGTTTTACCGGATTCCCGATATTCACGGTACACTCGTGAAATGGTAGTACGTGAAAACCCAAATTTCATCACTACTTCGGAGATGCTATGTCCCATCTCTCGTGCGCCGACTATAACACCGCGTTCAATCTCACTTAAATCCTGATAACCTGTCATTGTAGCAGCAGTAACCCATCCAACAACTTTGCCATACGCTTGTTGTCTTATATAGGCGCTGCCGACCGCATCGCGTTACTCTGATTGGTTCCATACCTCTGTTATTTGCGTACGCACGCCTGTACCAGTTTTTTTTGGCTCTCCAGTGTATATATTCAACAAGTTTCTGGAAGCTTGGCAGACAATTATTTTTTAAAAGCAATGCTTACTATCTACCCCTTCTACTTTCTTCGAAAAAGAAAATAAAATAAAGAAATTATTTAGCTGGTTAATGACTTGATAAGGGGAAAGTGGTGGGCTTAGGTTTTATGATTCTTTATTCCGAGTGGGCGGCAGATATGTCGAATATTCTTATCCCCTCCCGAGTCAACCATTCCCAACCTACCCTCCTCCACTTTACAGAATTCACATCCCCTCCCCACCGATAACCGCAACCCGTACCTTCATACGCAAAGGAAAACAAAATTAGAATAAAATAAAAACAATGTAGCCACCCTCCTAAACTACAAGGAGAATAAAAACTTGGTATTCGATAATTATACGCATGTGATCAAGTTTTCTTTGATTCAGAGCAGACGTGTTTACCACGGCGACAGATCGACTGACCACTACGGCAAATTCCAAAAGCAGTTGTTTGCCCAATGTCCCATATACTTTAATGCTACAGCATTCTCTCTTTCTCTGTATCTTACCACCTCTGTTTCTATCCTTGTATAACAGGAATCTCTAGAAAAATACTAATGCATTCGCCGTCGAAATTTCCAGATTGGATCTTTTTCACCTGTATGCTTGAAGCTGAATTATTGATGAACCGTTTATATACGATTCAATATGTTTCTTGTTACTCCCTCCACACCCTTCGCGCTAATGATCTAGTACCCTTTTCACTTCCTTGAGAACAATACGTATTATTTGCTGAAGTTTCTTATTTTCATATGTACAACACTGTGAAGAAAAGTCAAATGCAAGGTCTTAAACGTGTCTTCGCATGGTCCGTGATTTCTTAGGAATAAAAAACACACGAAGAGGCACAAAATAACTCTTAGGGAATAAAAATTAAAATAATACAACAACATTGAAATTATGTAGAATTTATTTTTACTTTACCTTTTCGAAATATTGTGTTATGCACATAGTCAGTCTTCATTTAGACGTGCCATAAAGGTAAAATATATTCGCCAGTTATCTGATATTTACTTGGGAAAATCTGCGCATTTCTCGAAACGTTTATTTTTTTCACAGAAAGTGGTTAGCTTAGTCGTCATGTGTCACGTGAGAGATTTTTACACTGGTAAAGAAAGGGCTAAGAGACAATAAACTACGCCAAATCTAAACACGTTACTTTAAATCCGATTTCGACTGTTTTAAGCTAATTGTATGTATACACACATACACACACGCATTTACACCGAAACTCTATGAAGGAAGAGCACGATAAAGAGCATACTTGTTAGTGCCACTAATAGAGAGCAGCGCTTGAGATGATCAGTAGCACAGCACTGCTGAATAAGCATCAGACACAGAATGCATATAGTCCGTGGAATATCTGAGGCGTATCGCGACTGCAGAAGAAGTACATGTAGACTCCAGCGCCACACTGAGTTGTCGTGAACATTGTTGGCATACCAAAACGGCGCAAGCGCGCACCGCTTGTGCAATTAATTGAGTTTGAACAAAGATGTAAAGTGGGTGCTGGCCAAGACCATCGCATCGTACGATCGGTCATAGTAAACTGATAGAATAGATTATAGGAAATATGCTGCAGGAATGTCATCAAGGACAATCCGTATCCGTTACCTTGAAACTTGGTCACAATCATGTGTGCTGCTAAGAAGATTTCCAAAATCTTACCACACAGTATAGCACTCGTGCCACCCAAAGCGCTTTCCAAGAGAAGTGTTCGACAGCGCCCACAGCCAGAGCGATCACCAAACCTGTCCCTTATTGAGTGTAAGTGGGAGGGGGGGGGGTTTATCGTACTTGTCTTCATTAGACCTCGCCTTCGGCACTGACGACAACAGTTGTCCAACTGCACCACCAGATGTAATGTTAACGGAACGCCATTCCGTAAGATTCGTCACCTCTGTGATCACTTCTATGAGCGAAGTGTTGTACGGCTGCTGCTAGAGGAGGATACATCTAGTGCTGAAACAGATTTATGACACGCATTGCAGATTGTGATCTTGTTCAAATGAAATGTACGGTAATGTACCTATGCTGCGTTTGAACAAAACCTATTGTTATTATTTTCAATTTGCGGTAGTATGCAAATATAGGTCCAATATACCTGGCAAGCAAACGATGCTCCAGGTCATCCCAAATACGGTCTACTTGGACACAAGTCGAGGCTTTGAGCAATGCAATTAAACAGCCTCACCAGAACGTCTTTAAACGACGACGCAAGTTAACTTCCTTTATTCCTTTACGTAGCCAACATGAGAATTACTGTACCGATATAGAGACGGGCCTATCCTAAACTGTTGCCACAGTTAGGGAAGTACATTATTGTCCAAAAAGTCTTGGTACATGCCAGAGTTCATAGACCATCGATTTAAACTAATGGCCAAAGTCCAAATCAAGAGAAATAGCCCTAGACCTTTAAACGATTAAAAAAAAAATTTCGTTGTCGACACAATAAACTAAGGTGCATATATAATTTGTCAGGCATCCACCATCTACATACACGTCCATCCGGGTATAAGATCATGTACCGTGACCCATAATCCATTTCGAACTTACTCCACTGCTCTGCAGTCCAATTACGCGGAGCATTGGTGCATTTGACCAAGTAACTTACCAGCAGCGGCACGACCTTGAAAACCACGTGCTATCACTTCCCGGTGGAGAGTCCTGTCACTGGCCTCCGCACCTGAGCTGCGATGTAAGTCATCTGCAATCACTGGCATTGCTGTCTGCAATTGGTTCGCACACAACAAGCTTCAGAGTTCTCCGGTAACGACTGTTTTAGTCTATTCGAGGTTTCTTCATATTATTTCAATCAAACCCTCGAAAAATTACCCCATGCTTGGCATGATTGGTTGTTTCCTAAATATTCTGGTACCAAAAGCGTGTTTTACTTCTGTTAACGTAGAAGTGGTTTATTATTTTGATAAACTGAACTTTTACTAACATTTTATCTATAAATTGTAATATTTAATTTATAATTAATACAAATTTAAACTGGGAGAAAATAAGTCTATTGATAATACCTAGTAAGAAAAATGTATTATGCAATATATTATTACACAGAGCCCGCACGAATACGGTGCATTGCCCCTTTGGTGTAATTGTCTAGACTTGGTTAAGCTTTGTTCGCATGAGGCGGAGGGATATCCTGGAAGTAAGGGAATTTTAGCAGGGCTTGATAAAAGTTGGAAGTAACCGTGATTGAACTATAGTTTGTTGGGGCTACCAGAGTGATGCTTGGGCCCAGTGTTCCCATGACGTTTCCACTTGACAACGACTTAGCTAACAGTGGACCGAGGTACGTCTAACTGCTGAGAAATCTCTCTTGCGGTATGTCAGAATTTATTAGCTCCTACAACAGTGCCTTTTTCCAACGAATGCAACTCCCTGGGCCTGTTGACTTTTGACAGCAGACACATATGTCATGTTCAAGCTTTTCTGCCCTCACTTACGTAATGTCCTTTTGAAGTTCACTTGGAGCAAAGGGCTGTATAGTGACTTTTAGCCATGCAGTGTAGGTATATTACATTTTTATGTAGGTATATATATAATATATATGTATGTATGTATAACTTTTAAGAATTTAAGGCAACCAACTACGTATTGTGGTTTTGCACACATTTCAGTACAAAACTTTTTTCAGTTTAAATATTTTAAGAAAATGTGATTTACTTAAGTACTTTTCTGTAGGTGTGTTTACATATTGTTGTAAGAAATGGTCATATTTTATGTTCTCCATTATCCGCTTTTATATGAACCTTCTAATATAAAATAAACATCGGAATATTTCCTCCTACTTTTTTATGATAAAGGATATGAATTAAAGGGAGGATAGGCAATCGTAAGTCAAGGACGTAATGATCGATGGGCTTCTCGAATACCTGTAAACCATGCTTGGAGAGTGGAGAAGGTTGGAGTAGAAAAAAAGTTTCATTGCTTTAAGTTAATAGTTCAAAGTGTATTTCTGTAAATCGTCATTCAACAACTGCCTACGCAAGTGTTCCTAATGTTTAGCATTTTCCGCAAAACGAATTACGAATTTAAGCCGGAGTTTTTATTGCAATTTTTTTTTCACCAACAAACATGTATTTGTTTTGGGACAGACCGCATCTGTAGCTCTCTGAAAGAACCTTGTTATGCGTCTAGATGAAGCATATGTAAAATGCATAACATATGAATGTTAATTCTAACTGTCAGATTTAATATAAATATAACGATATCGTTGTAATCGCAATCAGGCATACAGTACAGAGAGCGAAATGATTTCAAATAGCTGTTTATGTAATAATAAAAAGATGTTAAATTAATTTTGGACAAATTATAAATAACAGAATGTGGTAGGTAGCGTGTGGGGAATGACTACCCACCACAAAAGATACTGTTTGGAAACAGCTGCTTTGAAGGGTTGTCTCCCAGTTTCGATGCGCCCACGACTTCAGGTAGGATTCTTTTGTGTTTAAAACGACCACCAGCGGGAAGGACGACCCGCATTCAAAGTGTTCTCGCCAGCCAATGAGAAGTCACAGTCCATAATGATGTTCCCTCAAACAATACAATAGTGTATCATAAAACGTATTAAAATTTAATCTTGATGTGTGAATTTTTGTGAAATTTGTAATATTAGCCATTAAGAATGTATGCCAGGTATTGTGTGAGTTATACGTGATTTGGTAAATACATTCAGGACTTAGTTTCTGTGTGTGTCTGTAGTGTGACGCGAGCTGGAAGGTAGGAGGAAGGCCTACGCTCTTATTGGACGGTTTTTTTCTTTGGAAATCGCGGAGGGAAGATGACAATGCCGATTTTACAAAATGAGTCGGTAGTTGGCTCGTGAGGCGTAAAGACGCTCGGAGTCACCTGGAAGCCATCTTCGTGTCTATGGGAACTGAAGTGATAGGATTTTATTCAAACTGATTCGATGAGGGTTGGTTGATTGCGGAATCCGTTCTACATTCGCAGGAGTGTTCGCCGCAGAGTAATAGAGGGATTTTCTATGAGAGTTTGATTGGAGCCCGTGTAGTAATTTGAAGTTAATAAGTGATTGAACTTACAGACATCTACACGAACAGGGCTATAATACTTAAAGTACCTAGAGTGTAGCAGTTTTTCCATCCCTTTTAATATTTGCAAAGCGGACCTAAGAGGGCGGTGACAACATTCGCTAGGATCTCCGATTGCCGTGCATGCGAATAGTTTCCCCGTACACTGTAAGTGATGCAGGAAGCCGTATTGGTGATGTTTCGCGCCAAACATCCGGCACATGAGCACTAAGTTGGGAACACACGGTTGTTAGGAGTTCACTACGATAAAGGATATTTTGTCATCTTTCGCTTTTTTACGTAATGCCGTGGGACAGAAAAACATTTTTTTTTTCTTCAAGCCCTGCTATGAATTTTGAGGTCTGTGAAGAGAAACACACTCCTGAATATTTGGTACCGTGTTTGTTTGCGTTACACACGCATGTACAAAAATTAACCCTTACTGTTACGAGCAAATTTCCTGGACGCCAGTTACTCTTAGAAAAACACTCTAATGCAAGCTGAGTAGGTGTCAGTAACGTCTCTATAGGAGTTGTTGTATGTGATGTATTTATTGGCCTTTAACCAGTCTTATTCCTTACGCATAAGGGACTGTTTACGCTTCGAGATTTTAACAGATAAGCGAAGAAAAGTTTTATTAATAACATGGTCGATTTTGAAGTAGCCTACTCTAGCAAAACAAATGTAACGCCATTTTAAGTTGTCAATATGTGTGGTGTAGCTTAAGCGCTCAGTCAACCTGAAGAAAATAGCACACTTGTGATGCAGATATTAATCCGACGAGTTAGGGTCATTAAGCCTTCGGTGTTAAGTTCCGGGAAATTGAATGTTGGTAAGTCTACTGAGGGGTCTTATAATGCAGTAGGCGTCAGTCGTCATGTTCCAGAGACTACACCATACTGCCCTAAAGTTGATTACAATAAATAATGTAGTAATTTAAATGAATGCAATATTGTAACCGCTAACGGTTAAGGTATTTCTAATATGGGCACCCATAAAGAAACGGGCTGTCGAGGCAGGTACTGGTTATTCATGGTGGCTGACATGGAAGTAGACTGTAAGTTGGAGCGACGACGGAATGCAAGTGTGGGGGGACAACGGTAGAAACCCGAGAAAACCCACTGGCAAACGGGAACGTCCACCATGTTTCCAACCTTCAAAAGTCTGGGCGTGTGCGTCGTCAGGAATCTATCCTGGGAGGTTGGTGCACTAGCCACACGATAACCGCGGCCCCTAGTTGTGAATAGAAGTGTGGTCGGCATACCGGCGGCTAGTTCGTTATGGCATTAGATGGGAAGAGGACAGTATAAGGTCCACCACCTGCGGTTCACACTCACAGAAAGGTTTGTACATGACCAAACAAACATACGTGATTACTGAGTGGCTTTAGGCATTCACTTCATTGCAACAATAAATCCATCGTCGGTACGAGGAGCCTATTGAAAAATAGCGCCTTTATGTACGCCGACGTCAATTCAGCCAAGCTAAGTGTAGCCTACGTCACTAATGGCTGTTTGTTCTTATAGTTGTGTCTATATGCACGGGTCTGTTGAAATACCAAACGTTAATAATAACTCACGCCAATGTTTGTTATTGAAATTTTGACAAGTTGTGTTGACGATTCGTGAGCCAATACTGGGAAACTGCGAAGAATAAGAATCAGTCAGGCTCATCTTCAGTGCTCGGTGAACACCACGAGAGCCGTTAGGTTCACCTTCGTGCCAGTTTCACGTTATGAGGGAGAAGAACCGCGTACCATGGCAAATGATCGGCCGCTTGTTGGAGTCCCGCAACAAAGCGATAATTAGCTGCCTGCATTCGAGCGGCGGGCGGCGCTCCGAACTCCACTCAATAACAAAGCGTGATAATGACTGGGCTGGGTGGAGCAGACTCAGATTCCAGGGTAAGGGTTCGGTTCAGATACGTCCTATAAAAACGAGGTAGGTGTGGCACACGGCAGCCCGTGCGGCACATTGCACGTGGCAATTAGGTCACGTAATGAAATGTGAAACGAAGGCGGCGAGGCGACATTAAATTTGGTCCTTAATTACGTGTGTCATAACATCGCATTAACTTTTATCCTTCAGCATAATGTACACCAATTATCAAATAACGGTAGGAAAATATTTGAGAGTTACTTCCTCAAAGAACCTAAATATTTAAGAAGTGTATAAATTGTAAAGGGTTCACATCTACACTTTTCGCGGAACAAATCATCAGAGAAGTGACAACGAAACAGTATTGTAATAGGATTTCATAGTAGCAGCAACCAAACGTCTGTATTAGCAACAGAATGTTCGATTAATTTATTATGATTCTGTTTTTTGCGGGAACAATCAAAATATTACTTAAGTTGTTATGTTGATGGAACTATCTATTCTGTAGTAGGGACAGTGAACTCTGATGTAGGTACTTCATTCATAGTTGCAAACACAATCACAGACAGGAACACAACATACAATTCTGTTGTTATTACTGTCTACGTTAACAATATTTATATGGTAACAATAACCAATCTGATTGATGTACCTACATTAGAAATCTAGATGTGTCATGGGTACAAAAATTTGGTTCCCCAACCATACTTTTTTTCTCATTGATTTAATGTCAAAGCATCGCCTACTGTGGAAAAAAAATGTGGAATATTTTAACCTTTACATATTATGGAAAATGTGGAATATATCATGCTGGAAACACAGAAATGTTGAGTGTCGTTTTTTAACATGCACTTGACTCTTTCCTGAACAAGAGTATAAAAGCTACACTCTAAAAAAAATTTTGTACTTTTACAAGAAAAATCCTTGGAAACCAAGTTGCCAAGAAAATCCTTTTTAAAATTACAAAGAGTTTCCTTGTAATATCTGCAAAGCATTTATTTGTAATATTACAAATGATAACCCTGTATTACAACTTATATAACTGAGAAGTGTACATAAAATTATCTTCTTTTCTTACAGAAAACAAAAGTGAAGAATTAATAACAGCGAATAACTAAAAAAACAAATATTTCAAAATATAACTTACGAAAAAAAAAATATTACACTTTGTCATTATGGGAGTTAGAACCTTAAATTAGCCCTTCAACCTTAACACAAGACCAACTAGACTAAGGAGCTTCTTAACTTTAATTTTATAGTAAATATAATACAAGTACCTACAAAATATTAAATAAGTTATTTGATTAAGTAGAATATATTTATTTCTGTGTAGTCTGGAAAAATTAACAGTTAATGATTTATACGGTTACGTTTTATTGAAATTGTCGTTTTATTATGGTTATTTGAGTTGTTTGAAATGTTTTACGTTATTCAAAATTGTAATACATTTCTTTTTGCACGCAACTACACTTTAAATTACCCATAGTCTTTGCACAAACAGCCATATATGGTATTACGTTGTTGAATGTCCGCTATTTTGCTGAAGCTCGTGGATATGGGTAGTATAGTACAAAGATTTCTTAAGATCTATTAAAAACATGGCGCTTGTAGTTTTACAAACGAGTAGTTTTACAAAAGAAATCTTTGTACCGTTAAAACCATTTGTAAAATTACAAACAATTTCTCAGTAAAAATTACAAATTTTTTTACAGTGTACCAAGGATGTATAAGGGTAAAATATTAGCGTTCATGGTTTCTCAAAACGCGTCCTACTCGCTGATGCAAATATGCGAACAATTTCTTAGTGTAAAAGTTATTCGCAAATACCTGACGGCTAACACGTCCACCCTACATTCATGTCAAATATATTTGTTCCTTCACAATGACATGATGAGCAACAACCTGGGGTAGTCTACTTCAATAGCACATCCGGAAACATTCATTAACTCTACTGCCACAAAATTTAAGAAACACATTAACAACATATTTCTGCCCATCCTGCACTCATTAGTCCGCCTGGTAACGACAGACTACACAACACCCGCCTCGATCCACGCCACGCCACCAACGTGGGGTAGGTTAGTACAACGTCTGCGTCGATGTTTCGTTACTCTACACAGCGACACGTGCAGCAAAACACGCTCCCATGCAGAGAACAAGATTGTCGAGCGGTGCCTGGGGTAGGGACGGAGTCGCATTGCTAAACCAAAGCGTACCGCAGCTTAGTAAGAGGTGGATCTACGATAGACCTGCACCCCGCTATACGACTCTCGAGTGCATGGCAATGATCGTCGATATAGTCCATTCCCGGTTTCTTCACACTTTTTGAATCAAACTGTTGAAGAATCACCCCGTGTACGACGTGTTTGGTTGTTTCCTAAATATACCACATATCACAATAATTATATACTTGTGTTAACATGGAAGTACCTTAATTTTTATTTAACTGAACATGTATTTATATTTTTCCTATAAAAAATAATATTTCGTTTATAACACTAGCCAACAATTTTTTTGTAAAAATTTGTATCCTAATTTTTTTTTTACATTAATTTATATGTAAGACGAATAAATATAACCAGGAAAATATTTATTTTGCTCTAGTTTATGCAATGCAACTGTCCAGTGTTGTATTCTAGACGTAGGCTTAAGTTTGAACTTGGTGATGCTATATGGGTATTCAGAAAGTCTAACAGTAGTCTGCTAACTTAGAAGGACTCCTCTTTTCTTGTTACCTTTTCTCCATTGCTGAAATATCCTGGTGAAATTGCTCGCCATGCTCATCTTGCACATTTCCATTTTATGCTGTGTGTCATAGAAACTATGGCTAATATTTCAATTTTATTACTATATTCGTAATCAGCACCACAAAATTAATTAAATTTGGCTGTTTTTATTAAGGATACAAAAATGTTGTTGACTTGTGCAATTAATATGAATAAAAACCGTATGAAGAAAGGTGTGTTGGCAATTCCTAGTAAGAAATAGTTCTTATGCAAAATGTTATTGAAGAGAGTGCGCATGAATGCGGTACATTGTCCCACTGGTGCAATTTTCTAAACTCGATTAAGCTTTGTTTGCATGAAGCGTAGCAATATTCTGAAGGTATAACTTTAACAGGGCTTCAGAGTAAACCAGAATTAAATATACGGCTGAGATCGGGCGACCTGCATGGCCGGGCAATCCAAACGGACTATATCCTCGGTTTCGCGATAGTCATCGACCAATGCAGCCCGTCGTGGACGCGTATTATTCATAAAGCATTCGTGAATGTGTTTTGCATGTTTGGAGTGTAACATCTCTGCACCCCTGGTATGTTACAGAAGCACTATTAAGCATAGACCTGTGGAGAATGAACCTACGTGAGCTATACACGAAGCTGCCTCAGATCATAATGCTGACCCCCCCCCCACACCATTTTGGTTATCATCAATGATGTTAGCTGGACTGTATCTACTATTCCGTTCTCGTCATATGAAAACGCGCCTGGAATAGTTTAGAAGACTGAAGCTGGTCTCGTCCGTAAACAGGCAACAGCTGCACTGTTCTCTGGTCCACCCACGAAGTCCTCTTCACCACGCTAATTGGACAGTTTTGTAGGCAGCCGTCAACGGAATCCATGCCAAAGGCCTCCGACCATGCACTTGACTCAAACGCTAGTTTGAACGGAACAGTGCACCTTTGCATTACACTTCACTACTATTAATTAGCGTCGTAGACACGAAAAACCGACCTGCGCCGAAGTGAAACTGAAGCCATCGCCTTCGCCAGCCCATCACACAAGAGCTACAAGCATAGATATTATCTCTGCAGCTTCCAAAAGCGGCATTTCTCTGCATTTCCGCCTAATCACAGTGGGATAAAAAAATAAAAATTTAGGACCGCGGCGCAGATCAGGGACTAACCACACGCTGTATGATTTTATAGAAACTATGTTTTGGAAATGCAAATTCTTACAGATTGACAACATAATGTAGTATTACTAACAACTTGTACAAAAAAAAAATTATTTTGCAAAATATAAGACATTACTAAGTGTTTTGGGTATGGGCGCAAAACTATTAGTGACGATACCTGTTTTCCTGGTCTATACTTTAGAACTCGGCTATCTATTTCAAATATTATAGGGCATTTATATATATATATATATGTATATATATATATATATATAGGGATGATTCATTAGTCATAGTGAACGAAAATTATCCAACACATTAAATGCACTATGTACAGTTGAAAGTGTACGATATTTACGTTTTAAAGGTGGCACCACATGGGATATGGATGCAGGAATGTCCGGCAAAAGACAAACATGGCTGCTTGAAATCACCGTTTTATTGATGTATTCTCGTACATCTTGTACACACTCATTTGAACCGGTACGTATCGTACGTGTACGGGCTGTTTAAAATCCTTCAGAGTAGTCGCAGATATTGTCCACGGTTCGTTGCCAACGATGAGGCAGACGGGAAATACCATCGGCTGCATGAGGTCCGTCAATATGCGCTACCTTTCATCGAATTACTGTGACGATATCTTGTTTGTTGGCAAAGTGTTTACCACGCAATGGCGTCTTCACTTTGGGAATAAGATCGTAGTCACGCGGACTAAGATCGGGTGAATAGGGAGGCTGTGACAACACTTCCCATCCCCAATGCCGTAAAAAAAGCGTAACGCTACTTGCTGTATGAGGTCTAGCGTTGTCAGGTAGACTATAGCGTTGCCCAACAGTTCAGGACGTTTCTCTCGAACTGCACGACGAAGACGGTACCGCAGAAATGACAGCTGTGCAATTACAGTACAGCCCTCAAGAACTGGATGACTCACTAAAACACCTCGATTGTCATATATTTGCCAAAATGATCGTCAGCTTAGTGAGTGACGGGTTTTGTCGTACCTTGTGTCTCCGTGGTGATCCAGGATGACGCCATTCTATGGACTGTCGCTTCAATTCGGGTTCGTATGCTCGTGCCCATGTTTCATCACGTTGAAAGCATTCCAGATTGATACGACATGTTTCATATCGGGTCCACTTATCTACCTCAATTAAATTATAGCACCCACTTGGCACAAATCCTCCGTACATTTATGTCCTGCCGTAGAATTCAGTGCACTAACGATGTAGAAATACCTGTATGCTGGGCTAATTCTATAACAGTCCAGCGAGTGTCGTCCATTAGGATTGATCCACCACAGCCACTCGTACGTCGTGGTCAGCTGCGCGTCCACTGCGAGGTAGGTTCGTTGTTCACTCTCTGCCCTGTTTGAAGACCTTGCCACTGTGCGATAGGGTATAGAGCGATTACCAATGCTTCCCGTAGTTCTGCATGACATTCTCGTGCATCGCGGCCGCGGCGTACGGCTATCCTGATGTACCCACGCCATTCGACTTTGGTTACGTCTATTTCGCACCGCTGTCATCCGACAACTGACATAGGGAGCGTGCTCACGGCCGGAGGGATGCACTCATATCCCATCTGACGGCAACAGCAGTTCGACGTGGGGCAGCACACATTGACAAACCGTGGACAAACTCGGAGTCTACATTGAAAGATGTTACGCATCCTGTACACGTACGATACGTACCCGTTCAAATGTGTGTATACACTATACAGTATATACGAGAATAAATTAATTAAACGGTGATTTCAAGCAGCCATGTTTGTCTTTGTTCCTTGCCGGGCATTCCTGCGTCCATACCTCATGTGGTGTCACCTTTAAAACGTACATACTTGTCGTACACTATCAACTGTACATAGCACATGTCCTGTGTTGGATAATTTTCGGGAGATAAACAATAGTTGCCATGACTTCTGAACCAGTCCTCGTAGAATACGCCAATATGCGGAATTATACATGGGCCGACAACTAACAGTTTTAAATAATACCTATTGCTATTGAAACTTTTTTGTAACTGTAGTATTAGGACAGAAAACATAGATAGCATATTGTTACACATAAAAGACAGTTCATTTGCAGCTGCGGGCTAATGTTAATTCCACAGGCACAAAATACGTAAAGAATACAGAAGTACAAAAACCGCTAACACCACCAACATGTCGGCATACCATTCGCCAAAGGGCCGAACTGCATAATTCGACAAAAACAAACATTATTTAAAGATTAATTACAAAATTTTTAAAAAAAATTTAACTTTATATTTTATTTTAAATGTATGTTTTGCTATGAAGTTATCATATTGAACATAACATGTATCTAGTAAAAAGTAAAATATTTGGTGACTGTATAGATTTTAATACGATCAGAACATTAATGAGTCCGCAGCGCTATTATGATGCCGTATTTACATTTTAAGAACAGATGACTAATTTCTCGTCTTGTGAGAGGGTTTTAGATGTTTCTGTATGTTACAAGCGGTCCTTGCATAAAGTATAAAAGGCGGTAATCGATATTTTCATTGCCACGGATCATCTCTCCCATTTATAGCGGCAGCCCACGCTTCGTGTAAACTCGGCAACGTTCGACGCCAACGACAGAAATTTAATGTTTGTTAAGGAGGCCAGTTTCGTATTCGATAACTGTGAACCGCGCTTCGTATTATAAAGAAAACAATGCGTCCATTAATCTACGGAAATTTTTAACACTGTGCGAAAAACTATTCGAAAATGTTTTTCCTAGGATAATTTTTATATATAGACGGTTTCTTCACACTTTTCGAATAAAACATTTGAGAAATCACACTATGTACGACGCGTTTGATTGTTTGCTAAATATGTCACTTATTACAAGGGTTTTATTCATGTATTGACACAATAAAAGTCCTTTATATTTGCTGACAAAAAATTTTACTTATATTCTCTCTACAGTTTATAGTATTGAATTTACAATTAATATGGATAAAAACAGGGAAATTATATGTGTGTTGGTAATGCCTTGTAATTAATAGATATTATGCAAAATATTACATTAAGTGCTCACGAATGCGCTGCGTTGTTCCTTTGGTGTAATGTTCTAAAACTGGTTAAAGTTTGTATGCATAAGGCGGAGGAATATCTTGGAAGTAGAACTTAAACAGAGCTTCATAAAAGTTGGAAGTAACCATGAATGGACTATATGGCAAATTCCGCGCAAAGTTAGCCTTTCAGTCACAGAGAGACATGGACATTTTATGCAATGCAATGATTTGCAACAAATTACACTGGAGAGCAAAAAAAACTGGTATACGCGTGCGTATGCAAATAACAGGTATGGCACCAATCAGAGTAACGCGATGCAGTCGGCGGCGTATATGTAAGACAACAAGCGTCTGGCAAAGTTGCTAGATCGGTTACTGCTGCTACAATAGCAGGTTAACAAGATTTAAGTGAGTTTGAACGTGGTGTTATAGTCGGCGCATGAGAGATGGGACATAGTATCTCCGAGGTAGCGATGAAATTTTGGATTTTCGCGTACGACCATTTCACGAGTGTACCGTGAATATAGGGAATCCGGTAAAACCGCAAATCTTCGACATCGCTGCGGCCGGAAAAAGATCGTGAAAGAACGGGACAAACGACGACTGACGAGAATCATTAAACGTGACAGACGTGCAACCCTTTCTCAAATTGGCGCAGATTTCAATGCTGGGGCATCAACGAGTGCCAGCGTGCGAACGGACCATCATTGATATGGGCTTTCGGAGTCGAAGGCCCACTCGTGTACCGTTGTTAACAGCACGACACAAAGCTTTGGACTGTTGATGACTGGAAACACGTTGCCTGGTCTGACGAGTCTCGTTTCCAATTTTATTGGGCAGATGGACGTGTACGGGTATGGAGACATCCTCGTGAATCCATGGACTCTACATGTCAACAGGGGACTGTTCAAGCTGGTGGAGGCTCTGTCATGGTATGGAGCGTGTGCTGTTGGCGTGAAATGGGACCCCTGATACGTCTAGATACAACTCCGACAGGTGACAGATACGTAAGCATCCTGTCCGATCACCTGCACCCATTCATGTCCATTGTGCATTCCGACGGACGTGGACAATTCCAGCAGGACAATGCGACACCCCACACGTTGAGAGTTGCTACCGAGTGGCTCCAGGAACACTCTTCTGACTTTAGACGCTTCCATTGGCCACCTAAATCACCAGACATGAACATTATTGAGCATATCTGGGATGCATTGCAACGTGCTGTTCAGAAGAGATCTCCACCGCCTCGCACTCCTATGGATTTGTGGACTGCCCTGCCGGATTCATGGTGCGAATTGCCTCCTGCATACCTTTAGACATTAGTCGATTCCATGCAACGTCGTCTTGCGGCACTTCTGCGTGCTCGTGGGGCCCTACACGATATTAGGCAGGTGTACCAGTTTTTTTGGCTCTTCAGTGTATCTCTCCCACAAGTGAAAAACTGGCCTAATTGAACGCTGTTCTCTGCGTACAGGTTAGAGTATCTACTATAATGTATTCATGGTTACTTCCAACTTTTCTGACGCCCTGTTAAAGCTATACTTTCAGACTATTAATCCATCTCGTGCTAACAAAGCTAAACAAAGATTAGAAAATTGCTCCGAAGAGAGAACGCACCCCACTCGTGCGCAATCTGTACTTTTATAATATTTTGCATGATAATTGTTTCTTACTAGGCGATACCAACACACCTATTTTCTCTATGATTTTATTTTGATACATGACATATTTGGGAAACAACCGAAAACGTTATACATTTTGTGATTTTTCAAAGGTTTGATTAAAAAATGTGAAGATACCACGAATAGACTATAAAAAGACTTCTTGTGAAACGCCCCGCATGTTTAACAATGGTACTGGAAAAGTTAACTGCCTCCGACCAAGGCGAGGTGGGGAATCAGAATTTACGCCTGATCTTCGGAAAAATTAGGTTTAACCCATTCTGACCCCGTGTACACATTTGCGTACATTACACACGTGCAGGTAATTTTTGGTCTGTACTGTACACTTCAAAGCTCAATGACCAATGATCTTACGTGTGAGACAATGATTCGCCAACCGTCGCACTGGTCCGGGTAATAATTGGTTCATATTACTGCAGCTGAACATATAGCCTATACAGCTCATTGGCTGTGACAACGAAACAAGCGTTGTGTTGACTTATCTACGTACGAATCATAAAATTTCTTGTTTGCAACACCTGAAACCGTAAATTAAAGTTAGTCTGGAAGGGTTAAAGAGACTTTCGGGTTTGGTTTACAGCCATACTATTTTAGCAATATATCACAGGGTAGGCCTATGTCGTTAAATTACCCTGCCTGCTGAATGCGAAGTGAATAGAAGGTAATTATACTTTGTGTTAACTGTCTGACGTACATAATTATGTAAAGTTGTTTCGCGATCACGTGATCACTTTTGAAAGTCTTTGTTAGTTTGTTTCCTCCACCACGCAGAATCTATAATTTCCATGGAGTCAACGACGGTTAAACTGTGAAATGTTTCGGTTCATGTATAATTATTACTTACTGCAACTATTTTTTATGTGTTCGAATTTTAGAAAAAAATTACTTTTAGTAAGTATTGATTTAAATATTAGAATTTTGTTAGACTGCTATCCCGACTCTGCTAGGTGAGTTTTATCAAACCCCACTGGAAATGTTTCGCTTCTTGTTTGTCAAATTGTAATGTTTTATTTTTTTTAGTGAAATCATTGACTTAATAACGTATAGTATATTTGCGGTTTCTTCACGCTTTTTTAATCAAACCTTTGAAAAATCACCCCATGCATTGCCATGTTTAGTTATTTCGTAAGTATGGCATGCATCACAATCATTTTATGCCTCGGTTAACATGAAAGTATCTTATTTTTTGTTAAGTTGGAACTTTACCTGTATTTTATTTACAAATTATAATATTTTATTTATAATAAATACAAGTAAAAACAACAAGAAAACATGTGTGTTAGTAACGCCTAGTAAGAAATAGTTCTCATGCAAAATATCATTACAGCTGAGTGCGCAAGAATTCGGTGCGTTGTCCTTTGGTGTAATTTTCTTGACTTAATTACTCTAAATTTGCTCGAGGCGGAGGAATATCCTGAAAGTGAAAGTTCAGTAGGGCTTTAGAACAGTGTGAAGTAATCGTTAATGCATTATTTAACTCTAAATTCGATTCAGAAAGAAATTTACAAGTTTTACATTTAAATGACCATTAAGATAGAAATTATTCTTTTTTAATTTGATACCAGGCATAATCAACTTCGAACAGTCTTCTATTCACGCATGTAACAGCTACCGAAGTTAGCTTGAAACAAATTTGGCGCTATCGCCCTAGGAAGACTATGGCCATAACGTCTTCAATAACCCTCGGAGATGGTGAAATTCCTATAAATCCCGATATTGTTTATTGCATTTTTGAAACAGCATAAACGTTACATAGGCGGTTCACGGTTCTTTGAAGATTTTTTAAAGTCCTGCTTGGGATATACTTTTCTGTACATTTTGTACGTAAAATTATCTTTACCTTTGATCCGACCACCTAATTCATGGATCGAAGAAGAGTAACTCAGAAATTGTTAAAACCATAAAAAAAAGACTTATTTTATTATTCATATGTGCATGAAAGAAGCAGAAACTTAATTGAATACATTCAGTGTCAATATAACTTTTAACGTCTCACATGTAACACGACGTTACGACTCGTCACAGATTACCTTCATACGTTAAAATAAACGCAACATGCAAGGGTTTCATTCATTTATTAATTTCAAACTTACTCAACTAACCCCGAACCAGTTAACTAAATATCCACGCTAGCGCTTCTTTTGTTGGGTGATCAATAATGGTGTGTTATATATGTACAGAACAGTGTGATACAGATGGGGGACGAGGTGGGTCGGGCTGAAGTGTTACCACGTGACGAAAATATGAAAGAGAAAAGCCTTTACACGCAATACAGAAAGAGTGACATTTATATCATGCCAAATGCAAAAAAAAAAAAATCGTTATAAATAAGTAATTAAAATAGGTGATGATTTTATAATGTGATTTTATAACGTGATTCTGACAGGTGATTTCTCATGATATAAGTGTTGGCGGCTAGCCAAGTGCCTTCCCAGTGCACAGAACTATAGGTTATTCATGACAAAGTGAGCACTTTTGAGGCCTTAGTTACTTTTCCTTATCAGCGATTTTTTATCCTTCCACCACTTTTTAAAATAAATATTGCCATGTAAGTAATAAGCACAGTGTAGTATTTCACCGGACTTGAAAGTTTACGTCTACAGCTACAATAAAATATATTGATTGACTATTATTCCAAATGAGAGAGAGAGAGAGAGAGAGAGAGGGCTTCAGAAAGTGCTCGCTTCGTCAGCGGCATCACTTTCCTCCGGGCTTTGCTTACACCTGCTTGCAGTTTGCACAGCGGTTGTCATGCGGACTCGTGTTCCGCTGAACGAGGCGATGAGCAGTCCCACCTTTGCCACCTGTTTTCGCATCCTCCGTCATCGCCGCTTGATATCTCGCCTTCCCTTCAACCTGGCTACAATTTAAAATATTCTCCATCGTCTGTTTATGCCTTTACAGCCCATGGGTCAACTTCAGCAAGATATGGAACAACCATTGTTCGTCTTCATCTGGAAAACTTCAGTAACAGCAATGGATACAGACGAAACTGAGCCGTTAGGGATTTTATCCGGGGTTTCGGAAATATTTTCTCGTCCTGACACAAGGTAGCTCTATAATTGCGTCCGTTTGTCCGTGGCGCCATCGTGTGGTAAGCCAAGAAATCCGCTAGCTAACGATACTTGCCTTCCACTTCACCCATGGCACACCATAGTGGTGTAGCCTAGATGTTTGCATCTCTAGGAAATAGAAGGAGCGATATTAAGCTTAAGTTAGGTCTACGTTCTCACCGCATGATGGCGCAACTAAAAAACTGGATACGATTACAGATGTCGAGCTAAGGAACTATTTCCAAAAACGTGGAAGAATTCTCTCAAGGGCATTAAAAAGGCTAAAATTATTTTATATGTGTCTGCTTTTAGCATATTAAATCCTTTTTCTTTTCGATATGTCACACTAGTGTAAAAAAAGCATCGCGATTGAGGAAAATGACTTTTCAAAAACAAATAAAACAATTAATAGGAGTTTTAAATTTATATTTTTCTTCGTACAAATATGAAAAATAAATAAAATTAATATGTTATGCTAAAACTAAATTTATGTATTTATGCGACTCAATACTTTCAGTTAAGATTCTCATATTTATGCTAAAAACCACATGAAGAATTTTATTTTTGAAACGTTTTGACGTTTTTATCAAGTTATCATTGATATGCACGAAACCATGAAATAATCTCAAAATCTAGAAAAAAAAAGTTTGGCTCCTGAACAGTTTCAAGGCCGCGGGGGGTGTTGTAGTGGTCAGACTACTCGCCTTCCTTCAAGGTGAACCGGGTTCGATTCCCGGTGGGGGTTCCCTCCCTCCTTCCCGGATTTTCGCACGTGGGAATCGTGCCGGACGATGCTGCGGGTCAGTGGGTTTTCTCAAGGATTTCCCGTTTCTAGCACCCTTGCATTCCGGCACTGCTCCATACACTCCTCGCTCCACCCTCACCGGCTCTCAAGACCTCGATGTTAAGAGCCGCCGAAACATTTCTACTCCTTCTAGAGTGCTCTTTATGCTCAATAGCAAGATGATTCCAGCCAGAGTGATGCTGCCCGGCTTCTTTACGAGAGACTATTCAAGTATGAAATAAACTTTTTATCAAACACGCTTTTTCTAATAGCCTTAGTGCCTACTGTTTTTGTCGGCGTGTGCTCCGCTATTTGTCTAAGCTAGATGTTTCGTGTTAGCTAGCCAAACCTATTTGTTTCGGAGTAAGCGAAATCGAATATGACGGATCTCGCGCCTGTTTGACGCACGTGGGCATGGTGGGAGCGCTGAAGATGACGCCACACGTTTCAAATACCGCGTCGCCTGCGCGCAAAGCACTGAAACGCGTGCGTGTCTTCCAGTAAGTGTGAGCAATCATGTGGACTACGCATATACCCTATTATTTTACCGCGTGATAATAAACATTTTTACTAGAGGCATTTTAATTATTCGTGTCCTTTGTAAGACGGAAATCAACAAAGTCAACCAAAATAAACGCAAATATAAAAATTAAATCTAACAAAAAAAAAAACAGAACGAAACTAGTTAGAAAGCAGCAAGGCTCCTAGCAGTAATTTTGATAACGATAACAGAGTCTAAACAACCGTACGAAAGTAACGGCAAAAAAAACTCGGACAACATAGACAAGAATCACAGTGAAGATCAATAAAGTATTATTATTTTTATGTGATTCCGTATTTTTTAGTTTGCTTTTTTTTAGGCCTATGCTTGGCAAAGATTTTTTACAGTTCATTTAAATTCCAAATGTAGGTACTCGTATTAGAAACCTATCACTGCCATTACGCACATTACAGTAATAGAGTTTAAAAATGTTTGTACGATACAAGTCCTTAGGCTACTTTAAAATCTCTGTGCCCAAATTTTCTTTACTATTTAATTTATTTAGCAAATTAAATCATTTTTAAATAATTTAATGTAGCAAATTAGACTCTATAAACAATATTTTATAAAAGAAACGAGTAATTGAAACTGATCTAAAATACAAAAACTAAACGTTCCCTCATACATAATTCTGAAATCGAAACATTTAAGACTGCTCCAAACCAGCTAATTTGGCTGCATATCATTTGAAACTATTCCACCCAAATCATTAAAAATTCTACGAATCATTTTAGTTGCTGGTATTCACTGACTAAACAGTGATTTCTACTGATTCCTAGTGAATTACAGTAGCGTAGCAGTAAAACCTCAGTGCATTCCCTTCCTGATTCGCCAGTAGAGAACAAATAATTATACTAATTGAAAACATTGCTTCAGATTTAGAGTACAGATACCATTGAAATAGGTAGTTGAGAAGTTCTGAAATTAATACTTACCACCAAAGTTTTATACACAATAATTATGGACTGTAGGACTATTGTAAAAAAAAGTGCAATTTTACACACAAAATTTGTTTATAAATGTGCATTGGCTGTGTAGGTCTAACTTTAAAAAGCAACTACAGTATTTGTACTTTTACACAAAAAAATAACTACAAGTTTCTGTTTAAAACACACAGAAACATACAAGTAACTACACGTATATTAAAGTAGACTATGTACAAAAACAACGCATGCTAACAAATTGTTAAATCCTATAGCTATAGAGTTATCTTACAAACACATTCATATCAGTTTAATAATATATACAAGTTCTACAATGAAATTAATATTACAGTGTGTACGGTAATATAAATGCAATTAAATTAATATCGTGATTGAAAAAAAAACATGTTAATAAAAGGCTAAATTTACTGTTCATATAGTTTCCAGTGAAAAAACCTTGCGTATAAAGTAAAAAAAAAATAGCTACAGTATACTTAGCCATACTATTACTCAAAAATTCTTAGTAATCAGTGGAACTCCTGAAATTAATTTTTTTGCATACTAAAACAGCTATAAACTACTGAATGCCATTGTTAGTACTACCTGGGATTTGATAAACTAACTGTTTCATTTTAATGTACGAATTTAGGCATATCGTAGACTGTTTAAAATCACAACTACGAAGTATAATTCAATTGTATCACGACTTGAGTTTTTATAATATAGGTTTCTATAAAATAAGTGTAAACATATGCATCCCTACAGTTGGACATGCAAAAATGTCTATACAGTTTGTAATTTTTTTTTTTTGTAATTGTAATTTTGTGTTACTAATTCAACAAGTAGCTTCAAGGAAGTTTTCTGCACTATACGTTTTAGCAAAATTGCTTGAAATATTTCAAGACTACTTAAGGTAGAGGCAAAATAGAATAGTCTAAGAATTACAAGGGCCTACTACACTTATTTTTTCAGTTGTGAAACAGTTCCACTTAAAAATAGTCAGGACCGCTCAGAATACGAGAGGGGGAAGGGGTGCAATGAACCCCCACCCCATTAATATGTGGGGGGGGGGGTGAGGTGGAACTCAATATGCTGTGGTATTTGGGCCTACCGAGTAAAGGTGTATTTTTACTCAATAAAAGTCCCTAGAACAAGCTTCTCAAACTTCAAGTGATTTTTTTTTTTTTTAATAATGCTGTGGTCTGTACAAATCCATTACCAAATAGATTAAAATTGTCTAGTTAACCAGGGACATGTACAGGTTAACACGCCCCACAGGTCAAGGCATCTCTTGGTAGCAGCTGTTGAATGACTCTGGTAGGCCTATGCTAAACTAAATTAATTCACGCAGTTTCCTCTTTTCTAAATTGTACTTTATACTAGTCTTGTTTGTGAAAAGGTTAACATTTAGACGAATTAATTAAGGTGTGTATTCACAATAAATTTTCACAGCGTACCTATTCTGAGGCATTTGGAAAAGCTGCATATTATTATTTTTAAGGCGTATATGAATCACTCCATGCCGTAGCCACGTTTTCATGTGCGCATCAATAAATGACCCTGCAGTGGTGCAACATATTGTACCTACTTACTTCATGTTCTCCATCACGAGCTCATGTGTTCGGACAGCATAGTGGTGGGGGTTGACCGGTGTGCCGAAGATGGGTTCGATTCCTGCAAGAGTTGGGAATTTTTTTAAAGATTGGGCTAATTGTTTGTTGACCCACGCCTCGTTGAATGAACGCCTGCTGACAGTGGTAGAAAAAAAATATTTTTACTTATTATTTTTGTTGTTGATTGAAATTGTTGTTTCATTCAATGTGTAACATTAAAACTACTTAGACGATTAAGCTAATTATATTTGAAATATGCATACACATACACGTATTCTGTTTTTCTCCTTCGTAGTATGCTTGGTAATTTGCTATATCTTATATAAAATAAGATGAATTTAATGTTTAGGCCTGTTTTTTTATAGTCTAAGTTAGGTTTATATGGCCTTTAATGATATTTTTACTCCGATGCATGAAGTAAACACTTGAAATGTAATAGTGTAAACATTGCTGCCACGAACATTTAGTGGAAATTTACACAGGAATATCGTACAGTAGTGATTACTTTCGGTAGGCGACCTTCAGTCGCCGTTTTAAATTACTCATGCATGTCGTTCACACGAGTCAACAGCCGTGTTCAGTTTCGCCATTTGGTAACTTCGGGTTTTGAAAATGTATTGTTTTTATTCAAATTACTCCTGATAGCGCCACTGGCTACGCACTAAGTCTGAATCAGTGATTTCAATCAGTAGAATTATTTCACTGAATATTCAATTATTTGAGTAATTATTTACTCGTGAATCTGATGAATATATTGAGGTCTTACCGAGCGTTTTACTGCCAGGCCAGTGCAATTCAATATAGATCAGTAGAAATCACTATTTAATAAGTGAATAAAATAAACTAAAATGATCAGTAGAATATTACTGATTCAAATAAACATACCTGCAGTCAAATTCTCTGATTTGGAGCAGTTTTAACTATTTAGATTGTAGTGTGAACATGTTAATTTAAGCTATAAAGTAACGTATCCGATTTAGGATATACGTGAATGTTTTGATTTTTCTCCGTTAGACAATGTAAATAAAGAAAATAATTCAACAGCGTTTATATTCTAAATATAATAAAATACTTTAGTTTTATAGTTTCCTATGGAAAAACAACTATTAAATCAACGCTTGGCTTATTAATATGCGTGTTTATTTTACAAAAATTATATGAAATAAGACGTTGCCTTGAATTAACCAAAATGCGTGTAACAAATGGCCAGTGTATAGGCCTAATTCTTTTTTGCCATCAATAATTGCCTATAATTAGCACAAAAACAGGAGCGAACCAAATGTAACAAGTGCAGACGCCGTTACGGAGAACGTGCTTCTCCAGCTCAGTAAATGTTATCCCTAAAACCCTAATTATTTAGAGCATTATTTTATTTTGTACGAAATACTGTTCAACCTGCAGACATTATTGCAAATTCTCATTCCTTACATGACTGTTTTTTAGATCGCATAGTTTTTCCATTAAGGCAAGTCAAAATTACAATTTTAATGTTTTTAACGTACAAATGCCTAAAGTAAACATTTACAGAAAATTTAAAAAGGGTGATAGAAATGCTACTGCGTTAATTATTAATTTTAAAGCATGCTTAGCCAAATATATCTGATAAATATAATCATAGACTGCTACAAATAAAAAGTAATACAAATTTCCGTATTTTAAACGATTTTTAAAAATTGCAAAAAGATTTCATAGCGTGATTAAAAATATTTCTTGAAGTAACTCATGGCACCTTATTTCAAAACGAATTATCTCGTTTCGATGAGTGAGTCATTTTGCAAAAAAAATATATGCAGTAGAATTTTTTTGTGCGATGAAATAGTATACTTGGAAGTAATGTCTACAAGTTTAACAGTATTTCATACAAATACAAAAAAAAAAAATTTTTCATGGCCAGCATCCTAAGTAGATCACGTGGTTGATTTGGGGGCCTAGATCGTGGTTAGTAACTGGGAAAACATGACAACCGGTAACCCAAAGCACGAGACACAAATGTCACGTTTCTGACCATGCACACCAGTTCAAAGTTCCACGGGTAACGGCGATGGCGCACTTGATGCGCGTGGCAGTATCGCCCTTATCGCTCCCGCACGAAAATAGCTTCAGGTAGGCAAACGCCATAATAAGAGAATATTTTTAATTACGTTCTTCACAAAATCACATTGCAGAGGAGTGCTTTATCGTACACGTATCATAAGCCTAATCAATTAAGGTTACTTCCAAATTTTCTGAGGCCATGCTAAAGTTCTACTTCCATAATATCCCTCCGCCTCATGCACACATGCAAAGCTTAAAACTAAGTCTTGATAATTACACCAGAGGGACAACGCACCGCATACGTGCGCACTCAGTGTAATAATATTTTACATAAGAAACCATTTCTTACTAGGCATTACCAACACACCAATTTTCTCCCTGTTTTTATTCTTATTATTAATAAATAAAAAATCGAAATGTTTAGATAAAATGTAAGTAAGGTTTAATTTAACAAAAAATAGGGTAATTTTATGTTAACACTAGTATGAAACGCTTGTGACACACGGCATATTCAGGAAACAACCCAACATGCCATACACGGTGTGTTTCTCAGCAAAGGTATGATTAAAAGAAATGTGAAGAAATCGCAACTAGACTATAACAGTTATAATGGCGAAAACTGTTACACATTATCACAAACTAAAATAAAGTGCATAATAAATATGTAATCTTACTAAATGCGATGCCTTATATTCAACCTATCCGTCGTCTGAAATAACCTCATAGAAGACAACTAGAGAGTGCTCTAAATGTGACGTCATCCACGAGAACGCGAAGAAAAGCATGCGCTCCCGGGCGAATTGAGCAGAGCTGTGGAATTGAGGCCGTGTCTCGATTTGAAGAATACTCTTTCGAGAGAGCACTCTTTCGCACAAACTGACGAGAGCACCAGTTTGCTTCGCGCCCTCTCACGCTCGCTCTGTGAAATTGAGACAACCTCTCTATCGTTTCTCTCCGACGTCACGCAGACAGCTGGTTCCCAAATGTGCGAAATTATGTTAAGCTAAAATCACGGTCATAGCTGTTGGAAGTAATTTATATATATGTTCAAAAATTTTACTAATTATTATAGCACTACCGGAATAATTTTTAAGGCATATAATACTGTTATCTTTGTTTTATACATTCCCATCATGTTCCAGCAAAATGACAAAAAAATTAGACTTTTTCAGAAATACTTATTTACAAATATATTTCGTGAGGTATTTCTTTGACTTAAATAGTTGTAATCATTTACTTACAGATAAAATGCGAAGTGGTATTGGCCCAGAAATCTACAATAACCTTATTCAAACAAAGAAATAATGTAAACAATAATGGCGCGTGGTAAGAGTGTGCAAGAGAGCGCCAGAGAGTATACAACTTCGTGCTCTCTGTGCTCTCGCTCTTTCGCGTTCTCTCCAACGAATTGAGGCTGTGTCTCAATTAGCCCAGAGAACTCACTCTCACTCTCTCTCTCTCTCTCTCTCTCTCTCTCTCTCTCTCTCGTGCTCTGGCTCTCGCGACCACGTCATTGTGACGTCAGAGAGAACGCTCTCTGGTCGTCTCAGTTCGTCGGAGAGAGCGCGAAAGAGCAAGAGCACAGATAGAGCACGAAGTTGTGTACTTGCTGGCAATCTCTTACCACGCGCCATTATTTACATTATTTCCTTGTTTGAATAAGGTTATTGTAGTTTCTGGGCCAAAATCACGTAACATTGTAACTGTAAATTAATAACTGCAACTGTTTTAGCCAACGAAATAACTTACGTAACACATAGGTGTTTATAACAATATATATAAGGATTTCTGACAAAGTCTCGTATTTTTTGTCACTTTACTACAGCATGACGGTGATATATAAAACAAAAATAATAGTATTTTATGCACTGATAATTATTCTGGTAGTGCTATAATTATTGTGAATTGTTTTTACATAAGGTTATATCAGTTTTTTTATAATATTTATGGACATGATTTTAGCATAGAATGATTTCGCGCCGTTTTGGCATCAGCTGTCGGTGCGACGTCGGAGAAAAACGAGAGAGTGGTTTTAACATAGCGAGAGCGTGAAGCAGTTCACTTGCCAGGTTCTGCGAAAGAATTAGTATAGGGCCTACTTAACAACGAGACAAGGCCTGAGACGACCAGAGAGCGTTCTCTCTGACGCCGTCCGCAAGAACGAGAGCAGAAGAGTGCGCTGAATTCAGACACGATCTTAGTGTCTATATCAGACGGTCGGACTAACCTGCGAGCCTCCTGCAGTTGGAGGCGGCGAAGGCGGGCGAGGGGCGGCGCTGACCGGCAGTGCTGAGGTCGAGGCCGGGGCACTTGGCGGGGGCGGCGTCCACCTTGGCCGGGTCGCCACGCAGCCCCAGGNCATCATGGCGTGTGTGTCGTCGTCGTCGTGCTCGGTTCACATCACAGCGACGGCTGGCCGCCACACTACCGCGTCTCTCCCAGTCTCCCGCCGGACAGTGGCCGCGCGCTCCCACCCCTCACACCGCTGTCTGTAGTGGTGGTGGAGGGGATGAGCGGCGCACTCTCCTCCCTCGCCAAGACCCGGCACACACGTGCACGTATAAAGTCTTAATTACCGGGGACGGCGGCGAGCCTGCTGCAGCCTTCTTCAGCACCACACTGCCGCCCTGGCTTCATCAAGTCGCCCGGCGCGCCGGCCG
>NQII01002218.1:168755-297590 GCA_002778355.1 Clitarchus hookeri
CGCCCCTCCACCCGGCGACCCGTGCGCCGCCATTGGCCGTGGCGGTGGGTCGCGCCTAGCCTCATTGGTCCAAGGGGGCGGGGTCACGTGCCCCGCCCTCCCCCCATGCCTGAGCATACTTACCAGAAGTGATGTGTGGATGAAGAGAGAAACGTGGAAAGAGCACAGCACTTCCTGGGCGGGAAAGAGTCACGCCTCTTCTTTCCGCCGCGCCGGATCTCGTTTTTTCTCCCTCTCGGCGTACCTTTCTGCCGATCGCTCGGCTGCAGAAGCGGCTAAAACGCGCTGTTTCAACTTCTCGTGTGAGCTCGCGCGAGGCTCTTATTCCTTCTCCACAATGGCTTGGGGCATTGACGAAACTACTTCTCTAGCTTACGAAGGGGCAAGTCTTTAGGTGCCCCTGATAAGGTATTTTTACTTAACTTATAAAATTTAATTTTGGTGCTAATGAAACCTAACTTACATGTTACCTAAAAAAGAGAGAAAATACTGCAACCCAGAAGCCAAGATATGCATAGGTAGGCTATCAAAAAAACATTATAACACTTTATTAGATATTGTACACAATATGCCTATATTAGCGCATCTCGGGAAATAAAATCAGTTTGGGTGCCCCTTTACTCTCATACTGGGACCCTTTACTATATTTATAGAGGGACAGTGCACACATTGTCCCCCCTTCCCAGTTCTTCTTACTAAGCCAATAGCTTGGAGATATTTTCACGGTCAACGCATCCTAAATGTACAGACTAGTGGAAAATCTTTAAGCGATATCTGAAAAATTAATCTTTAATAGTGTTCGTGTTTTTTTTTTCAGTACAAAGAGTAGTAGGTCTATATTTAAAGTTCTCGTAAAATTATTTCAGTATTAGTGCAATAAAAATACCAAACCAATTTTCGTTAGGTGATTGTAAGGATTGACTTCAGAACTAGTGAGTGACCTGTGGAGTGCCATTAAACAGTTCCTTCGAAATGTGACTCTTGTAAACTGTTATGATTGAGTAAAGACGGACAAGCCTAGCGAACAGAAATGACGCGTTGGTATCCAGGCCAGGCGAAGAATCCCAAAAACATTATAGCAATAATAGTTTATAAACCACATCAGCGAAGCGTCAGCGGAGCTCCCCTCCAGGCGGCACGGTGTTTGGGACTATTACGCTACCAGAAACTATATAATGCGGCAACACTTTGCACGCGCCGTCTGTCAGTCTGTCTGTCTGTGGACCCACGCCGAGATGAAGCCATCAATATGCAGCTTGGCGTGCCGTGCCGCTCGTCGCTTTCCGACTCACCACTCAGCCTACGGCGATGGTAACATTCAGGTTAGTCATATCTTGTAATTGATTATGACCTCCCTCGCCAATAGCTTATAATTACTGTAACTCCTAAAAAGTGTGTTAAATATATTTTCTGTTTGCATAATTAACTTTAGTTCTTCCCTCATAATAGAATAAACCTTCTATAGTCCCTAGAAACAAGTACAAAATATTATAAACATAACAATGGTGGAGGCTTGGTTCCTCCCTACCCTCTCGCTGCCTTGTATCAGCTTCTCTACCATCCACCCCCATTTCAATAAATTCCCCACCCACCATCACTTTCTTTTGAAAGTAATTATTTTACAAAATAAAATAACTTTGCTTCACGGTCCATATTAATACAATAATTAAAATCTAAAACCATGAATTTTCCATTTTTAAACACCGATTTTCATGTAATCCCTCTTCAAATATTCCCAGTTTATTAAATTATAATATGATGGTGTTAGCTATGTGATATAGTGACAGCAACCTGGTAACTAAATGGCGCTTTATTTCATCGGCTGTGTGCGTTGGATATATTAAGTTCAAATTAATTTATTAACGTAGTTTAATAATTCAATGTCTACAACTGAGTAGGTTAAAGGTTTTCCACTACTTAAGCATATAAGTCAATACATTTTTTAAACTACCCCAACGTGTTTCTAGATAGTTAGTTGTTTAAATAACGTAATATTTTGCGGTTTACCTGATTAATAATATCTGCGCATCCTACAGTAATAAGTCTCTTCAATAAGCAGTCGTGAAATACAATATTTTTCCGTTAGTTCTCAAGACATTTTTACATTAAATTATTTGACCCAGTGTTCATTAACTGTCTGTCATATGGGTACTCTATACATGCAAGGTTGCAGGCACGGGCGTTCGGAAACGCTGTGCCGATAATTCTGTGCAAGTGCACATCAGCACTCTTACACACATACAGAGCGCGTTTTGAGAGGCACGCGCAACTTGCAAAGCCTACATGTTCCATAACACTGTAGTTTAACGAATTATGTTTCCTGTAATGCTTACTCCTCTGCAATTTTCCTATTTTCTTCTACTATTTCTGTCTGCCTGTCACCGTTTACTTCTTAAGCTTTGTTGGAATGCCAACACTGCACACAGCCAGAATGTTAAGTCTTTGGGTCAATCAGGAACTGTGTTCCAGGGTTTAGCCAACCCTGTGGTTCGACCTTCTGCAAGAGTAAGAGGTCCACCAGCCCTTATTTAACAGGGTGCACATCACAGACTTCTTGATGTAAAGCGTAAGAGGAAATTACGGTGTGTTACTAGAAGGATTCTAACGAAATGAGAGAGTTGCTAGAGTCTCGCCCAATTCACCTGCGAATGGGCGTGTGCAGGCAAACCAGGTGCATACAGTAGATATAAGACGCTTAGCATTGGGTCGAATTTGGTTTCTCGCGTGGAGGCGAGGAGCACTTTGGGTCTCTGACGGAGTGGTGACCCGCTAGAGAGGCCTTTTTGTCTTGTTTGGAAGCTAGCTGGCCCAGGCATAGCCAGGCAGCACTCGCTCAGAGATACGGGACGCAACTTAGTTTGACCTTGGTGAGTTCATGAGTGCCGCATTATTGGCTGTGATTGTAGTATAATTTAACTGAGTTTAGAAAAAGTTGTGATAAGTGTATCAACCTGTTGCAGAGTAGGCAAGCTTCTAATGGGTATGCAATTCTTAAAATGAAATGATTTTTCGTTTCTGCCAAAGATATTTTCATAGAACACATTAACGACTCTGACCGTATTTATGTAGAACCAATGTCATAACTTGTTTTTACAGAATGCATAACTATAACTCGCAATCAACGGTGCCCATACAAAAAGTCTCATATTCTATCATTTAACTGCTCCAAGGACTTATTGTGACATATTAAATAACATATTTAATTTCAAGTATGCTACTTGATCCAAGTCGTATTATTATAAGTTCAACAGTAATATTTCCGTTGATATATTTTCTCAAAAATACTCATAAATATGCATTTATTCATAATTATAATTAAATCAACTATTTCTTGGCATTTCCGAGCACACATAAAGAATTGCAAGTTTGAGATGAAATAATAGTACTCGTTGAGTAGTAATCACAGGATTACTTATATAAAAGTAGTATATAAATTATTTAGTTGCTGAATTACTACATGCGATTTTAACCATAATTTTGAATTTTAAGAAAACCTCTAAGTCATGCTCAGTGAGTTAGAAATAACTAAGAAAAAAAAATAATTATAAAAGAAAATTTTGAAAATTACATGTTTCTCAATTTTTTGAATTCTTGCGATTTTGTTTGATTTTTTGGGTTTAAGGTCATTTAAAGTCAAGGTAATGAGTCAAGTTCAGGGTCACCAAGATCCAATATGGTGGTCGGATTCCATCACAATATGGCCGTTACAGCCTGTCTCGACAACCGAGGTGACTGGTGGCTCGTGGCTCCTGAATCATGAATCCTGTCCCAGAATGAACTTTACGCTACTACTACTGACAGAGGGCAAATAACATTCTGTTACAATACTATTGAATCGCTTACTCACAGCAACGATTACAATTAAAAGCTGACCATTTGCTATAATGGCCAAATACAATTAGGCTACAAATAGAACAAGTTATCTTCTGGCAGCAATTTTGACACGCAATTAACCTCTGGTTGAGATAGCATCAACTGAGTAAGGAAACAACTGACACTGGACAAATTACCGGCAGTTACGCACTCATTATAATGCTGATGGCCAGATAACATTCGACAATTATGAGGCTGGTCAATTATACTCTGTAACTATAATTATGATGGGCAACTTCTCTTTCTTTAAAATAAAGACTGATAAAGGTACACTCAAGCTAAGCTAGTTACGGCCAGCTGCCCTCCCTCACACTGCAATGACATTAACACGCTAACTTCTGGTTTGAATGGTATTGGTGAGCCTCACTTTGGTAACAGTTACTTTCCCCTTCGCCTGCGATGGAATATTTCACTCTAGTTAGCACGAAAATGCGAAATTTCTCTCTGGCCGCAGTGTCGATTTGCAGTTCACCTTTATAATACATGGGAATTTCTTCACGTGTAACTTCTTGTCTTGAGTCCAAATTACTTGGGCGCTAAATAGTCTAATGCCCTAACAAGTGGTTGAGTTTTGGTATCATATATTTCTTCCAACAATTTGCTGGTCCCGACGAAACCGGACCGCGTAGGGGCCATGCGGCAGAGCTCGTATTTGTCTATGTTCATGGGTGGCACAAATAGCCCGTGGGTCGGCAGACAGGGCTAGGCTATGTATGAGACTTCACCTGTCCTTTGTTATCTGTGGTGTGTTACCTATCTTGAATAACTTAAATATCGTACTGTGAACGTCTTCCTATCCCCTCCAAAAAAAAAACTTTAAGGGAAGTCTACCTTCACTCCTCCCCACCCCACCCTTCCCTACAAAGTTCCCGGCTAAGCTGAGCCTGGTCTCTCTACCTACCTTTCAGGTATAGACCCCGATGTGGGTATTCCTGGAATGCTACTTTCCTAGCCTGATGTTAAATTCTCACCCAAAAATACCTAAGATCGCAACATTTGTTGGCTCAGATGTTTAGACTTTGCAATTTCATACTGTTATGGTGGCCGAAAGAGACATTAACATACAGACATCACAAAACATTAAAATCAATATTACTTATCGCTAAAAAAACAAAAATATGAAAAGGCATAGTTAAAAATGGAGACAGCAAATCTAAAATCTAACATAGGCATGTCCACATCAATTACCTTCTTTCACTTTAAGAGGAACCATAGCAGTACGTCCTTTATTTCCGACAGACCCACGGAAGTGAGGGATACGGGCTTAGTATCGGGGCACGCTCCGGTAATCATGAACTGCCCCGCCCCCTTTCCCAGCCACTACAGTGGATCGACATTTTACTCAAGCTATCTATCGTATTGTTCGACAATAACACCACTTCAATCAATCAGACGGTGCTCTTTATTCAATTCTCGCGCTATCTTCCAAATGTCTGAAATAGGTACCTGCAACATAGTTACAACAAGTTTAAACATTTCCTATCCGGTCAATATCGTCATATCAGGGTTATGTTACCACTAATAATGGACCACACGATACCCTCTGAAGGGGGTTTCGTGTAGTCAAACATCGTCCTTCCATAGGTNTGTTACCACTAATAATGGACCACACGATACCCTCTGAAGGGGGTTTCGTGTAGTCAAACATCGTCCTTCCATAGGTGACAAATGCATCTCCATAGGCCACTAGGGGATCAAATTTTAACCCTTTCATCTGATGGTAAGTAGGTCTATTACTTGCTTGGCATCAGCGAGCAGGTCACTCTGGGCGAGGAGCAGCTTGTCCGCGGTGGGCAGAGAAAAAACGCCTTTAATTCATCCAGCTGGGCAAAGGTTTGTCGTCGGGGCTATATGTGTGTTCACTAAACCTGGCTATGTGGCTCACACTGCTACAAAGGCCTTATTCGGTGTCTTGCACCTACGATTAACATATAAAAATGCTAAAACTTGCTCACCCCAAATTTTTTCATAATTTTTTTTAAATGTCAAGTAACCTAAGAGTTTGTTAAAATATCAGAACCTCTAAAAATAACAAAAACTAAAATTTACAAAAAAATCTTTAAAAATCAAAATTAAATAAATATTTATAAAAAAAATTAATAAAAAAAACGTTAAAATTAAATTTTGTAAAAATTAATTATGAAAATTTAATAGCCATTTCTAGACCACAGAAAACTTAATATCATGCATTAACTGTTCTTTCTTATTTTCTATTAGTCTAATCTTCTATAAGAAAGGTTGTAATGCTTTTATTTAAAAATTGTTCATTTTTATTGTCAATGAGTTTAATAAAAACCAAATAATTTTATAAAAATTAATTCTTTTTTAAAAATGACTAAATTAAATAAATAATTTTAATAAATTTTATTATTTTAAATAAATTATCAATAAATTTTACAGTTTAACTTTTTTCCATTTATAATTTAAAAATAAATTTTTTTGAAAATTAGTTATTCTTTTTTTCATATAACGATAAGTTAGATTTTTCTGACTTACTAAAGTAACATTACTTATTATATTAGCAGGAACTACATATTTAAAATCAACACATTTTTATATCAGTTATATTATTTTCAATTGTGGTTCTTTATATTAACAATTAATAACCAACCAAGGTCTGCTAGAAAAGAAAAAATACTCATTATCACTATTTACTAGTAGTCCAAAAACCATGTTCATTATTTATATAATTATTTTCAGTTTTTGTTTCAGAATTGATAAAATCCTTATAAGCTAGATATATTTTAGAAATAAATCCATGACTAATATCTAAATTACAATTATCTTTAGAAAGTACTTAATTACTACAATTTCTAATATATATGGATATAAGATGATAATGATTAAAACTAGAAGCATGATTATGTTAAGCAATATAATGTTTACATTAACTTGAAATAGTATAATAATAAATGCAGGCATATAATATTGAAGATTATTAAAATAATCTTTTATAAAAAAAATAAACATATTTGTACTTTCTGGAAATTCTTTTTCTAAAAATTGCCAATATTTAAATTTAATAGGAATTTCAGGATTTTTTTTTTTTTTTTTTTTTTTTTTTTTTTTTTTNTTTATATTTTTCAATACATTTTTTTCTTATGTGCAAGATTTTTATCAGCTTCATTAGCATTACTCGATGGATAAACACGTAAACAATTGTCATCAGAAGAATTTCTATAAATAATATTTCATAAAATCCTTTCCATTATATTGATTTATTTTCTCCAATAAAACTAAATAAACATCTTAACATATATATAATATTATTAGGTGCATAAGAAGCAGTACTTATATTAGAATATTCCTTTGGAACAAAGTTTACTTCTAAACAAAATTCTTCCAATCACAGATTTTTAATAAAATATTCACTATATTTGAAGTAATGCCAGGGTTATCAACATCTTCAATAATGTGACCATACTTTGGAGAAATATTAAATTTTTTAAATAATATTGCTGGAGAATATATTTGAATGAATGATATAACAACATTAATAAATTGTTAGTTATTCATAATAAAGAAAATGCTTGAAATTAAAATGATCATAATGAAACAGTTAGTATAATAAATACATTGAATAATGTATTTCAGATTTTATGGTAAATAATACTAAAAGAATTTCACAATTTATTCGTGTTTTAAATGTTTTTCCTCATTCCTTTTGGAATTCTGAAAAACCTCGGAAAAGAATTATTTAATTGGGTTTTAAATAATTTAAAATTACCAGAAATGCATTTGCCAGGATATAATGGTTGTGGCCCATTAACAAAATAATATTAAAGATCATCTAGTAAATAGTAAATTTAAAAAAACTGATTTAATAATAATTTTCAAAAAATCACAAATTTAAAATAAAATAAAGATTATTAAATAATAAATCCCTAAAATTACCATCATCATTAACAGCATTTAAAAAAATCAGTTGCACTATACTGGAAATACATTAAAACCAGGTAAATTTATACCATTTATGACTCTAATAGCAGCTGTTGTTGGTTCTTTAATTGTTGGCAAAAAAAANTAAAACCAGGTAAATTTATACCATTTATGACTCTAATAGCAGCTGTTGTTGGTTCTTTAATTGTTGGCAAAAAAAAGCTATAATTGATTCAATTCAAAATAACATAAAAAATATAATTATTAGAAAAACAAAAAAATAATTTAGCAATTGAATATAAATTAGTTTGTGGTGATAGAAAGGGTTTTTAAAGAAATTTGGAAGACCCCAATTGTTTTAAAATTAATATCCATTATCAAATGTAAATTTAAAAATTATGTTGAAAATTCCAATTAAATTTTTTTATGTTAATATGATTGATAAATTACCTTATAATATTTAAAAAATTTACGTGTAATTGAAAATTTAAATTTTTGATAAAATTTTGGAACGTATTGGGTTTGTTATAAAAATTATAGTAGTATTTTTTANTAATTGAAAATTTAAATTTTTGATAAAATTTTGGAACGTATTGGGTTTGTTATAAAAATTATAGTAGTATTTTTTATTTAATTTATTTGGTGGAAATCATTCCAAAGAATAAAAAAAATAATTTAATTTTTTTAATTTCTTATTATCATTATAGAATACAATTAATTGATTCAGTTCTATGAACACATTTAAGATTACTAGTTTTAAATTTGATCACAGAAAATTTAAAATATTTACGTATTTTTGTTTGTAATTAATTGAAGATATGCCAGGATAAACATTAATCAGCTGATGGAATAATTATTTTGGTGTTGATATAAGTATTTATAATAAAATTTCTAGTTTCATGAATATGATAAAAACAGGTTTGGTTTAAAACTAATCTAATAATTATGTTGAAAATTTAAAATTAATGATTTTGAAGAGGGGCCTTAAAAATGTATAATGTAAATAAAGACAATGATTTTAGTAAAAAATTAAAAACAAATTTAAAACTAGTTGTTTTAAAAACTGAATTCTATGGTATCATAAAAAATTTAATTAATTTAAAAACATTCTTCTTAATAACAAAATATAATTATATTAAAACTAAATTAGTTTAAATTACTTTTTAATAAATTTTAACATGCAAATAAATAAAGAATAAAAATATATATATATACTTTTTATAGGCAACATAGAATAAAAGAGAACATATATTTTTATTTAGAATTTAATTTAAAAAGTTAGATTTTTCTTTAATTGCATTATTAATCAAATTATTTTTATTAAAGTAGCTCATAAGCAATTAATAGTTTTACATAGAACTAATAAAATAACTTATTGTTTACCATTTGATGTTAAAAACTAGTATTATTTGATGTTTAAGTAGAAAATAAGCAAATAAAATATCTTTATGGTTGTTTAAATACCTCAATATGGAAATTTGTTACATATAAAGTACTTATAATACACAGAATGGATATTGTTTGAAAACCATTATTTTATAAACGGTTATCAAAAAATATAAAAAATATATATATGATGTTTGGAAACTACTTGTCGAAATCCAAAGCACAGCATCTATGGGCGAACAGAAACAAGAAGCACTAGTCCAAAAATGTTTGGAAATGTCATTTAGTATGATTAAATTGAAATAGAATTTCGACAAATGATGCCAGATGACCGCAGCCGTATGTCTTTGTGTGCACAACAAGTTGCACGACACAAAGGCGAACTGATTTACGGCAGTGCTGCACGCAGCACCCGGCCTTGCCTATCAGTCGAATGGGTTACCACTATCTCACACATAGGCGTCACCGCAGTCTCACGCGAGTCTGCGTTTCATGGTGCCTATGTACAGGCGCTGGCCGCATGTCACGCCACTGCCGTTCGCCTTCGAGTCATGCAACTTGTTGTGCACGCAGGTACATTTAGCCGCAGACACCCTGCGTCGTTTGCGGAATTTGAACTTCAATTTAAACATACTAAGTGGCCTTTCCGAACATTTTCTGACTAAGAGTTTCTTGTTTGTTCGCTCACAGATGATGTGGTGTGATTTCGACGTGTAGTTTCCGTTTATAAAGATTTTTCTAAAATAATATAAAAATATGTAAATTAATTATTAAAAGATTTTTCGAATCCTATTCCTCCTAATTATGTAATAAATTTAGATAATTTTCAAGCGAATAGAATATAAAAATTAATTTAACATGAAAATTAACTTCTGGAAAATCTGATCAATATTTAAAATTAATACTCTATTGGATCAAAAAATTAATTCCTTATTTTTGATTGTAAAGTTTTAGAATGGATATGGACATCTATTCCCATATTATTTTTAACATTTTTAGAAGAAAATATGATATAGCTATTTTAAAAACCTTTCACCTATAAAAATGGTGACCAAATATATTATACATTATATGATGGTATACAATTAACTAAAGAATTTGAAATAAATATATGTATGTTTATAAGATTTAAAAGTATCAAAAAATTTAATTTTAAATAGATTATTTTACTAAACATAACAAAACATTTTTCATTAACAAAAATTGCAAAATCAATTAAGAAATATCTGGCACCAAGCAACCAGAAAATAAACCTATTAAAAAACAAAATTTATTAGTTAACCAGGAATATATCGCATTGACTTTGCCCAAATTTTAAATATTTCACCAAAACAAAATAGTGCATTTTCGAAGTAAAAAATTTATTTTTCTTGTATTAAAAATATGAAAATATCATTAAAAGAAAAAGAACTTAATACTTAAATTTTAAGAAACAAGCTAAAAGTATTTATTTAAAAAGAATAATACATCAAATGGAAAATATACAAAGAAGTATTGGCTATACACGTAATTATAAAAAATTATCATTAAAAAAAAACCAAGAAAGAAAAAAATTTCTTGAAAAGAAACTTATTAGTTTTGGAATTGATGATTTATAGCAAGCCTATTTAGTTTACATGAATTCATGACATTTTAAAGATATGTCTAATGTAAATAAAGATTTTTAATATATTTTAATAATTTGTATATTTTTTTAAATATGGTTTTGCTATTCCAGTTTATGGTTAATCTGGTGGAAGAAATTTAAAAGAATTTGAATTAATTCTAAATATTGGATATCGTAGAAATTTACAAACAGATAATTGAAAATATTTAATAATAAAAAATTTAATGAGTTAATGGAAAAAATTTAATTATTCAAATTTTATGAATTTAAAGTAAGTATTGTAAAAACATTCAATAAAAGTTAAAAAAATTACATGTAAAATGCATTTGATTTTAATAAAAATTATAAATTGAAAAAAATTTTAAATTAATTTATGAAATAATTTAGTTATACAAAAATTAGAACTAAAAATATGTAACTAGTAGAAGTTAATAAAGGAAATGAATAAATGTTATTAGAGTCAGTATTAAAAAATGATTCAGTGGTATATGTTGAAAAAAAAATATATAATGTTGGTGGTATACTTTTAATAAATAAAATAAAATAATAATTGAAAAAGAATATATATTGGTAAAAATAATGATTTAAAATTGAAAAAATTATTAAAATGTTGTGTACCAACTTATATTTTAGAAGTTATTAATAATAAAAAAATTATAAGTAATTTTCATATATATAAAATTATCAAACTTATTGTTCAGATAGATATTTAGTTAAACATTTTTTTAAAACAAAATGATAAGAAAATATGTGTTCTATGGTTTGGATTTAATAATTCAAATAATACTTAAAATAATAAAAAAATCCATTTAAAAAAAAATTCAATTTTATATTATACAGTGATATATTGAAATTTTATTAAACACACATCAATTATTTATTTATACAGTCATGTAAACACTTATATATACTGTTATTTAAAGAATTGATTATACCATTATTTAAACACTCTTTACACCATTATAACATATTTTATTTTTTCTCCATTTCTCCATAATTAATTTTTTATGTATATCAATAATAATAAAACCATGATCTTTATCTTAATTTTTTTTTACATATTTCTTTAAATTTTTAGTTTTTCATATTTTCACTAACAAAATAATTATAAATGTGTATCAAATTTGTATAATCTTGTCTACATATACATAAATATTTTTTATTATGTCTTACTAAATTGTTTTTAAATTTTTAATTAGTTTGTGCTAAATAAACACAACTAATGTTTATGTCTGCCATGAGTAAAATATTCATGGACTACATCTGATTTCATCAAATATAACCAAACAATTATAGAAGCATCATCAAATGTCATTATTTAATAGATGTATAACAAAAATAACATATGTTTTAATTTTTTGAGTTTATTAAAAAGTGTTCTATTAAATGTACTTATTTTAAACGATTTAAACATTTTTACTATATAATTTCTTAAAAATTAACTAACCATTTTTACATATAAAATTACTTACTAAATTAGTGTTACCATAATTACTTGGATTGTCTATTACACCTATAATATTATCTGGTAATAATTATTAATTTTGTATTATTTCATCATTAATTAAAAATATTACTCCCCAATTGGTTACTAAAGCTTTCATTATTTTCTTTTTTAAAAATATTTATTTTATACAAAAATTAATAATTTTTAATTTTTAAACTATCGGACTATGTGTCTATATTACAGAAAAACCATGTTATAATAAAAAATAACAACATTATATACCTTAATTTAGATTTAAACAACTTATTTGACCCAAAACATAAATAATAATAAAATTATTGCTGTGTATCAAAACCAAGAAAATATTTTTGTCCATGATGTTATTGTTATATAGAAACATCACAATAGACAATTAATTTATATAAATCATTAAAATAAATAATTTAATTTTAGAATCAAATACTATAATTCATAGAATTAAAGTCCTAACAAATCTTAAATTACAGTAGCCAGATTATCAAATATATAATAATTTAAAAAAATTAAATGATTAGAAATTAATATGGAAATAAAATTTCTAATTTAAATTCATTCGAAATTATAAATATACATTGTAATTGAGTAAATGGTGGGTTATAAAATAAAATTAAATAATTATTCACAAACAAATATTATAAATATTTTTTTTATTAAAAACTTTTTAAATTATAAGATATAATTGTTTGAGGGCAAATTTATATTTTGCTTAATAATATTAATAATAACAAATTTGAAATAATTTTATATAGTCCATAAAAGATGAACATGATAATTTAACAAATTGTAATGATAATGATGAAATTGTTTTAGAATTGAAACTTAATAAATTTTATGAATATATTTATATTATTATAAAACTTTTCATTAGTAAANTGAAATTGTTTTAGAATTGAAACTTAATAAATTTTATGAATATATTTATATTATTATAAAACTTTTCATTAGTAAATTGATTAAATTATACATTTATTTCAACAATAACAAATTTATAATACATTTTTAAAAGTAAGATCAGTTATTGAAAACAAATACATTTTGATTTATTGAAAATAATAATTAAAAACAAAAATGAATTAAAAATCATGTAAATTGTCTGGTATTGTAGAAGATGATTGTGATGATTTATATTGTGTCGAAGAAATTAATAAAACTTATGTTACAGATGTTTATTTAGTTTCAGATTCTACAGGTATGTGTTATAAGCAGTGGTTTATTATTGTTGAATAATACAAATTGTAATTTTTCCCATTTTCACCATAATTTAATTTATCCACAATTTTTTTTATTAGATATTTTATATATATAATTTTTGAATAATCACTTGTATTAAGTTTATTAACAATTTGGTTATTATCAGAATAATAGTCTTATATCTTTAAATTACATATTAAAGAATCTTATCTTAATAAATTAATTCTATATTTTTTAATTTTTTTTATAATATTTCAATGTTAAGAATAAATATTTTTTTTTAATTTTCTAACATTGGTAGTGGAATAAAAATTAATTAATTAAAATGGTTGTATAATTTTATGCATAGAACAGCTACCAAATCTTCACAAGAAAAATTGTTTTATTAAAATGATGTTTAATAATTGGTTTTTCAATTTTTTTTACCAATATTTATTAATCTAATATATGCTCATTTTCTTGTACTTTTCATAGTTTTTCCATAAACAGAATTTTTATTTATAAATATATTTTTCAAAATATAAGATATAATCCTGTTGCTTTTGTTTACATTTGTGTACTTTAATCAACATATTTTTTTACCAATTTAATTAATTAATTTTTGAAATTTTCTAAAATTTTTTGAGTACTAAACCATTTTATAAACATAATTTATAGTTCTTTAATGGAAAACATATTTTTCTGTATTTTCTTAAGTTGTTAAATAATTTTTCTTAATACTGGAGACATTGGCGAATCTTTGTAATAATTATATACATTTTTAGGACATTCGAAATAAACTTCTACAATATATCCTTCTTCTGGTTCGTTAGATAGATTAGTAATGTAATATTCTATTATTGCTATATTAAATGTTCTAACCCTTTCAAATCCTCTGCATTGTAAATGTTTTGACATTGCTCAAACACAATAAATTTTTTGCCTATAACAACATAAAATAATTTGAAGGTATATTTTTATTATAATAATTCATTTACTTATTAATAGCTTTAACTTGCATATTTACTAAATTGCAAAATTAGCAAGCTGAAACCTTTTTCTATGAATACAATTATATCATAAAAATTTATAATTAAAATTTAATATTTTTTTCAACTTTTTTTCCCAAAATAAATTCAGAGCTGTTTAATACCACGATATTTTTTAGTCTTATTTCCTACTCATTTGATATATTTTTTTTTTCATTAAATCAATTTTTATATTAAGTGTTTGAAAATGTTAAATATTTGTAGAAACAAAATAAAAATTTTGCATTGCAAATAAGAAAAATATAAATAAATTTTAAAAGCCTCTTCTTCTTTATTTTTTTAAAGTCTGTTATGACATTTTTTAAAATTTCTTATGCTTTCTTTATTAACAATTTAATAAAAACTTTAGTTGCATATTCACTTATAAATGTTCTCCATTAGAATAGGTAATATGATAAAAAATATTTCACGTAAATATTTTTGATGTATTGTTATATAAGGTTCTTCTGGATTTGTTTCAGATGTATCCATATATTTTAATAAATATTCAATATATGCATGAGTAACAAAAGAAACTCTTAATAAATTATTATAATTTTTTTAAATATAATTTTCCCCTAAATTTAGTACTTTCAATTTTTACAGCTTCATTTATTAAACAATATTCTTTATGTTCATTTTTTTTCNTTTTCCCCTAAATTTAGTACTTTCAATTTTTACAGCTTCATTTATTAAACAATATTCTTTATGTTCATTTTTTTTCCTTTAGTATTATATATTTTGTAATATATATCACATGGAGAAGTATTACTGCTATAAATATATGGTAATAAAATTAATTTAGAAAAATATTTAATACAAAATAATGACATTTATTTACATCAGTGTTAAACATATTAAATTTAAATGATTATCTTTTTTAATTGTNTTTAATACAAAATAATGACATTTATTTACATCAGTGTTAAACATATTAAATTTAAATGATTATCTTTTTTAATTGTTTATAATTGTTAAAGGATAAATATTCAACTTTTCATCGAAAAAGTAAATATTTATGAAAAATTACATTTCTTTTCAAATCTACCATTAATTTTCATTGGGATCTCAAATTTTTCAAGAATTTAATGTAATTCTAAACAAATATTTTTATATTTAGAAACTATCATGGCATTATCTGTTGCTGGATGTAAAGCTGATTTTATAAAATGTATTTTTAAAAACTATTTTTTATGTTTAATCAAGCATTTTTGTTTTAATTTTTTTTGGTAATTATAAGACGAAGTATTNTTTTAAAAACTATTTTTTATGTTTAATCAAGCATTTTTGTTTTAATTTTTTTTGGTAATTATAAGACGAAGTATTTTATGGAGTATATCGGTTTACACAAAGTTCTAAATTATGTATTGATTGTAATGATCAATCAGAGCCTTGTGCTTGAAATTCTGTTATTTTTGTTGAAATGTTATCAAAAATATAACTTAAACTTCATATAAATGTATTAATTTTTTTGCATCATTTGATTTTGAAATATTATTAATTCTTTAAAAACTAATTTTTAGTACATTCAAAAAAATTCATTAGTATATCTATAATATTCTTCTTTTTCAATTATGAATGTTTGTATTATTTTTCTAAAAGCTATATCTTATCTTCTATTTTTTTCTTTCTCTATTCAAATCTATAAAATTTATATTTTTAATTCTTGAAAGGGAAGTGTTAAATTTTTCTTTTCTTTCTTCTTTAGTAAAAATATATTTATCAAAATAACAGAAACGATTCTCTTTTTTAGTTTTATGATTAAACCATTTTAAACGTTTTTCTTTGGGCAATCTATGTGTGTTTACATTGTTATGGCTTTTTGTTTTACTCCTTGAGCATTAATTTTTATTATGAGAATTTACTAAAAAAAATTTAATAATTTGTTGTGTAATTTGAGAAAAAATACTTTTTTGTAAGTATTTATGCTTTTAAAGTAAAAAATGCAGTAATAATTCATTTTGAGTTTTAACAAAAAGTAAAATTTTTATAACAGGTAGATGTTAAATCATTATTAATTGGATTAGGCACATCCTAGTTTTGGTAACAAAAAAATTGAGTCTGTTTGGATTACAAGCGACGTAAAGATTTCTGAGAGGGGGCTGAACTCAACTTTGTGGACACCTAGGGAAGCTGTTGGACACAGGTACTGTTGTGCCATTGGTGCACTATGGGTGCACCCACATGTTTTCTCCACAAGGGAGTGGTGGTTGAAACTGCAATTGGCAGCGTTTTTTTTTAATTTTATTTATTTAATAGACATGGCATTGGTTTTTGTGTTCAGCCTCTTCCCAGAATGCCATTAAGTAAATGAAAAAAAGAAAAAAAATTATTGAAAAGTGTTAAAAAAATATTTTTGAAATGTGTTACAAACGATTAATATTTCATTGAATTAAAATAGTGGTTGGTAGTGGGTGATGAGAAACTTGTACCAAATAGATTGTTTATCTTTAGGGTAGGTGTTAGTGATGGATGGTTTGGTTGATATCTAGTTTGCAATTAAAAAAGAGTTTTGATTTTTTTTAATGTAATGAAATTTTCATTGCTTGTTTATTATGTGACTTTGATAGGGTGGTTAGGAATCAGTGTCCATCCTCCCCTATCCCTTGTCCCTATTGTGGATTGGATGGACTTCTTGTGGCAGTGGTGCCTCGTGGAAATATAGTGGAGAGAGAAATAGAGACTTTCTCGATGACGTTCATTGAATACGACCCAGACTGTGTGCAAGTTGGTGTTGTACGAGGGCTCTCTAGGAAGAGAGCGTGTGGGAAGTACTTCCTTGTATGGGTGGGCTAGAGTTCTGTTGCTCCCAGTGAGAAGTCTTGCATCGACCTTGCTGTGATGAACCCTGGAGCATTGTGCATGCCTGCAGACTGGAAGACTTCGAAGAGGCTCGACTCCTGGCTGCTACAAGAGTGAGTCTTTGGATCCACTTTTCCCTGGCTTGTCATCTGCAGCCAGTGGAGTCAACACTGAATTGTTGGTTGCCTACCTGCCCACTTGGCTGAAGAAGAAGAAGAGGGCAGAGACTCATTGCTCCTCCAGGCGGTCGCCCCTCAATACCTTGTGAGCAGTTGAGTGTTAGTCTCGTGGAAGTCTGGAGTCATCGGAGAATAGTATCTTTGATTCCCTTACCTTACTTCACGGCTGATGAAGGAAACGCTAGAGGTATGGATTGAATGAGTTCCACTGTGGAAGCCAAATGTGGAGAGTGGTGTCAGGACTGTCATCATAATCGCAGTGTGGTGCGCAACATACCTGCGTAAAGACAGCACATTCTTTTCCATCCTGATGTTTTTCCCATGTGTTCCATGTTTCATTGTCATCAATAGAAGACCAGTTGGATTAAGGTTAGGTTAGGTAAAACTATTATTTGTTTTTGTTCTTGTTTAAAGTATTTCCTAGAGAGATTAAAAACATTCGTGGATTATTGAATGTATAAATATTAATTACTTATATCATTTGGCACAAAGTGACTTTCGCCATTCTTTCACCAACAAACAAAAATGGCTGGTAATTTTTATTGTAAGCTAAAGTGTTTGATTTTGTGTCATCTAGGTGAGTGACCTGTGTATTTTCGATGTGCCTGTAGGTTTCGTTGCTGCTGCCTAGTTATGCCATAGGTAAAACGGAGTAGACTGGTAACAGCTGGGAGCTGCGACTACTGTTCTGCGCATCAGGAGGTGAATTTTTGACAGAGCCTGTCAGTTTGTGGGTGCTGCTGCCACAACCTCAGCGCGCTTTGGGGTTTTCATGTTCGAGTCTCACCAGTGACGAATTCTTCAGTGAAGCAAAGATTTCTCCATTTATAAAAACACATACACTCACCCTAAAAAACGATCAGTGTATGTTATTTTTTCACGATAGCTAAATAAACTTTTGTAAATTTCTGGTTCTTCCACGCAAATCTGTACCAAAAACATAACAAACTGAGTGTACCATTTACGAAAAAATTTTAATTAAAAATAATTGGGAAAGGAGATAGTTTCTACCGAGAGATTATGATTTTAAAGTGATTAAATTGGAGTACAGATGTAGTAATTCGTGTTCCCCTGGAAGCAAATACAATGCTAAAGGAATTGTAATGTTGTAAATCTGTATTTTATGTTATCTGCAATTATTTAATTACTGGGGACACAAATTACTACAGGACGGCAAATCTGTTACAGTAATTGTTTTGGAGATTTTTTTTTCTAGTTTTTATTTCGGGTACCATACTCAAGTTGAGCATGGCTGGTTAAGCCTTAATTTCGAGTAATTCTTTTGTCAGGAGTTTATAAATACATAACTTCAGGTGATGTGCCTCTCTTGATCTCTTGTGCTCTTTATCTCTTGATCTTGGTCTTTCTGCGAATGATAAGATGGCGGCTAGAGGACGAGTTCATTCAAGGCAGACGGCGGAGACATGTCTATTACCACGTATATAGGGAACTTTTACTTTTCTGTTATGTAGGTAGAGTTCATTGGTAGACATTCTAGGGCCAGCAAAAGTAGTTATTAATATCATCCTTTAGAAATGTTACAGTAGAGAATTGTCCCATACTCGTTCATGTACCGCAATTTATTAAGTTCTGACTCCAGGTTTTGTTAAATGGGAAATGCGTGATAGTCTAAATGAATCTCTCAGTAAAAGTTCCAGAATTTATTGTTAAAGCTTATTTATTTCCTGCATGGCAGCTTGAGGATTATATTTTAAGTTTATTTTTGTTGAAACATCAGCCGTTACTATCTTCCCTATTTTCATAATCTTGGTATGTCATTAATAATGTAAACAGAGACATTCATAACTGTAAACAAGTTTGATCGGCATTGTTAACTTTTATATGATGTGTGCTTAATTGAGCTATGAACCAAACATTCAACCTTTTATTTCAACTTAGGTTTGAAATACTACCCACACCCCAGCTCCTCATGAAGGTTTATTACCGTTACTACTTTTCAGGAATAAACATTAATTTAGCTTTTTTGGAGGGGGCCACCACAATTATTTGGTCCCGCTGTACGCCCTCGCGTGTAAATATTATATATTTTACCTAAAGGTTTTAATACACATAATGAATATTTTTTTTAATTAATAAATTAATAAAATTTGATTTTAAAGTTTTTTTTGTAAATTTTAGTTTATTTTCTTGTATCAGTTTTTTATATTTTGACAGATTTTTAAGTTCTTAATATTTATGGAGAATTATCAAAAAATATGGGTGAGCCAGCTTCCGCACTAATGGAATATTTAAGAAATAATGCATCAAATTCAATATTATAAAATTTATAAAACAAAATTTAAAACTTTTAAAAAATATTTATTAAATTACATTATAAATTTAATGTTTATTTATATCATGAAATTATATTGAGAAACTAAATTTAGAACATAAAACAAATATAAAAAGTATTAAAAAATCATTATAAATTCAGTTAAATATATTGATGGAAATATTTAAAAAATAATTTAGAGATCAGAATCATTTAATGAGAAAATAGTTATGTGCAGAATAATCTCTTTGCAACCCGAATGTCAAAAAATCCATCATTTTCTTACCATTGTGCATAATTTATAAGTTTGTGATTTACAATTATTTCTCAAAGAATTTGTTTTCTTGTAATATAAAATATGTCAAATCAATGTCAAAAATTGAAAATAATAAAAACAAAATTAGAATTAGTATTTTTTTAAAGTTGTAAGTTTATGACAAGCATTAATAAATTATATAAAAAACTAAAAAAAAGTAATAAACTCAACATTTTATAAAAATTAACTATTTAATTTTACAACCAAAAAAATAATTTAAAAAAATGTCAAATGAAACATTTACAGATAATGACAATTTTAGTCCTTTAAACTGATATTGGAAATATTTAAAATACAATTTTTGAATGAGACACCAAATTATAAATTACTTGCGATATTTAGTATTAATGGTTACTATATAAAAATGCAATATGCCTGTTTAAAAAGTAATAAAATAGATTCCGCTTGGTAATATACGGATCTTGGTTTATCGTGGAAGGAATTGCTAAAATCAACAAAAATTTAATAGTAAAACATTTAAAAAATAGTAAAAGATTTAATACCAGCGAACCGACCTGGCTTCGCCCGGGTACAGTTGAGTTTTACAGTGATACACTAATAAATAAATTGGGGAAAGACAATTCATTTATGTGAAAACAGAATTATAAAATTATACTATGTTGGCCTAGGTTTTTAACTGATCACGACAACGCAAAAGGAAGGAAGGAAACATTTTTTACCCGATAGCCAAGAAGTAGGGTACCGTTTTTGGAGTGTAACTGTGCAACTATCGCGTAGTTACCACATTTCCGCTTTCTAGCGTCGATGTATGAAAATCAAAACGCGAGTTCCACCAAATTGTAGCTTTTGAAATAAGTGTACCTAGGTACTATTTTTTACGCTTGGCTGAGGGATCTTAATCGATCACCAAAGTTAAGCAACGCTCCCAGCGGCACACATTTGGATGGGTGACCGTTTAGTGGCATAATATCTGAGCGCTCCCGGGCTTCGTAAGGTACGTTAAATATTCGACCCCGGTTATTATCGATTTATAGCAGTCGTTAAGCCATTTCAGAGCTCCTTGGGCAGCCTGATAAACTCTGACACCAGAGGAAAAATACATTTCGGTCACTTTCCCAGCCGTAGNCATTTGGATGGGTGACCGTTTAGTGGCATAATATCTGAGCGCTCCCGGGCTTCGTAAGGTACGTTAAATATTCGACACCGGTTATTATCGATTTATAGCAGTCGTTAAGCCATTTCAGAGCTCCTTGGGCAGCCTGATAAACTCTGACACCAGAGGAAAAATACATTTCGGTCACTTTCCCAGCTGTTGCAGAATTATGTTTTGTTGTTATTCCACAGGAACCGTACAATTTTCCGGAATAAAAAGTATCCTATGTCCTATTCCAGGACCTAAGTACCTATATACCAAATTTAATCAAATCCATTCAGCCGTTATGGAGCTTACTTATAATAAACATACACACACACACAGGCTTTTGTGTTTGTAATATTAGTAGAATATATTTATAATATTTTAATAGTAAAAAAAGGAATGATTTTGAGGAATTGTTAACGTTACAAAACATTGCACGAAATGTTTTCAAAATTATGCTGATCATTAATAATCTAACTATGTAAAGCGAACTATTGACCTAATGGCTNTTGCACGAAATGTTTTCAAAATTATGCTGATCATTAATAATCTAACTATGTAAAGCGAACTATTGACCTAATGGCTGAATGTGTCTTATGGTCTCTTTGTAAAAAAAGAAGATTTATATTTCAAAGTTTGCGAATGTACCTAAAAAAAATATGGTAACAAACGTATCTAAGTTCGTGAGGGATGGAAGAGGTCTCAATAAAATAAAATTACTTAAATTTCTTTCCCAATTTATTTAAAATGTTATAATAATACATATAGCTATTATTTACAAAAGTTAACCGTCTACCACAACTATTAACACTTNAAAGTTAACCGTCTACCACAACTATTAACACTTGCTATTTTTACTAGTGACAGAAATTTTGTGCTAATCCCAATTATAATTGAAGTCTCCGTGACTGACCTTATACTGACCTACAGTCAATTAATTTTCTTTCATCAATTACAAATATAAGATCAGAATTTCAACTGCAATACATTAACATCAGCCAAAAGGCCATCACTCACAATGTAAGCCCCCTTTGGTAGAGTCCAGCAAGTCGATTCCAGTTCCTGCTCTTCCAATAGTAGTGCAGTGAACTCGCTGGTCACTGCGCCGTCGGCCGTCTTCTCCCAACTCGCCCATGGCGCATGCGCTCGGCACTATTGGCCACTCAAGACTCCCCCGCACAGAGGCACGCCGCCACTTTTATAGCCGAAGTAGCCTCGCCGGGAGGCTCTTCGAAACTAGAGTTTCATTTCAGTTATCTTAAAAAAATGCACATAACTGAAATAAAAATTTATCATTTGCACCCGAAAAAATTTTAGTAAAAACTTATAGAAAAAGGTTTTTTTACCAAAGAACTTAAAAATATTGTTTAAAACGTAGATTAAATGTATCAAAAATTCATATAATTGGAAGGGTAAACTAATTTTATACCGAATTTTCATGGGGAGCACTTGAGAAGCACCGAAATGATTAATGCATGCTTTTTAAAACAATTTTTTTTTACCTAAGTACAAAGATAACAGATATGTGCTTTCAATGAACAGATTCAGTAATTGATATTAGAATAATTTATGGTTACAATGACATGAAAGAAAGAAACGATTAATGAATTCGGTACGAGCGATCATTTTCTTCCCCTTTGTAGTTTTCAAGAATTAGNACATGAAAGAAAGAAACGATTAATGAATTCGGTACGAGCGATCATTTTCTTCCCCTTTGTAGTTTTCAAGAATTAGAAATCTCAAACATGGGATTATAATTCAAGCTGTTTATAATCCAGGAGTAACTTCAACAATCTTAGTTAAGATCACTATTACAAAAGTTTTTAGAAACAGTTGTCGTTGATAGTAAATTTCGTGATACTCGTACATTCCGTCATTCCGATAAATCAAATTTACTCTTCGAGATACTCATTCCATTTAATTAGAGAAAATGATGAAATTTATTGAAAGAATGTATTGAGATTACTTTTATAAAAATTTTTTAACGGTTAACGTGTTGGTTAAGATAAAGGAGGAAAAGTTACTGTTACAAAATATTATGCAGACAAGGAAAAAATTATTATCAAAAAATGAGAAAATATATGGTGAATTGAGGAATATGTACAAATACCTCAAATAAGCTATATTAAAAAAAACAATCTGAAAATTTGTTTTTTTTTATTATTCGTAAATCAAAAAAATGATTTTAATTTTGATGTAAAAATCAATTCAATAACATTTAGTTTTATATATAGAATTTGCTATCATTGATTTAAATAAACTGAGAAGGTTACATCAATCAATATATTCTTTTATCTAGGTTTTATCATTATAATGTTAGAAATATTTTTGTAAATTATGGAAGAAATGAANTTTAGTAAAAACTTATAGAAAAAGGTTTTTTTACCAAAGAACTTAAAAATATTGTTTAAAACGTAGATTAAATGTATCAAAAATTCATATAATTGGAAGGGTAAACTAATTTTATACCGAATTTTCATGGGGAGCACTTANAGATTAAATGTATCAAAAATTCATATAATTGGAAGGGTAAACTAATTTTATACCGAATTTTCATGGGGAGCACTTAAGAAGCACCGAAATGATTAATGCATGCTTTTTAAAACAATTTTTTTTTACCTAAGTACAAAGATAACAGATATGTGCTTTCAATGAACAGATTCAGTAATTGATATTAGAATAATTTATGGTTACAATTACATGAAAGAAAGAAACGATTAATGAATTCGGTACGAGCGATCATTTTCTTCCCCTTTGTAGTTTTCAAGAATTAGAAATCTCAAACATGGGATTATAATTCAAGCTGTTTATAATCCAGGAGTAACTTCAACAATCTTAGTTAAGATCACTATTACAAAAGTTTTTAGAAACAGTTGTCGTTGATAGTAAATTTCGTGATACTCGTACATTCCGTCATTCCGATAAATCAAATTTACTCTTCGAGATACTCATTCCATTTAATTAGAGAAAATGATGAAATTTATTGAAAGAATGTATTGAGATTACTTTTATAAAAATTTTTTAACTGTTAACGTGTTGGTTAAGATAAAGGAGGAAAAGTTACTGTTACAAAATATTATGCAGACAAGGAAAAAATTATTATCAAAAAATGAGAAAATATATGGTGAATTGAGGAATATGTACAAATACCTCAAATAAGCTATATTAAAAAAAACAATCTGAAAATTTGTTTTTTTTTATTATTCGTAAATCAAAAAAATGATTTTAATTTTGATGTAAAAATCAATTCAATAACATTTAGTTTTATATATAGAATTTGCTATCATTGATTTAAATAAACTGAGAAGGTTACATCAATCAATATATTCTTTTATCTAGGTTTTATCATTATAATGTTAGAAATATTTTTGTAAATTATGGAAGAAATGACATTTTTGCAAAAGGAAAATGAAATTTCCATATTGACGACTAATTTAATCATAAAAAGTATTAAGCTTTTCATTATTTTTGAAATTCGAAATAGAAATTGAATANCATATTGACGACTAATTTAATCATAAAAAGTATTAAGCTTTTCATTATTTTTGAAATTCGAAATAGAAATTGAATACAGTTTATCGAAGTAATTAATTCACAATGAACCTGTTGAAAAGAGAGATGGAAAAATAAATCATTGTCCTTTCTACAAGAAGATCTTATTCGTTGTACATTTTTTCCACAAGAGAACAATTGTAGTAAGTGATAAAACTAAAATTAAAAAAAGCATTGATTTCAATTAATAAACTTGTTGGAGATTGTCCTCATTACAACATCGTTTTAATAAGTCAAATAAATCTTCATAATGATGCAGGTAAGAAATAATCAAGGGGAAAAATTACCGTATATATAAGTTATAAATTTATTGAAAATAATACACAAATTATTAGATTTGTTAGAAAATTATTTATTAGAATACGATAAAGTTCTTCACAGTAAAATTTTTATTAAAAGAATGAAGCATTGCTAGGTGCAGTAAAGTCTGCGCTTGGCCATAGTCATTGCAAACATGCATTTTCTTCAATTAATATGATTTTTCTTGATTTTGTCAGGTATTTACTTGTTCCGATAATGTAGCATTCTTGGAATTTTGGTTCTCAATGAAGGAAAAATGAATATTAAGAACACTATAGTTATTTTTTTAGGTTTTGTAAAGAAATTATTTTTATTTTTTAAGAAAATAATATATTTGAAAATATTTACTACTAAAATGAAAAACAATAACAATTAAAATTATTAAAAAACAATCAATTTCCAAACACGTAGATAAAAAAATTCGAGATAAATAAATTAACTTTGTGTGGTATTTTGTCATTTTATTATTTTTAATTGAAAATTAAATAAAGGGNAAATTCGAGATAAATAAATTAACTTTGTGTGGTATTTTGTCATTTTATTATTTTTAATTGAAAATTAAATAAAGGGAAGTAGTATTCATAATTTATAATTATAATTTTTTAGTTATTTTTTTACACCTTGAAGATAAAAAAATCTATGTTCATTAACCAAATAAAAAATGGGATTTTTCCAAATTTTTTTTAACATTATGAAAATTTTGTACTAATATTAGCTTAGTTTTACTAATTGTAAGATAATTCAAACTTTTGAATATGTAGCAATAACTAAATTTTTTACTAATGGTTGAATTTTGTATTTTATTTATAAAAGGGAAATCAAATATGAAATAACGAAAGATTAATGTGGCATGTATATGTTAAATAATAAACTATAAAAAAAATTTTAATTTTAAAAATCTTCTTTAATTATAAAATACTCGTATGGAAATTTTTCGGGAAGTTTGAATTATGCTTGAAAATTGTAATACATATTGTTTTATCAGAGAGCAGTTGAATAATTTGTGATATTTTAACACCCATTAATGAAAGTTACATTTATTTGTTTTAGAAATGTGTGGATCTGTGTTTTAATTTGAATTAAAACTGAATAATTTATGTGAATGTTGAAGTGGATTAAAACAATTATGTTAGACTATATCTACTTACTTTCTTGTTTCGGACTTTCAGGTGTAGGTTTACAGAGTTTTTCAGATACATTTACAGCCTATGCGTAAAAAATCAAAGGGAAAAAATGAAATCCAGAGGAGATGAAATTTCGTGAGACTGATTATGTTCTGTTGATCAGTCATCCTCGGTATATTAAATAATTTTGTTATTTGGCATTTTAGACTAATTTATGTATGAGGCTTAAGTGTAGTATAAGAGTTACTGCACTGATGCAACAGCGTCCCATTTAAAAAAAAGACAACCAATCGTATATATAGCCAGTCCGTCTTGTCATATAATCTGAATTAAAATAGGTAGAGCGAGATCAGCATGCCATTCATGTAGCGTAATCGGGCATTATTTCTGGAAGTAGATCTTCCTGAGACTGTAGACTTAAGGGGTATGTTGCACGAAATCGGTATATTTAACCTATTTTCGTCATAAGATGTTTTACACAGGGTTTATCAAATTTGTTGCCACAAGACATTAATAGTAATTTCGGAGACACTGACACTTTCTTAGATATATTTTTAGATATTCACTTTTTTATCGTTCTTGGAGCACTGACGAAAGATATATAATAAGATATACCTTCTTATCTTACATCAGTGCTCCGAAAACAATAAAGGCAGTGAATATCAAATAATGTAGGAAGGTGTTCGAAATTTTTCGTGTTTTGCCCTGCCGAAAATTTCAATAAGTTCACTGNTGAATATCAAATAATGTAGGAAGGTGTTCGAAATTTTTCGTGTTTTGCCCTGCCGAAAATTTCAATAAGTTCACTGATTAACTAATTGTGATAAAAATTTGATAAATATAATGCTTTAATACAATATTTCCCTTAAAGCATTACAGCAACGTTTTCATACGTAATGAGAGATAGAAAACTGCTGGTAGGAGTTGCATCGTTGTTGTATCTGGGCCTATAACGTTGTACATGTGGTGTAGGGGAGGACAAGGGATGGTGGAGCGAACGTAGACTAGGGTTGGCGAAGCTAAGAAAGGCAGATGAGTAGCAGGGGAGGAGGGTGGGGTGGCAGCCACAGCAATGTGGAGGATGCGGTGGGTAATGATTCATTAGCCGCCAGCTTGTCTTCATAGAGGCCTGCTAGAGGTCGCAGTAGCCCGCCGAGACGTGAAGCATTAAGCTGGCACTGAGTGTTCAAAACGGTAGGCGGAAGACACTAAAACATCAGCTTCTGTCCACGCGTTTATGGGTTACAACCCCGGTAAGCCACTGAAGTTTGTACCGTTTGCAATCTAAGAAAGATTGAATTTACGTAAGCAATCACCCATTAGCCAGAAATCATTTTTTAAACACGAGTTTTAGAATTATTAAGTTTATTTCAAATTCTGTAGTGTTTGTTATAGGCTACGTAACCCGTTTACCCGCGTCCTGAAATATTTATGTTAAATATAACTCACGTTTTCAAGAAGACTCTAAGAACTGTAATCGTACATATGGTAGGTTGTTAACGGTTAATTGAGCAGTTTTCAAAATTCTACTCAGGATCTACTTTTCTTTCGATTTTGTATCATTTCGCTGTTTGCAAAGTTAACATTGCGATGGACTTTAATTTTCTCATGGGTCAGCCAAGTGAAAACCACGAAATTTTTAGGAATGTAAATATGTTAATAACGTGCGAATACGTGCTCGTAGTTGTGTAGAACAAGAACAATGACTTCAACTGCCATAACATTTAAACATTTCATTCTCAAAAAAAATGTCAAGCTTCCAACTATTTTTTATCAATTCGCTGCCAACTTAACTGGCAGTCTGCATTTCAGCGTGTACTGTAGAACACATTATGTCTTGTATTTCTTCATCGGATGCGTGTAGTTTTAAATTGTATGCCCTTTTTTCGTTTGTGGTTTTATTGGTTCCATTAGGATTGTTAAAACGAATAGTATACATATATGAGTGCCTGTTCTTCACCACATTATATGCAGTTAAAATCTTCAAACAGTGTACTGTGATGATTACATGACATCAACGAAATGAAAGACGTTTAAACATAATTAAAGACTGAATTGAATGTTTATCTCATGAAATGGTGTTTTGAAATAAGAAACACATTTTAGTAAGTATTTTGTATTGGTTTTATTGGTTTATACGTTGTTATTTTACTTGATACAGGCTGTTCAACAACCGTTTTTAGACGTTGTTATATAATTAGTGGCAGTGACTTTTTTAAAAGGTTGATTTTAAAAGTGTTCACTTCACTGAGAACAGCCTTTACTGGCGTTTGTTTTCCATCTCAGTACCATGTACTTGTATACTATTCCAAGCCAAATATTCAATTGAATATGGTTAACGTTGCAACTTCTAAACTATCTGTATTGTGTTCTTGAAGGTATCTCAAAGTTACCAATGTGATTTAACGTGAAACGATTGTCCTTGGAAGATGCGCTCCAGATGTCAGTGATCTCTGAGCAAGAATTAAGGGCCAGGGCAATGGAAATTGCTTTGCATTATTACTAGATGGACAATCGTGCGCGGTTTCACAATCAACGTTAGTCTGTCAGGAAAGTCACGTTTATTCGAGGCTCTTTTCATCGAGCGGACAGTGTGTTCAAAATCTTCTTAATTCGGAATCCCTTTATGTCAAATATGTTTGGGATCCGAATGTCCCATCTAGGGTTCGTTGAGCCATTCTTTGCTCTACAGGGCTACAAATACAAAGTACTCCTGCTCCACAACGAACTGATCTACTAATATCACTAAAGTCTAGGGTTGTACACTCGCGTCGTTGTGAGACTCACTTAACATAAAGAATATCTAATTATTTACATAATTTCGTTTCTTACTGCGTTCGTAGTACAATCCAAACCCGGATGACATTTTTTTGGTGTTAAGTAGAAGTGCTGAGAATACCGATGACCAAGCTAGAGGTAGATCCTATTTGAATGTTATATTGATCTTTATTTATTCAATGAGTGTGATATTATTAACTACCGATTTGACACTACAAAAAATGAGACATATCAGTTTCCAAGTTTTATTTATCTAACCAACTATAATGAGAATTTTTTAATTTTATTTGCAAATCAGGACGGTTCCACCCTGAAAACATACTACGTTACAAGACTACTGTTCGGAATGAAGAGCTGCAACCCATATGTTAAATTACATCTGTACTGTAGCCCATAAATAAAAAACATAGCTGCAAAGTAATACACCGACTGTCAAAAAAATTGCGGACCAAGATGTAATTTTTTGATTCAAACGGAATTTTACCAGTGTGATGAAGAAGTAAATGATTACAGTATTATTATATCAACGACCTGCTTGCTGAATTATATTTTTTTTCGGTATTATAGAACGCATCTTCACAAATTTTTTTATTATAGTGAATTTTTAACTATAAAATAAACATATTTTTAAATTCATTTTTGAATAATGCTTCTAAAATAAATGTACTTCTTTCTATGGATACAATATTTCAGGTGGTACTGGTTGATTTTGAGCATCACGAGATAGCAGCACTGACCCCGTGGCCGAATCCGTCGCATCGTAGTTACGTTAAGGCGAGAGTATCACTAGCGAATTATAAAATATACTCCTTAAAAGTATCCCAGACACCGTTTATTTGTGTGAAAATATAACAGAATATAATATTCCTAATGATTAGGGCATTTTAAAACGTTTTATTTTCTGTAAGACGTATTTGAAGAATACACTTCAATATTTCGGCCATTTTCTTTCCACTTTCGTTCATAAAGACACCTTGTTAACCGGTCTTTATATAAAGGCAGTCACGAGATAAATATAAACCCTTACAGACAATGGTAAACAGTGCATTGCTTTTACTTACGTGTGTTATGGAAACGTTTCATGTTCAGTTAACCGTAATTGTATGATTTTATATATTAATACGGGAGAATATCAGCTGTTTGCATGTTCATACTACAGCAAGGTTAGATCAGAAATTTAAAGTGAATGGTTTGCAATAACATCAGAAAGTAGGCAAATTGTAGCTACATTTTACAACCGAAATACACGTGAATGTCGAACACAACCTCAGTGTGTTGGCATAAACAACCTAGAAATAATGGGCGAATATGTATTATTGCAATNCGTGAATGTCGAACACAACCTCAGTGTGTTGGCATAAACAACCTAGAAATAATGGGCGAATATGTATTATTGCAATGCTGACATGTTAGTTATGAATTAAATGAAAGTAATTTGACAGGAACTTTTGAGTTGTATGTATACAATTAGGCACACTGAAAGAAGTCCGTTTCATCATGTAAGAAATCTTTGATGAATGTCAAATGTTATAATGCATATTGTACATTACAATGCACATTATTATTTGTGTACTATCCAATTGAGCACATACTTGCCATATGTTTGCTAATACTGGGGCTACAATTGATTTAGCACAGAAAATAGTACACAGACAAAGTAGAATGTGTGTTATAAAACTCGGTATAAATATGATTTAGCGAGTTCCGTATAAGTTTCACTTTGTGATCATCGAAACTGAGTTATGTATTGTTTATGTGTTGTCTGCCCTCCAAATTATTGTATGTAATAACTGTTTTCAAGTAATGTACGTTTTGTTACAATTTGCAGCGTACCACTGCCCAGCTGAAGAAATGCTGGGACAATGAGAAAACCAAGCGGAAGAAAANTACTATCCAATTGAGCACATACTTGCCATATGTTTGCTAATACTGGGGCTACAATTGATTTAGCACAGAAAATAGTACACAGACAAAGTAGAATGTGTGTTATAAAACTCGCTATAAATATGATTTAGCGAGTTCCGTATAAGTTTCACTTTGTGATCATCGAAACTGAGTTATGTATTGTTTATGTGTTGTCTGCCCTCCAAATTATTGTATGTAATAACGGTTTTCAAGTAATGTACGTTTTGTTACAATTTGCAGCGTACCACTGCCCAGTTGAAGAAATGCTGGGACAATGAGAAAACCAAGCGGAAGAAAATCCTTGCTCTTGCCACAAGACAGCGAATGGCCACTGGGGGAGGACCTTTTGTAAAAGATCCTGTCACAGATCCAGAGCTGGAAACACAGCTTTGGGCGGTGTACTGCATTGCGTGGATGATACGGTAGACTGTGACATTATAGTTTGTACAGAAGGTGAAGCTTGTGTAGAAACTATTATGCCACAGTCTAGCGAGGAAGGCTGCATCTCTAATGCCTATTGTGATGAATTACTTCTGGTAATCTGGTAGTGAGTGCACGAGAATAGGCCTCTCGGAGCATCATTCCACCAACACCTGTATCTGATCCGCGTACTAGGCAAAGCTCTAGACATACACCAACCATAGATGTGGAGTTGGAATGAAGGGTTTCAAACCTTCAGCGTTCAGACAGACGTGCACGGANCTCTAGACATACACCAACCATAGATGTGGAGTTGGAATGAAGGGTTTCAAACCTTGAGCGTTCAGACAGACGTGCACGGAAAGTCCTAGCAATGCAACAGGCTGAAAACAGGCTTCGAATAAGGGCAAACAAGGCATTGGCAGAGGCTGAAGAACAGCATTTTGCCAATGAACAAGCAAAGGCAGCTCTGGCAGTGCGACGTGAGGAACGGGCAGTGCGACTTGAGGAACGGGCAATTCAATGCGGATTGCGAGTAGAAGAGCGCAGGGAAGAGCTTCATGCGCAGCAGATGCGACATCTGCATGAGCTGCGCAAGAATGTCCTCACAGAAGCAAATGATGTTGTATCATAAAAACGACTTGTGAAGTTGTTTTTATGATACAACATTGTATGCATACTTGTGACATGGTTATAGGCCTGCTGGGGAACTCTCCATGTAAAATAATGAGTAGCGCATTGCGTGCTGTACCTCCAGATGTTTACCACCTGTGGTAGATCTCTAAGGTGATGTGGAAACTGGCACAGAATGGATAACCACAATCAGGTAAGTGCTTTCTTGTTTCTTTTTGAGCTATTAAATGTGCATGACAGCAAATTAACAAGCACTTTGAATGCTATACATATATATTTATTTTACTTTATAATTATATAGATCATATATGAGCCAACACAGCTCAGGTGACATGGAGCAGGTTAATACAGTAAGTACACTATACACACATAACATAGTTAACGATAAATCAAACCATACACACAAAGATATAATATTTTCTAACAAAATAATCCAATAAATAAAAAAATTACAAAAAAAAAAGTGTGTGTTACCAATTGTAACCCTATAAAATGCAACATAAATTATTTTTAATCCCAAAATACACATGTATAGTTTTTTTTTAGTATTATATACATTTACACAAACACATTCACAAAATCTGTTTAAATTTTCCTCAACTTAACATATTCTTGTAATCTATTTAAAATAAAATAGATGAATACACACATGTTAAATACACTACAACAATAAACATACATATATACCCTGCTGCAGTTATGCTTCCTTTTTTTTTGTTACACAAACAGTTCCTGAAAGTTATATTTCAATATATTTATCAAGGCTGCTGTATTATTTATGTGGGTAATTTATGATGAACAATTTAAAAGACGAGTACCTATATGCCTGCTCTTTACAAACTGTGTTATGTTATGTTATTTTATTTGAATTTCTAGGAAGTGTTTTTCTACAATTTCATTTTACAATTCACAACTTACAAAATTTGCATTTGGTTGCATGTAAAATTTGCCAATTATGTTATAAAATTAACTATGTCAAGCTGATGTGACATACCATTAAATGTTACAGTAGGAATTGTTCATTTCAGTTATTTCTTATTCGTCCATGAAGTAAAATATGATATGTTATTATAAGGAAATCAACAAGAACTTAAAGCATTTGGTAATTATTCCGAATAGGGGCTTTTCTAAAAATAAAATAAAAATCACAGGAAGTGGTATATTTCCACTAATTACACAGAACACGAATTTACTAGGGGTATTAACGTATTACCGTTACAAACCACAAGTAAGAATTTCGTAATATGCGCCCACCTAACCTAACTTTACCTATCTCCACGATGAGTGAATAACTATTTTATATTTTTAATATAACCTAGGATTGTGGGGTTTTAATCGAACCTAGGATTGTTGGGTTTTAATATAACCGAGGATTGTTGGGTTTATTTAGTACGTTCTTATTATTTTACCATTATGCATTCCTTGATATTAAAAAGGTAAGCTGTGCAGAACCCATTTATCTTACGTTTGGGGTTCTAAGACTTTTCTTCAGAAAAGCCCCTATTCTGAATAATTACCGAGAAATAATTAAATTACAATAACAAAAAACTAATCGCACCTTTATAAAGTGAGGCTTTACAATATGGAATAATAATATAAAACAATACAATACAGTAACACACAACACACTCAAAATATAACCTAGGATTATTTATTGCATGAATGGTTGTCAGCGCTGAGGTAATGTAAGGTGGTTACATTATCACAGTTTTATATTACGCTAGCATATGTGTATGTTGTCTATAATAATGTTGTCTTTAACCTCTTTGCATGGTTTTTAAGTGCTATGGCTGTCGTACTATGTTCTGTCGTGTAACAGTTCATGTGTATTACAAACAGTACCTGAGACTAGTGGTGACACAATGCAACTTCTTCANATGTTCTGTCGTGTAACAGTTCATGTGTATTACAAACAGTACCTGAGACTAGTGGTGACACAATGCAACTTCTTCAGTAACCTGCAAAGATAACATATAGGAATCTTGAACACACCTCTTTGAAACAACTACCTTTAAACACAGGTGTAAACAGCTATACCAAACTTATACAAATAGCACTGGAATACTTGCACTTCAGAAGTTTGGAATAGCTGTTTACACCTGTGTTTAAAGGTAGTTGTTTGAAAGAGGTGTGTTCAAGATTCCTATATGTTATCTTTGCAGGTTACTGAAGAAGTTGNTGTACGGGTATGGAGACGTCCTCATGAATCCATGAACCCTACATGTCAACAGGGGACTGTTCAAGCTGGTGGAGGGTATGTCATGGTATGGGGCGTGTGCAGTTGGCGTGAAATGGGACCCCTGATATGTCTAGATATGACTCTGACAGTGACAGATACTTAAGCATCCTATCCGATCACCTGAACCCATTAATGTTCATTGTGCGTTCCGACGGACGTGGACAATTCCAGCAGGACAATGCAACACCCCACACGTCGAGATTTNGACAATGCGACACCCCACACGTCGAGATTTGCTACCGAGTGGCTCCAGGAACACTCTTCTGACTTTAGACACTTCCATTGGCCACCTAAATTACCAAACATGGAAATTATTGAGCATATCTGGGATGCCTTGCAACGTGCTGTTAAGAAGAGATCTCCACCGCCTCGCACTCCTATGGATTTGTGGACTGCCCTGCAGGATTCATGGTGTAAATTGCCGGCTGCATACCTTCAGACATTAGTCGATTCCATGCCACGTCGTCTGGCGGCACTTCTGCGTTCTCGTGGGGGCCCTACACGATATTAGGCAGGTTTACCAGTTTTTTTGGCTCTTCGGTGTATAATAAGGTTCATAAAATATTTCAGGACAATTCAAGTGGCTACATTGCATTGTACAAAAGGATACTATATGACATTATTTTGAAGCATATTGTATATAACACTCCTAAATGGTATGTTATTCATNATGGTATGTTATTCGTATTGTATTAGTTAATGGTAGGCTATTCATATATTACATGCATTATACTTTGCTTGTATTGTTGTTGTGTATTTTAAACACGTATGTGTATGATGTACTCATTATGTATTTTAAATGCTTCACTTGTTTATATGTTCTTATAAAGATGTATCATATTGACAAATAAGAAATAAATAAAATAAATAATTTATATTGTAACATTTAATGGCATGTCACACCAGCTTCACACATTTTCTTTTATTATAACAATATTGGCAATGTCAGATGCAATAAAGTGTAAATGTTGAAAGTTTAATCTGTGTATAGAATTCCAACAGCTTGTAATTTGCTGCCATGCACATTTAATAGCTCAAAAAGAAATGAGAAAGCACTTACCTGATTTTGGTTATCCATTCTGTGCCAGTTTTTACATCACTTTAGAGATCTACCACAGGTGGTAAACATATGGAGGTACAGCATGCAATGCGCTACTCATTATTTTACATGGCGAGTTCCCCAGGAGACCTATTACCATGTCACAAGAATGCACACAATGTTGAATCATAAAAACCACTTCACAGGTTGTTTTTAAAATAAAGCATAATTTTCTTACGTTAGAAAATAAGCATTAACAGCTGGAGGGATGTATTCTTATAAGGATAGTGGTTCTCAATTAAAGTTTAGCTGAATGAATATAGCTCTAACTTCATCTCCACGANGATGTATTCTTATAAGGATAGTGGTTCTCAATTAAAGTTTAGCTGAATGAATATAGCTCTAACTTCATCTCCACGATTAAGCCGTGTTGCAGGATTCTCCACAGCAGGAACGGGAGGCATGAAATGATCCTCGTCAGTTGGAGGAGGTGGTAGGGGTTCAGCATGAGCAACTGCAATGTTGTGTAACACAGCACATTCAGCGATGACCCTGCTGGTTTTATGGAGGCTTGTCCATAGTCGATGGCCCAAGCATGCAAACCTTCGTCTCCATACTCCAAACAGCCTTTCCACTGAGTTCCTGGTCCTCTTATGTGCTGCGTTGTACCTGTTTTCTGCAACTGTTGTTGGGACGAGTAATGGAGTGAAGAGAAATGGCAGTTCAGGGTAGCCATTGTCTCCCTGCAGTATTCCTGGCAGAGAGCGATTTTCAAAACGGATCATCGCCCTGCTGTTATTGACAATCCTCGAGTCGTGAGTACTGCCAGGCCACCTAGTCACAATGTCCAGGATCTGTAGGTTAGGGCCTGAGACAACCTNCCTCGAGTCGTGAGTACTGCCAGGCCACCTAGTCACAATGTCCAGGATCTGTAGGTTAGGGCCTGAGACAACCTGTAAATTTAATTTAACAATGTTACCAAACATATTAACAACGATGAATGCTGGCAGACAAAAACATTTTAGTATTGGCGTATTTAAAATAAATTGTATGGTATTAAAAGTTTTGTATCCAATAAACAATAAACAATTATGTGGTACACATCCCAGCAAACATACCTGAACATCGAGCGACATGTATCATNCATCCCAGCAAACATACCTGAACATCGAGCGACATGTATCATTTCCTATTACGGTACACCTCTGCAAACTGGCCACCTGGGCTCCTAATGCCAATGTGGGTGCAATCAATGCACCCACTTACACCAGGAAACCCACCATTCACATAGAACAGCCTGTAATTTTCCTGAAGTTGTGGCTGTCCAGGAAAATACACAAACTGCAAGAGGTGCCCAACCAGTTCAGAGAATACTACCTGTTACAAAAGTCAGTATGTGTAAGAAATACCTCTGCCTTATTTACAGAATTCAACTCAACTACCTGCGAGAAATACAAGACACCTTATTGCAGATATTGCTGATTACCACACAAGCTTATTTTAAAATTGCATGTCAGACATGTTGGGACGTATGTACTGATAAGCACTACAAGTCACTACTGTGGTCACAGACATAATATGACAGATGTTTAAACACGAGAAGATGGACTTAAGTGTAATTTACTATTTACACTGTGTAGGATATTTGCAAGTAATTGTACTGTCCACATCATTTACAGTGTTCTGACGTGACCAAACTGAACGTCATGTTGCACGAACCAGTATTTTTATGCATCTAATCTAATAAGTACTTGTGCATGGATAACCTAGTGGGTACTTTTGGGTTGCATGGCTCAACTTGTTTGCATTCCTTACATAGTATCATTAAGGGCTGTGTCTGCAACATATTATACTAGCATGAACAAACTGCAATACCAATTTCACTCCCAACAATTCATTTTGACGTCAACTTATTTGCGCTTGGGGTCGATACACCACCTACCACAAGCACCACCACTTGATACAAAACGAAAAAACCATCAAGTAATAATAATAACCAACAAAAAACTGGAACTACGCTACCACCTGGTTGCGAGCTCTCTCACCTCTCATCTGCCCGACCAAACTCCTCTACCCGGCCAAACTCCTCTACCCGGCCAAACTCCTCTACCCGGCCAAACTCCTCTTCCCGGCCAAACTCCTCTTCCGCGCCCTTCCTGAACTTCATACACTGTTTCCTATTATGCTGCACTAACCTAACAACNCCCGGCCAAACTCCTCTTCCGCGCCCTTCCTGAACTTCATACACTGTTTCCTATTATGCTGCACTAACCTAACAACAAATTTCTATACAGATACACAAGCATTTCTATATATATTGCTAAGCATAATACTTATTAACAAACATTTGTAATCTACATGGTATGTTGGCTGCATTAACTTATCACTAATAATATTACAGTGCCCTCAAAGTCCAGGAACAAATGATTATTCTAAATCACAGGGCACTTAAACTCTGCTTGTGTTACTAAATATACAACATAAATTTTATATCAGTTTATATTTCTTTACCAATCCTGTTCACCGTTGCCTGATTGACATGACATAGGTCACCGCAAACATTCTGCAACAAAAAAAACATTTGCCATACAATTTGATTTAACCTATTCACACACGACATGTCATAAACACATGCCTCGCTGGCAATGGACATGTTCTATTTTGTGTCTGCAATGCTTCATTACATACAAGCTCAAATATGTGTAACCATAATGTGCAATTAACATCATTATGTTTTTACCGAATTAACTTTCTAGCAGACACACGGAACATGGCATGAAAATAATTTCAATTGTAACTTTGTTAAAAGGCATACACAAAACGTAAGATTTATTTTAAACTACCTGNATGGCATGAAAATAATTTCAATTGTAACTTTGTTAAAAGGCATACACAAAACGTAAGATTTATTTTAAACTACCTGTAAATGTAAAACATGTTAATGATGTGAGAAAATTTAAAATGAAATTGAAAACATATCTGTTGATGAAAGCATATTATACAGTAGATGAATATTTAAGTGACGAAAACAATGATGGACAACTAATAGTGTGTTTTGTTTTTTCTTCATGTATTTGTATTGTAATTTATACTGTATTTCCTATTATTCATATTTCAATTTCATATTTTGGTAACTTACACATGCATGTAGTATTCTATATATTGGCAACTGATAGATTGCTGTTATTTGTGTATGGTAATTATTAATATCTGACAGATTAATATCCTATTTGTCTATTCGTGTAATTATATTGTAATGTGTACTGTAATTCATATTCTTCGTATTTTGATAACTGAGATCTTGTATTCCATATATCATCAAATGACAGATTGCTATTATTTTTTGTATGGAAACTATTAACATATTACATATTATTGTTATATTTACTTATGTATTATATTTCAGTAGTGTAGTCTGTATTTTTGACAACTGACAGTTTATTTGTGTTCTTGTATTTATATTTGACGAGTCACACTCCACATGTATTGAGCTTTATGTGATGATAAATAAATAAATAAATACCATTTTCCTAACTACGGTATAGTTTTGAGGTTAATGTACTCTGTTTTCATTACATATGCATACGAAAACCAAATAACACTGTACCTACCTGGAAACTATTGCTGCCATAACATCGCAGGGCGATTACAACTTTCTGGACTGGTGGCACTGGCAATTCTCTTCTATCTTCGTTATCGGCGGCAACGAGAGGCACACTAGTGTCAATTACAGTTTNTGGCATGAAAATAATTTCAATTGTAACTTTGTTAAAAGGCATACACAAAACGTAAGATTTATTTTAAACTACCTGCAAATGTAAAACATGTTAATGCCGTTAGAAAATTTAAAATGAAATTGAAAACATATCTGTTGATGAAAGCATAGTATACAGTAGATAAATATTTAAGAGACAAAAACAATGATGGACAACTAATGGTGTGTTTTGTTTTTTATTCATGTATTTGTATTGTAATGGATACTGTATTTCCTATTATCCATATTTCAATTTCATATTTTGGTAACTTACACATGCATGTAGTATTCTATATATCGGCAACTGATAGATTGCTGATATTTGTGTGTGGTAATTATTAATATCTGACAGATTAATGTCCCATTTGTCTATTCATGTACTCATATTGTAATGAGTACTGTAATTCATATTCTTCGTATTTTGCTAACTGAGATCTCGTATTCCATATATTATCAAATGACAGATTGCTATTATTTTTTGTATGGAAACTATTAACATATTACAGNCAGATTGCTATTATTTTTTGTATGGAAACTATTAACATATTACAGATTATTGTCATATTTACTTATGTATTATATTTTATTAGTGTAGTCTGTATTTTTGACAACTGACAGTTTATTTGTATTCTTGTATTTATATTTGACGAGTCACACTTCACATGTATTGAGCTTTATGTGATGATAAATAAATAAATAAATACCATTTTCCTAACTACAGTATAGTTTTGATGTTAATGTACTCTGTTTTCATTACATATGCATACGAAAACCAAATAACACTCTACCTACCTGGAAACTATTGCTGCCATAACATCGCAGGGCGATTACAACTTTCTGGACTGGTGGCACTGGCAATTCTCTTCTATCTTCGTTATCGGCGGCAACGAGAGGCACACTAGTGTCAATTACAGTTTGTTTCCTGAAACGTAAACGTTTCACAAACTCTACGTCCGAAAAGTATTCGCACGGATTTTGGCCATCGTGCAAATACCGACGAGGACGTTCATTACGTAGACGAATCCAAATGATCTTCGTCAAATGACCTCGGCACTCGGTAGTCCATCATAGTCATCACCACTACGCAAAATCGTTAGGTATATACATTACACTGAACATAAATGAGATTACCACATTAATTTTTCAGAGGTTAAAATACGCAGTGAAATAATTCCCACGTGGTAATTGAAATAAATGTTTATAATTTACAAGTAGCATACGTCACAATAACTCTTTAATTGAACATTACAACTTATTAAGCAGGTGTTATTTTCGAAGGTTAGCCCGCCATCTTGCTTAAGGAAACTAAAAGGTACGCATTTGGCAGCCTTATTTCTCACCACTTCCTTTCCTCAAATTAAAGGTCGCCTTCAACAAGCTTCGCTTAAGGGGGGTTGTTGTATTGTAATTGAGCCTTCGTGTAAAAGGAAGATATCTGCATACGGCTCATCGCCTACGATTCCTGGAATCCATTTGGAAATGCGCGGAGGTAGTGGTTAACCAGGCGATTTAGATCCTGACTCATCGTATGAAGAATAACATAAAACACTGGCCGTGGTGAATACTTCTTGCTTGCTCATACACCTTGATATATTCAAAGCCAACCACTTCTGCCGACGACGGTGTACACCTTAGTATTTTCTCTGTTTTTACCATCACAACTTCATGAATTTCCTAGCATTTCGTATATTATAAATTAAGGAAGTTTATTTTCCTTCTAATAATCTTCCTAGCATTGATTTTACTCTAACATTAGAGTTAGTAGGCCTACAATATAATCAAACGTTATCCTTTCGACACCTATTTAACTGAACCACTTAATAAAATATTTCCTCACAATCTTTTTTTTAACAAGACAAATAAATTATTTTTTTTAGCTATGCGTATTATTTTGAGGATTTAATTTCTGTATCATTTAAAGATTGGAAATGTTTAGTTTTTACCTAGGGATTATCTGCATTTACAGTTAAAGATATCATTACATTTTCTGCCATTTAAAACTAAGTTTTCTAGAAATTATTTTTAAGGTTACATTTTGAAGGGGAGTTGGTCATTGGTTCCTTATATTCAGCTTCTATTTCAGAAAACTTCAAAATCTTGTAAAATACTTTCGTCATTTTGGTAAACACATTTTCCGTTTTTATTTTTAGGAAAAGCATATGCATATATGTGTATGTATATATAACTAAACTATTTTTATAACTACACAGAGCATACTGCATAAAGTGTTCTACATTTTTATTCTCATGTTTTCTCATCCTTAATTCCCCCCCCNGAGATAGTGGCCGATAGTAGGGTTGCTTGTAACCATCGTTCAGGATCGCTCAGTATAGGTATATCTCGTCGGACGACTTCATACATATGTGTGTCTGTATATATATGTGTGTGTGTCTGTGTGCGCGCGCGCGCTTCGACGCGATGGGACATGGAATCAAAAAAACGCCGTATGTTATACGGCCGCCTATTTGGCCACAGTTGTTGTAAAAAATGCACCATATTACAAACACTTCGAGATGGTGGAAGCTGACGTCCCATCTAGACCCACAAACGCTCCATGAGTGACAAATCAGATGAGAAAGCAAGCCACCGAAGTGTTAAAACACGACGTAAACTCCTGGGGAACCGGACCTTTGCGCGGCGAGTGTTTTCTTGCCGGAAACTGTCTCCTAGGTGCTAAGCCACAAACTGGAGCATAGACTGAGGAAAAAATGTTTCAGCATACCATATTTATTTGTTTGCGTGGCGTTTGTTTCAGCTAAACGGTATTTTGTTGGTACAGCCAAGCCTCAGTTTCTTCAGTTGAATGAAATTTGTTCACCAAGCCACATAATTTATTTAAAACAAATTTATTTGAGCCAAACATATATTTCTTTGTGCCAAACAAATATTTCATTGTTTCAATATGTTAAACACATATTTAGTGTAAGCAAACATACCATTACGATTTGTTAACAAAATAATATGTTTAGTTAGGTGCGATATATTTTGAACAAAAATTTATTTATAGTGACCAAACATTGTTTTGGTGACACTAATCCATTTGGTTGATTTTCGCATTCTTTGTTTGCTGCTCGCTTTCAAAGAAATCGTCCATTTTTAATTTATATGTCAGTACACGAGGTGGTCTTGACAATAGCTGATGAAATAACCAAGAAAATTTTTGGAAAATCGGGATTTTACTGACATTATAGAAGTATTTGTAGGTAATTTAAATAATTATTATTAAATTTCGGGATTTGTAATTAAGTGTTGCGAGGCTGAGGCGTGTCTTCATAGTAATATTATGCGTTCATTGGCCATCGTAACTCTCTTTGTAACGGAAGAATATTATATGCGTTTGCTCCCTATGCCTTGAAAGGGGCCGTCTAATGATTCCGGGGCTAACACACAGTCCCGAATTAATTCGTACCACCACATCCATCAAGCCAATTCCATACAACCTTGATATGAAGGAAAAACACAATCGTCCTGTATAAGGTCAACATACTGGCTCCTTTAATATATGCCTCAAAATGTGGTGTGGTCATTCCATTCCCTTCCCTGAAGCGAATAAAAAGCAGTTTGTTTCATAATTTAGATTGTGCTATCTTCTTTTGAAAATATACATAGAGGCAATATATCAGAAAAAAAATAAAAATTTCACCTACAATATTTATGTTCCAATAACCTACACCTTTTACATAACATGTCTTCAGGTTCAACTGATAACAATTACATATACAAACAATCTTTAATGAAGTTAATTTTCGGGCTTACATATTTGACTTACTGAAAGAGACACTCCCTCGTGTACAAAGTATTATTCGCTAGGGACGATTTTGCGTTTTGGTACCCCAAAGCAACCATTCCGGCTGGAACCATTTGCTACCAAAAACGTAAAATTAATATAAGTTACAAACGTGTGGTCTTTGCAAGCCAGAATAATGTTTCTTTATCCCACGAAGGAAAAACCACGTATAATTGTTTATCCGGCCTTATCTACCACCTTTTAAAATTTATCAGAACCTCAAACAAACCTTTGGCACTCAAAAGCCACGAAAGGCACAAACCGGCCAAAGTTACAAACATATATACACAAAAAAAAGTTTCAAAGTACCTAAATTAATATAAATTGAAATTTATTTGTAGCTTGAAAAAGGGCCAAAGACGAGGAATACTTAGCTTATCATCATGACAGCCTCGCTCTCTCAGCCCGCCAACGCGAAACGGAGATGCTCATATACGACTCTCCCCCACACCCCCTCCTCCTCAGCCTGGCCCACCCTTCGTTGACCGTAATTCTGAGCAACCACGAGCACAGAAGTGGAGTGTCTAGAAGAAATCCCAAGGGAAAAAAAAGTTTCTTCAGCCAAGGACAATTGAGTTAACAACTGAAAGTCGCGACCACACATGCGCAGAACTTAACCTCGAGAGGGACACACACACCGTACTGCGCTTGTGGCTCTAGGCCCGCCATAAGTGGCGTCCCGAGATAACGTTAGGTAGGTTAAGCGGCCTGATAGCTGCGAAGCTTTAGAATATTGCAAATTATTACGTCAGCGAAACATCTCGAAAGAATTCGGTCGCGGGTCTTGACCTTACTCAAGGAGGTAGCACGAAGGCGGGGAAGGTCTAGCGAGCCAATCACAGGGAAGCAACAGTGTCACTGATACCTACTGTATAGTCTGCCCGACGCATTTAAAGCGACCACGTCAGTCTTGCGGGAGACATTCACTAAAAGATATGTCGTGTCATGTTCGAGTAAAAAACGTCATACTATTCACAGTGAAGTAAGATAAATTATTGGTGACGTAATTGCGTATTTTTGATAACGAGAAAGTTTCTTGACGACATACTTACCCAATTGGAAATGCCGCGAAACGAGCAGCGTCTGCGACACGGAATTCGGTGGCGAAAATATGCAAAATAGTAAGGAAATGAGTGCATGAAAACTAACAGATAAGAAAATTTATGTACAGCAGAGAAAAAACGAAAGACGAGTAGCAGAAAAATAGTTTGGGATGACTTTGGTTTGTGCGTTGTTCGACGCACAATTCATAACTTTTATGCTTGCAGAAAAGCTACTTAAAAAAACTACTGTCTGTACTACGAAAATACAAGAATGGTTCAAGATAAACTATACTGCTTATGAAGAATAAATTTCTAAAGCAGAACTACTGTGCGTTGTTGAATGCCAACGCCCAGCTCCCAAGTATTATGCAGACGAACTTATTGAAGCGGCCGCGAAGTAGTCAGGCTGCCACCATGCCACTGTAATTTGAATGCCATGGAATATATCTGGAACCCTGTCAAGTCTCGTGTAGCTGATAAAAATGTGTCTCAAAGAACCGACCACAAAAAAGCGTTTACAGGCGAGGCTATAAACAGAATATTTCAGAAAAAGACTGGAAATCAGCTGTGTCACGTGCAAAAAGAGTAAGAGCAGAATACTGGAAAAACGACCGTGGCATGGAAGAGGAAATAGAAAACTTTGTAATAAGTGTGGGCTGTGACAGCGATAGTGACAGTGAAAGTGATAGTTGCCGTCATAACAGTTGTTAATGGTAGTAATTGTATTGAAAAAACTCATTGTGCACTTTCAGGGGTCGAGGGACTTGCGTAGAAAACGGCATGTTTTACACGACAGTGATTTGATTAACAGTGACCATTTAAAGTTTTACTGGTGTTTGGAGTGATGTGTATGCATGTTTTCAAGTTGTGTCGTTTGAGGCGTCTTATTATGTAAAAGTCTTTTGGAAGACGGATTCCAAGCAACATTTCTGTATTATCACAATCTTCCTTGTAGTAACAGTTTCAATCATGTTTCTGTAGTTCCAATATTTCTCCAATCGATTATTTTAGCTATAATTAAATTTTTGTACTATTTTCAGGAAATGTTTTAAATCGTAATTGCATGCATGGCAGTTGATGCATTTAAAAACATCATAATTAAAATAATAAAATATTATTACAAGTGTTAAAAAATGGAAATTGGTTACACTTTTAGCGCAATTCATTGTTAATACAAGATAATTTTTACTACTAATAATTTTTGTAAATTCGTCAAATGAATTCAAATTAATGTTTACTGTGCATATTAGTAATAATGATTTAGATGTGTAGCTTGTCCTCTCTCGTATTTATTGACTAACTCCAACTCCCTAGCTTTATTCACTTAACATTTTAAATGGTCGTTTTATATAATATTCTTATTCGCCTCGAATGCACATTATAACAAATGTCACTGCAGTGTATCTGCATACTTTGGGAGCATTAAACAATTGAAACCTCGTATGTTATGTGATACACTTTAAGGAAACCACACTATAGGTTTTTACATTCCCGAATGTGCCGCAGACGGTCCGTAGTAGTTTCTACTGAGTGTACTTATCTTCCCCGCCTCGCGTCGCGCGAGGAGTGGAAGAGCTGCATCTTCCCCTCACGGGATCGTTTGTTAATATGGTGGCACAATAGCTGTTCGTATGTCACTGATGGCGGTCGACGCAGGAGGCAGCCACAGTGCAGCAACTAGTGATGAGAGCAAATCGATTATTTCGTACCATCGATTAATCGATTCTTCATATTTATCTCAATCGATAAATCAATTATCAATCGATTATTCCACAGAATTATTCAGTATATTACATTTTGTAGAGTTTTGGATACAAAGTTCAACACGAACGAACACGCAGTACGTACATTCGCACATCTGTTGAATGTTTACTGTTATATAAAAATAATAAATAATCATCATGGCAAACTTAAAAACATAAGCTACATATTAATAACAAGTTGTTACATACGCTGGAGCAGCGCCATGACACATTTATTCACAAATCATAATGTCACAAACATTAGAGAAATATTTAAAAAGAGAAGTAATTGAAATATATATGTAAAAAAAATGAATTAAATTACTGTTTTAAGTATACAAGAAATATCAGAACTCAAAGTATAACTGTCTTCATCCCGATATTATTTTTCAGAAATTATCTTTGCAGTGACGATTATTTTTATAACCGATTAAGGTTTCGATTATCAAAATCAACATTGATTACTTACGATTATTTAAATATAATCGATTAATCGAATATAAACGTCAATTATCGCCATCACTAGCAGCAATGGGCCGCGTTGCTATTGTTAGCCAGCCGCCGTCCGCGCCACATGTCCGTGCTGCGAATCCACCAGCCAGCCCCGATGACGTCGTCCCGTTCGACGATCAGCACCAGGTAGGAACGCATCTTGATCTCCCTTATTTTTCTCCCATTTGCGATGTCGTCCAGACGTCCGTGACGTGGTATTATATGTTTTAGGTGAACGTAATTTTATGGAGAATAATGTGGCTCGCGTCACAACCTTCATGCTAGGAGTGAAGTAGGTAGGTAGGGCTTGAGGGCGCCGCCTACTTGGAGGATTTTAGCGCGTTTGAGGTAGGGAAGCGCTGGAGTGTTAAGGACTACATTGACACGCGCGATGGATGTCCCTTCGCTCCTGCGCGCAAGGCTCTGAACTGGCGTGCAGTATTATCGTCGTGCTGCGTGTACCTATGGAACTTTAAGCGGTGACCGTATCATTTTATTGGTGGAATGCCTGTAGCAAAGTTCAATGCAGGTCCCTATAATAGTTTCCTATGTTTCCAAAGAGTATATTTTGAGTTATAGTAATGTGGAAAAACCGTGTTTAGCTATGTTGGAAGGTTCGGGAATAGTATTGTTACGCGGTCCATGCTTCCCATCACGCGCGAGCGAATGATAGTGAAGGACATAGCAGTTATGTGATGGCGGCGGAAAGTCAATGGAATGTTTTTAATTACGGGCGAACAATAAACCAAGAGCAGGCGTATATGTTACAAAAAGCGAGCCGACACGATAATAATTTGCGGGCCGCGCTGCTGACCTTGGTTGTATTGAGTTTATGCGTCTATCTGAGAAATTTTCTAGTGGTTTACTGCCCTAGATTCTGTCAGCACGACTCGGCGTGCGTTGAACTTTCCAGGTTAAAGGCCAGCAGTGTTTAAATAGTGCGACTGACCTCCGTGCCCAGAGTAGTTGTTGATGAGTGAATGAGTGGCTGGAGTGTCGGCGATAGACGACGGACGAACGAAACGAGCAGCGAAAGACGTAACTAGCAGGAGGAAAACCTGCGACTGAAAGCATCAGCGTAACGAACATTGCGATTGGCAGGCTGGACTATTGGACTGGAGGCGCGAGTGAAAGACATTACAGATGATGGTAACATGCAGACTGAAAGTGTGTTAATGATGAGTAAGAGTTAACCAAACAGAGACATTAAGAAGTACATTAATTAGAGTTAAAATATGTATTAAATATTGCACTCACTGAGAAATAAAATGAGTAATATTGGAGATAGATAGATTAATGCTGTAAATAATAGCTGTGTGAATAAATTAAAATCAAATTTAGTTATTTTATTTTTATTAAGACTTTCATCCCTCACGAAGTCGGATACGCTCTCGGGCGTCTTGTAAAAGTATTTATAATGTTCATCATATATTGAGAGTATTATACGTACCTCGCCTGAAGTGTGTTTTCTTGTCGTACATTGATATAATGGGGACACGTTTAATGGTTGGGTAGTAAAACACGGATTCCAAACACTGCAACGCAGTTCAAAGCGCCAGGTAGCGGCGCCCTTAACGTCTAGTTGACAGCGGGGTCACTAGAGGTGGACAAAGCTGCTTACAGAATCAAGAGCGAGGAAGGAATCGGCCATGGCCTCTAGTAAGGAACCATCCTAGCATTCGCCTGGAATGATTTTGGGAAATAATGGAAAGTCGAAATCAGGATGGCCAGGCCGGGAATCGAACCCAGATATTCCTGAGTCCAAAGCTAAGAGTAAGGGAACTTTGTCGCTGTTGTAGTGCTCGTCTGCGGTCCTCTGAGCTTTGACAAGATAGTCATCTGTCCCCAAAAGCAGGCTAAATACATTATATATCCAGTCCGTAGTATTCCACATTGCTCTCCCCTAACAACAAAACAAACAAAGGCGGCTATTGTGCCTATTTTATTTTTGGCAAACTTTGCTTGTTAATAATTATGTCGTTTCCTTACCATTTGGTAAATTTTATTAATTTTATTTTTAAGGTAATGCCTTTTGTTCTTGGTTCCCACTACCATCTGTTGTGTAAGATTTGAGAACCATTTTAATCTATTTTGTTTGTCACTTCAAAATTTCAGTTACAGTTGAATAACTCAAGTTTTGTAGAAAAAAAAAAAGAACAGAACATAAGTTGTTTCCTTTGAGTCAAAATGTGTGCCAGAAGATTATGTAGTTTAATTTGTAAAACATTGTCCTTGATCAGTTTTAATTGTGTAGTCATAAATAATATATTTTCTGTTGTCACTTTCTTTCGGCTATCTACGTGGTAAACCAAGGCTCCAATATCGTAATTAATTGTAACAATTTATAAAGTAGAATAATATTAATGGATCATCTATGGTTTAAAATTAACAGAAGAATTTATTCATGTCAAATTGAGCTATGTTTTGTTCGATTCACTGCATGAAGACCGACCGACCATTCGATCACTGCGCTGTTGTCACATTCATACAGGGTTGGTAATCCGTAGTGGTCTTGAAATGCGCTGAGCCAATCGTTTTGGTCCTTTTAGGACATTTTCTCGGGCAGGCAACCATCCAAATTTGTTTTTTCTGCTAATAATGGATTACTTTTATGACTCATGGTGTGATTTAACAAGGAGTAATCTATGAAGTAAGTAATCTATAGTGTTTCGTGATTAATTATTCTCATTTACCTCATTTTGCAAATTTTTATAAAATTAATTTTATTTGATTAAACTGTGGTTCGCGAGAGTCCGTGGATTTCGGGTTGCTCTCCCTGAACCTTCTAGTTATGGACGTCTGGGAATGTAGTCGGATCGCGTGTACGCCCGTTACTCGAGGCAACATGGGGCATGCTGTTATGACAACTTCTGCTCGAGAATCCTGCCAGTTTCTCTAGAGGACCAGCAAACCTGAAATATATGATCCAGCAAACTGTAACTAATGCTACTATATTCGTCATGATTGTGCTGCCACACTCAAGCGACCTTTTGCAACTTATTCTTGTCTGTATGCCGTTCTGATCATTGGCTGAAATGTAAAATAACATGTTTTATTAAGTCTTTAAAAAACAAACTCGATCCACACGTAGTACTTAGAAAAATACATCCGACTGTAATTGTCTTCAATCACTCCGGGTAACTTATTTTCAAAATGGTGGCAAGCTAAGAATTTAGAACATTATGTTATATCTCGGGAACTATTTAACAGATTTAAACCAAATTTGGTATTTTAAAATTTATAAAGCTATAATTTTACTAAACCGCCATTTTGGAAGATAGCACCACATGAATAAAGTTAAACTTTCACGTGTTGTGGAATAGCGCAACAGAAAACCACTTGCTCTATTTGTGAATGTCTGACAGTTAAGCGGCCCTCCCTTCTCGATGGTCTGTAAGTGCCACTGAGGACCGATCTGCCGTGTACTGGTACCTTCACGTGCTCATTGCTCGCAACACAGAGTATATAAGTAGCCTACACAAAGGTGAAATGGCGCGGCGGTTCCCTTCATATGAACATACCCATTCTCTGATTAGCTGCGCGAGGATTTGGGAATGAGTGTTGTGTCTGATTGGCCATTGCGTCCTGCGAAAGGTTACCTATTGTCTGAGCTGTCGTGGGGCGAGTACGTTTCCAGGGGCTGAATGGCGAACGGCATTACGTCATGTTGCTGGTCAGTGACGCCATTTCGCTGACGTGTACCGATGGTGTTCGCGAAATAACCGGCTGTTTCGCCTCTGTATTCTCAAATACCCTGTGGTCTAACTCTGTAGTACGAACCTCCCAAATGACGGACTATTCGGTGGGCCACCCATCCTACCTCTCGCAGCGCTGTTATCTGGCCTCTCTCAAACGCCGTCTGTTGCTCGCGCGGTTGTCTCGCACATCTTCTCGAAATGTCTATGGATTATAAATCACAACTGTCAAGTTACTGTAGATGTGTGTCATACCACCCACCGTTTTTAGTAGGTACTTTTTACATACGCCACAGTACACTCAAACGATGTATGTGTGCGCATCACCGCATCATAATTTAATCGTTTATAATTCGTCTGTAGGTATTTTTATGAAACATTCACTGTAACCAAATTATTTCTACAAAGCGTATAAAATTTTATGATAGTGAGTGTATTTTCTAGCAGTGCAACTACATTATGCCTAAGCTCTACACGTTCATCTGAACCGCTGAAATAGCAAACATTGTAAATTCTGTTTTCCAAAGTGATTGCTTCGAATTCACCAGTTATTACTTTTTCAGCATCACTATTTATCGCCTATATACACTGGAGAGCCAAAAAATAACTGGTAAAGGCGTGCGTATGCAAATAACAAAGGTATATAACCAATCAGAGTAACGCGATGCTGTCGGCAGCGCCTATATAAGACAACAAGCGTCTGGCAAAGTTGCTAGATCGGTTACTGCTGCTATAATGGCAGGTTATCAAGATTTAAGTGCGTTTGAACGCGATGTTATAGTCGGCGCACGAGAGATGGGACATAGTATCTCCGAGGTAGCGATGAAATTTTGGATTTTCGCATACGACCATTTCACGAGTGTACCGTGAATATAGGGAATCCGGTAAAACAGCAAATCTTCGACATCGCTGCGGCCGGAAAACGATCGTGAAAGAACGGGACAAACGACGAGTGACGAGAATCATTAAACGTGACAGACGTGCAACCCTTTCTCAAATTGGCGCAGATTTCAATGCTGGGGCATCAACAAGTGCCAGCGTGCGAACGGACCATCATTGATATGGGCTTTCGGAGCCGAAGACTCACTCGTGTACCGTTGTTGACTGCACGACACAAAGCTATACGCCTCGCCTGGGTCTGCCAACATCGCCATTGGACTGTTGATGACTGGAAACACGTTGCCTGGTCTGACGAGTCTCGTTTCCAATTTTATTGGGCGGATGGACGTGTACGGGTATGGAGACATCCTCATGAATCCATGGACTCTACATGTCAACAGGGGACTGTTCAAGCTGGTGGAGGCTCTGTCATGGTATGGAGCATGTGCAATTGGCGTGAAATGGGACCCCTGATACGTCTAGATACGACTCCGACAGGTGGCAGATACGTAAGCATAATGTCCGATCACCTGAACCCATTCATGTCCATTGTGCGTTCCGACGGACGTGGACAATTCCAGCAGGACAATGCGACACTCCACACGTCGAGAGTTACTACCGAGTGGCTCCAGGAACACTCTTCTGACTTTACACACTTCCATTGGCCACCTAAATCACCAGACATGAAAATTATTGAGCATATCTGGGATGCCTTGCAACGTGCTGTTCAGAAGAGATCTCCACCGCCTCGCACTCCTATGGATTTGTGGACTGCCCTGCAGGATTAATGGTGTGAATGCCTCCTGCATACATTCAGACATTATTCGAGTCCATTCCACGTCGTCTTGTGGCACTTCTTCGTGCTCGCGGGGGCCCTACACGATATTAGGCAGGTGTACGAGTTTTTTTGGCTCTTCAGTGAACATGTCGGTACATTATCTACGGAAAGCTAGTTACGGAAAGTAATTGACGTTAATGTTACATATGTTTGATGAACTCGGAAAGAAATTTATCTTTCAGCCTTCCATGGTTCTACTGGAACTTGTAGGTTGGAGTCACATTATGAGTTTTTGCCGCTGTGGCATAAAGGTATGCGGTTTGGCCGGGTGAGATGCACGAGTCACTCTTCCCGTCAAAACGGATAGTGGGACAAGAATTCTTCGGCAGTTATCCTAGAGTAGTTTATATGATATGTTGTTCGGAACTAGCATGTAAACTATTACTTAATACCGTTTCCGTGTGACTGTTACAGATGATGCTTGGCGAACCAAACCGAACGAGATGGCTAAGTTGTAACATTCTGGTATCGCATTCGGTAAAACCCGGTTTGAACTTATGGTTCAGATATCCTGATTTTGTTTTTGCGTTGTTTTCCTCATTCACTCCAGGTGAATGCTGAGGATCGTTCCTCGATACATACCTTAACCACTTCGTTCCCCGATGCTGACAATCGGAGCCAATAGTTCCGTTTCTGTTCACCCGAACTAAAAAAATAAACTGTGGCGGCCACAAAGTATTTTGTTGGTATTTACCGTGACAACTATTTTTTGTGGTGAACTCAAACTTTTGTAGCAACCATAAAATAAAATTTTAATGGCCACAAAATTTCAGTGGTGACAGTTCACCAAGAATTAATTTGGCAGGGCAAATACCAACAAAACACTTCGTGGCCGCCACAATTTTTTTTTCAGTGCACTGTCGACGAGACGTCGAGCCACAACCAACCATCCGCTTGACCAAACAACGACTATATTTTATTCGCGGCTTCTTAACGCTTTTTGAATCAAACCTTATAAAAATCACCCCGTGTATGGCGTGTTTGGTTGTGTCCCTAAAAATGCAAAGTTTTACAAGCGTTTTATACTTGTATTAACATAAAACTACCTTATTTTGGTTAAATTGAACTTCTACTTATATACATAATTTAACGTAATTATGTGTACAAACTCCACCTGGATATTCTATACGAAAAACTGCGGAAAAAACATATATAAGAACCCATGGTCTAAAGTGCTTCTTAAGGGCGGTACACCCCCTTGAATTTGAAGCAAAAAGGTGAGGTATTTGCACATTCTAAAAAAAGTATTTACCATCGAACTAAGAGCTTCTGGATAATGTGTGAATGTACAAATATCTGCTGCCATTGTAACGCCTTTCTCCATCGTCATAGTAATTCTAAGAAGAAATAGCGATGGCAACCACGATGTTACAGAAAAGTCTGAGAAATCGAAAGTTGAGAGATTATGAATTAACGCAATCAAATAGACGAAAATAGTATCTTGTCCCAATCCCCTAAACCCAACCGGTTTCGGGAAATTCATGCATCAATCTTAAAACCACCCAATACCTTACCACAATACGTGATGCGTAACACTTGGCATGATGGTGAGAGACGTTACGCTGGTCGCAGATCTTTTTCCATTCCCATATTATCTAGAAGTTCATGGTTCGATTGTTAATACTGTTTGTAAAAAGTGCAATCACTTCGAATTTCTATTCCAAATTCAAAGGGGCGTACCGCCAATGAGACTAACTTCAGACAATAGATCGTATATATGTTTATGCCTTACATTTTCGTAAAGAATATGCAGGCAAAATTTGTACATATAATTGCGTTACACCTGTATAATATACTAATTACAATATTTCATTTATAGTTAATATGAATAAAATCAGGGAGAAGATAAGTGTGTTGGCAATGCCAAGTAAGAAATAGTTATAATGCAAAATATTATTACAATGAGTGCTCAATAATGCGGTGCGATGTCCCTTTGGTGTCATTTTCTATACTTGGTTAAACTTTGTTTTCATGAGGCGGAGGAATATCCTGAAGGTAGAACTTTTGCAGGGCTTCAGAGAAGTTGGAAATAACCGTGAATAGACTAAACAGTGATACAATCAACGTAGCCGTCATGAACAAAGCAGTGTTTCATTGTTGAGGCATATATATACGCAGAATTAACTTCAAACTGTAAAAAAAAAAAATTCTGGCGAACTTGTTAAACTGTAGTTGGATAAATTTTAACGTATACGTTGTATGGAAATAATTCCACATACCATGCTGCAGGTATACTGTAGGAATGGTTAACGTCACTACTACACAGAGTTGGGCACATAACTACGCATTTGACTCTTTCTAAGCAAATGTAGGAACGCTATCATGAATGTACGGGAAAATAATTCATCGTTCATGCTTTATCATTATGCACATAGTACACCTGTATAGTAAATTTGCACGCTTGCAGCTTTACTTTATTTACCGACCTCGTGTCTTTGTGTGTGAAAACATTTCCTTATAACACTGAGCCAATAAGAGATAAGTCACTCCGACAATTAACGTGTCCGTGATTGGCGGGCAGACAGCTAAGAGGCGCAAGCACGAAAATAATCCAATCATGAAAGTCGATCTGAGCGCAAGTGTTCTGGAGTACAACTATTCAACAATTATCACAGCAAAAAAAAAAAAAAAAAAAAAAACAGGTGCCCCTAAGGCAAATGCAATGAACCTCGTGTTTAATATAAAAGTAATATACATTTTTGATTCCGAGTTTTGATACGTAACATTTTCCACTATAAGAAAATGTGTTTCAAGTAGAGCGTTAATTGAAATAGTTGTGTTAACGAAGTACAAATTTATATGCATTTGGTTCTCTGTGTAGGTATTTAAACACTGAAATCATTTTTGAAACCATCTGTATCGTAGTGGATGTATTGGTTTTATATACTAATATGCAATTTCTTAGCGCGAAGCATAAGAAAACATTAATTTCGAACATGTCCTCAAACTGTTAGAGTTTCAGTGAAAATAAGCTATGCAGCGGCATGCTTGGTTGCTCTTACGAGACTTATTTTGAATTTGCTTTTCCCTTGTCTTAACGCGACTCAGTTNCTGCTCTTACGAGACTTATTTTGAATTTGCTTTTCCCTTGTCTTAACGCGACTCAGTTAACTGTGAGCGTAAATTTTAATTTAACGGTTTTTTCCATAACATTGCGTCACTAAACCATATTTAAAAAAAATTGCGTTTTGTATTATTGACGTGAAGTAGTCTTCTACTGTTTTGTGTACAGCAAATCACGTAAAGGACANGAAAACATTAATTTCGAACATGTCCTCAAACTGTTAGAGTTTCAGTGAAAATAAGCTATGCAGCGGCATGCTTGGTTGCTCTTACGAGACTTATTTTGAATTTGCTTTTCCCTTGTCTTAACGCGACTCAGTTAACTGTGAGCGTAAATTTTAATTTAACGGTTTTTTCCATAACATTGCGTCACTAAACCATATTTAAAAAAATTGCGTTTTGTATTATTGACGTGAAGTAGTCTTCTACTGTTTTGTGTACAGCAAATCACGTAAAGGACANAAAAAAATTGCGTTTTGTATTATTGACGTGAAGTAGTCTTCTACTGTTTTGTGTACAGCAAATCACGTAAAGGACACTGAAGTATTTTCCACAAATCTGACTATGTAGTTTCTGGGCATTGCAAAGTTTTTTACCGTCTAGCGGGCGTAAAAGTGCACGCACACGGCCATTGTGTTTTACGTCGCGAAATTCATTTTTACAAAGTGAATTTATTTCGGCCTCTTGATCGGGGTCCACTCGACGAGGCTTAATGACTGTGCGAGGCAATATGTGGGGTCGCCGATGACGGGTTGTTTCTGGGCCCCGGAAGATGAAGGGAGGGTGGGGAGAGGGAAATGTGAAGGACCCTCCGGCACGCGACAAATGACTATCGGCTCCAGGACAAACAGTCCGCGGAGGGTCGATCGGAGCGATGGGGGGACGGAGCGAAGGCGGACAGAAAAGACGCTCCCTCCCTCGGGCACATATTAAAAGTTGTGTGTTATTATTATTGGAGCGAAAGGACGTGGTCGTGTATGAAGCGCGTCGGGTTGAGTCCCCCTTGTCCCTCGAGCGTCATAAGTCTTGTAAATTAGACGGCAGGAATGCCTTTGTGGGGCACCGCTGCCTTGCGGGGGACTCGCGCCGGGCCCGCACTGCGCTACTGGCCTGCCTGGCTGATGCGGTGCGAGTATTGGCACAAGTACATACACCAGCATCCATGCTTCACTCAGAGCGGCTTCTACGGATTAATTGTCGACATTATTCTCTGAACTGACTCATCTTGTCCAAACGTTTCACAGAGAGCAAACTATGTTAGTATCTTTTGCGCCATTGAAAAACAAAACACCACTAATTAAAGCCAATAGTTTGAGGCCTCTTCATATTTAATTAAGCTTTTGTATCCTAGGAAACGTGGATTTTTAGTCCTTATAAATTGCCCCACTACCATTTTTATGACATTCAGCTTATCTAAGCCAGGGGCGTGGCTATTTAAATACAATGTGTGTAAACTTATATTGCTATTAGCAGCGCACGCGCGCACACACGCCGCAATGCCTTGTCCAGAAACCGAACTCAGGAGTAGGTTCTTCCCACATAGTAAGCGTAATTGTGAGGCCGTTTCCTTGTAGGGTAGTTAGGATAAAATTGCTGAGTATCAGAATTTCAATTCTTAGCTGAAATGTATCTTGATTGAACTTAATGAATTCTTATAGGCGATTCGTGCATTTATTATGAACTCGAACTTGTTTTAAGGTCACAAACATAATACAGTAGAGCCCTTTAATAATATTCCTGAAGGGGTCCGATTGTTTCACATTGTATTAGGGAAAAACTATATAATATGGGAGTTACTATTAAAAACCGATCTGGGGATCCAGTGTTGGCAATTTATTTAACGGAAAACCTTTTAAGAAGTAATTTTGTAGCATTTTTTGCAGTGAGAATACGTAAATAGTATTATTTCCTTTTTTGTGTAAATGTTTTACTGTGAGTCAGTAAATTAAGTTGTTTGGTCCTGGAGCAGGATTTGAACACGAACCAATACCTCATCCGTTCACCTACCGTATGTATGCCTTTATAGAAAACACAGGAATACTTGCTATTTCACTTGAGAAAGGAACGTGTATGATTTATNCTACCGTATGTATGCCTTTATAGAAAACACAGGAATACTTGCTATTTCACTTGAGAAAGGAACGTGTATGATTTATTATTAAAGTATTGCACCGTCTATTCCAGGAGGTTTTGTTTACTTAAAGTATTTAAAAGAAGGCGTTAGCAGCTGAATTTTATAAATAAGTATGTAAGATCTGTCCATCTTTATTATGAACAGCGTTTCCGTAATTTTGTAAATAATTTCGTCAATTCAGACATTTCTTTACAGCGTAGTTTCAGTCGCAAGGCCAGTCATATAAGCTCAAGGTCCTGAATTTGATATCTGATATGTACTAAAACTCTAAAAATAAAAAAATTATTATTGAAAACTCTAGTTTACAACAGTAACCGGTTGAGTAATTTTTTACGGCGGTCGTTAGAAAGTTCAGAATTAGGGCGGTATGTTATTCATAAACATATCTTCCGCACTATTTTCGTAAATACAATAGTATTATATGTCTTAGTTGGTATTTACATTTCATAAACATTGCTGAAACTTGTCTGAAGCATACCCAAACATGATGGTCTTCACGAAGGCCATCTAATTTCTGCGTGCTTTGTGACCAGATATTTCTTTTGCATAGCCACTGCTTGAGATCGCAATTTCGAACCCTCGTTCCATAAGAAATTCCTTCTCAATGCATCAATTTAAAAGATAACTGTTTCAAAAATATATTCAATGCCACTTTCTCAAAGAATATTACCACGTTGAGAAAAAAAACTTTTCAGTTATAACATTTTGTAAAATGTAAATTGTTATGTTAAATTTTATAAAATAAAAAAAGTCTAACGTAAAATTTGGCAAGATTTCTTTACTTGCCAATATTTCTTAAGAAATTTCACGTTGAAAATTATTTGTTTGAAACCATTATCTTGAAAATGGCTGCATTGAGAAGGAATTTCTTTAGTAACTCCGTGGCTGCAGGCGTGGAAGGCATAAAGTTATACGTTGAACTAGTTAAGATTTATGCAAAATTGCGATAGCGAAGCCTGTGCTAGACTGAGTTTAAAGATCTAGTTGCGCGTAGGAGAAAATCCCCGTTGGCCTACTCTGCGAAAGTATTTGCAGAACTGGAATTATAGATACGTCATTAAATTTTTAACGTAATTCGTGTAATATCACTAGAGCACTGCTAATTGAGTTGTAGAAACTAGATAATGCAACATGTAGTAACATTTATTTTTAAAAATAAATATTTAATGTTTTAGTTAGAGTTCATTTATTACAAAATGTACCGGTATTAATAAACAAATTATACCTAACCATACTGTATATTACATCAAAAATACAATTAAAACCATTGTGATTATAAATATATTGAACACAATTAAATATACATACAGAGTCTATATAAAAACGTTTGCCATTTATTTGGTTTTAATCATCAATAGTTCAAAATTAATGCCCGTAATTGAGTTACTGATTGCCTGCTCGTGAAAATAAATCTTGTTATTCATACAAATTTCATTACAATATCTAATTATAATCTTCCGCAATATTTCCATAAGCAAAAACAAAATTGGCTACACTTTCACTTATTAGCGTCACTTTGTTTGCTTCCAATCACTTTTTAATGTATTCATAAAACTCCGAGAATACTTGGTTTTTAATTGGCGCATATATTACGTCGTGGTGACAAAAATACATATTTATTCCTTGTCCGTGTCTAGCCACCAAGTTTCGTTTGAATTCGAAATTTTGTACCGCGCCTTAAACTCGTGTTTGACCAAGTCGGAAGTCGTAAACTATAAGTTACATCTTGAGCACGTCATCTTTACGAAGATCGTCTTATTTGTAGACTATGAAACGTGGAGCGGAAAAAAAACTGCCTTGAGAAATAATAAGGTCTTAGCCAAGATTGTCTTAAGCTCAGTCTTTGAGACTTGGCTATGGATACCACCCTAACTTGCCGTGTATTTCCCATGCACTTTACATGTACTAACAATTCTGATAAGTCGTTTTCAGGTCATATGTACTTGAATGGTTATACGTCGTAACTAAATATTGATAAAAAAAAATTAAATCTACTGCTAAAATGTTGGCTACAAAACAAGTTTTTGGATGTATTAAGCCTACACAGGTTAAATTTTTCTACTTAAATCCATAACCTAACTTTAAAACCATAGAGAAGGCAACAGCTACAATACCATCAATGCATCATGTAAGTATAGGCTATTCACGGTATAGTGAGCACTTTTGAAAGCCCTCTCATTTGGAATAATAGTCAATAAATATATTTAATTTTAGTCTTATACAGTTAATTTCCGAGTTCAGTGGAATCTTCACACTGTGCTTATTACTTGCATGGCAATATTGATCTAAAATGGTTGTAAAAGGATAAAAAAAATGGTTGAAAGAAAAAAGTAACTAGGGCCACAAAAGTGCTCACTCTACCGTGAACAGTCTACAAGCAGCTTTGCTTACTTGAAATGGGCTGAGCCCTTGTGTACGATTCTATGAACTAAGCAAGCACTTGTGTAGGTCAATAGAGAAAGACTTTACAGGCGAAGTCAGTTATAGAAAACTCGACCTTCTCGGAAGACAATTTGAACATGGCCTGTAGTTACAGTGACCAGTGGTGGAAATATTTCCTCTCATTGAAGGCTGCAAAATGACACAAGTAATGCACAGAACAATAAATGATATTTCCATCACTGGTCAATGTAACTACAGACTGTGTAATAGAGATTTTTGCCAAAGCTAAAAGAAAAAAACATCAGTTCGCGGTATCTTCGGTTTTCCTGTCACATCTCCGTCACACTGAAAGAAGTGTCAGCCACAAAAAAGTAACTCAGAAATATAGTAGACGAGTCTATCGGCCAGGTTAGACATGCCCAGGAACTGTGTTGCGATAAGTTTTATCTTCTTGCAAGATGAACTAGTCACGGAAAATATCTGAGAGAGCGTAACCAGTATTTTACAAATTGTTCAGATATGTAGGTACTGATCCGATGTACACTCTGAGGAATTATTTGCAAATTTACCACATCAGTGTATACGTAAGTGAGAAAGTGCGATTGGTATACATTTTTTCCATACATCTACATTTGCTAAGGAAAGACTCAAAGGAGTAGGTAAATTCCTCACTTGATCGGCACCGCGGTGGTGTAGTGGTTAGACTACTCCCCTTCCATCTAGATGAAACGGGTTCAATTACCGGCGGGGTCGCTCCCGGATTTTCGCATTTGAGAATCGTGCCGGACAATGCCGCTGATCGGCGGCTTTCCTCGGGGATCTCCCACTTCTCCCCCCACTTCATTCCGGCGCTGCTCCACACTCACCTCGCTTCACCCTCATCGGCTTTTAAGACTTAGATGTTAAGGTCTCCCAAATCTCTTCACTTACTCAATGTGTAGAAACGCTACACATTCCTGTGCAGATATTAGATATGTGGATAATTCCACATATCTATACAATGTATATGTTTAAAACTGCCATTACAGTTCATAAAATTTGCTAGGGATTTTTTACAGTGTAAGCTACCATAGCAAGAACTCTAATATTGGGTAGGGGAAACCCGGGTTAAGCGAATTACCCAAGCAAAGGGAAGTGATGAGGCATTTTGTGTTCTGCCAATTTTTGTTAAAATATTTTCATTGTATGTATTTAAATGTATCAATAGTACATTAATATATTTATTAAAAAGTTATATTATTTACGCAATGCGGCATTTCTGCTCATCATATTCTACTCGAGCCTCATTTCATTGCATTTAGTTTTCATTTAGAAAATTTCTTCTAAGGTTGTTAGCGGTGAAGCGGTCAAAGCGAAAAGGGCAAAGCGGATAATTGTTCACTTTGCCGGGATTATGTTATTAGAAGATATAACAATATATTTTACTGTTTAATTAGTTATTGCTGCTTCATGATGTAAATAAATTTTGTTATTTTGAACAAATTGACTTAAGTAGATAAATGCACTGATGTCTGCTATATATTCCAATTGGACGGTTTTAAAAAAAACATCATTGTGGATATATTCTTTTAAGACACTTACTTATATTATATACGGAGTAGATAATACACCACTCTGAGCAAATTAATAATTAATATATGACATAAATGCACATGTAATTAATCCATTGTAACATAAGACTACTTCATTGTTTTTTTCTTTAAAATTAATGTGTTAAATGTATAAGAAAAATGTTCTAGTGTATTAGAGCCTGCGCTGAGAAAAATATTGTGCTGCTGCTACCAAATAAATTTAGTTTACGAATATGTATTTATGTTAAACGGTACGAATACAGCTAGTTTACTCAGAAACATTATTTTCAGCTAACCACCACCATGGCCTACTCTCTTTAGGTGAGTGAGTAAGGTGACTGAATGTTAAAATAAATTTTTCGTGTTTAAATCGCAGTTGCGGATTTTTTTTTCTTCAACTTTAGTATTTTTAAAACTATTTAAATGAAGTAGTTTACTTATTTTGACAATATACGTGCTTCCTTTTCATTAACATAGTTTCGCTGCAATAGCCAAATCATATCAAACAAATAATGTTTTCGTGTTAAACCGTACACTCCATTGCAGTCATTAAAATTAATAATTTAGTTTTAAAAAAATTCTGTAAAATATAAACAAATCGTTTTTTCAGTGTATTTATTATTTATTTTGTATTGCGTTATCGTGTATTGTTTTAACTTAATATTATAAGAACACACACACACGCACAAGATAATAAAAAAGATTCTGGTAGGGAATAATTACTTCTTTAATAAATGCAGTTAAGCAGTCGACTTACATTTTTTCCATCATTATTTCAGATGGTATATAAATACACAAGAAAAACCAACTACGGTAGTTGGAACAAAAGTGATATGGAAAAAGCTATTCAGGAAGCTGCACTTAAATCTTTGAACTCTATATCCTATAACTACAACATTACTTATGCAACTTTGTACAGGCATGTGGCATCGGGATAAGCTGAACAGAAGTTATGAAGATTTAGAATAGTATTTAGCAAAGTGCAAGAAGATAAACTAGTAGAATATCTACAAACAATGGATAGATTAATCTATGTTCTGACGAGGGACGAGTTAAAGAAACTTGCCTTTGATTTTACGGAGAAAAATGGAAATCCTTATCATTTTAAAAATGGAAGAGCTGGTGACGAATGGCTATTAGGGTTTGTGAACAAGCATCCACATATATCTCTACATTCTCCAGAGCTAGAGGATTTAAACATCCGCAAGTGTTTAGACTTTATGATCTTCTGTGGGAACTTGTAGAGAAACATCATCTTGAAGCATCTCGTATTTTTGATATGGATAAAACAGAAATACAAACTATAACTAATCACCACCCAAAATTTTATCAATGACAAGAAAAAAGCAAATTGGAATAATTGCTAGTACTGAAAGGGGAAAACTAACAACTGCTGTTTGTTGCTGCTGCAATCGGTTCCTTCATCCCGCCATTTCTTATACTTGCACTTAAACGCATGAAGGAAAGGCTGCTTGATGACGCTCCTCCAGGCTGTCAAGCTTCTTGTACAGATAATGGCTGGATCAATGAGAATGTTGTTATTCAGTGACTGCTGTTCTTTGTTGAACATGTTCGTCCTACTCCAGGAAGAAAAGTCATGCTAATCCTTGATAATCGCGAATCGCATAAATGCATTAAGGCTTTGGGTTTTTCAAAGAAAATAATGCTTTGTTTCTATAATTTGCACCTTATACGATACATAAGATGCTGCCATTAGATATTGCGGTCTATGGGCCTTTCAAATTGTGTTTTTAACAGGCAATTTGTACCTTCCAAATAAACATCTTGGAAGGATTGTTAATAAGTATGATGTTTCCAAATTATTTCCGTCTGCATATTTGAGAGTGGCAAGCGCTCAAAATGCAGTAAGTGGATTTTTATCGTCAGGAATTTGGCCCTACAATCCTCGTATTTTATTTTACGCCGATTAAGCTTCAGCTTCTGTTGCACGTCATCTAGATCCTGAATATGCATGAGATATTCGAAATTGTCGTTCAGAAACTGCTGGTCTCCCTGCTTTTGTGCCAGTTCACCCAAATTGTGGTTCTGCTTCTGATGTTCACAGTGGTCAGTCAGACACTGTTAGTCTTGCAGCTACCCCGAAGATCCTGGCTCTGTTGCAGATATTTGTAAATGTTATTCAGAAACTGCTGGTTCATCTTCTACTTCAAGTCCTCCTCAGGCTGAAATAGCAAAACCTGAAACTTGTCTCGGTGACAAATCCCCTTGTCAGAGAGCCGCAGAAGTCCAGTTGTAGACCGCATGATATTCGTCCTCCGCCAGTTGTTTACATGGCTGAGGCTGACAAACGTAGATGCAAAAGAAAATGTCAACGATATGAAATTCTCACTAGCACCCCTGTAAGAGAGCAGCAATGAGAAAGATTTTACAATAACTGCAAAAAAGTGTGGGAAAGGTTAGTAGGAATCATAATGCTCGCTTCTCTGAAGAACCAGTAAGAAAGACGAGAAGTGTTTTTACATAGAAATTTTCCTACCAGGGCTGTAAAGAACTCTACACGGAGCCACCAGAAGAAAATTGGATATAAATTCCCAGTGTACCATGTGGAGCCATGAGTCGTGTGCAAGTTACAGTGACCACGGCTCATAATATTGTGTCGATTGTTTCGATTAGATTTGTTCTCAAATGTATTTATTCAATTTACCCGGGCCAGTAATCCACTTTACCTGGGCATGCAGCCAAAGTGACTAAAGTGACAGTTTCAGAATAAATATTTTTAATGTTTCACTGATACTTCTACATGAATTTGCAACTTGTTTATTGTAATAATCATATATTAAGGTAATATATTAAATTACATATTTGTACCTACCTATTTATTCTTAACCACTGTAATGCTCTAAATTTAAGTTGTCAATTTGGCTGTACTAATAAAAGGTACTCAATATGCGTCTCTAGGAGTTTATTGTGTCACTCCTGCTCATTTATGATGAATGCTAACTTTATTTTAACCCGTTCTTTGGAATTTTTATACCACAAAGAACAACTTTAATAGCACCCTTGTCTTATTGTTTGCTCAAATTAATTAATCATTCCTTAATCAAAATGGCGAAGTATTCTAGAAGCACATATCAAGACACAGGGTTGGGATTTGCATGGGATGGAGATAGACAGTGAGGCAAAGTCAAAGTTTGTTTCCTGCATGGCTATGTAAGCTTACAGCCTAAGTCTCTCGACTTAACACATTCAGACGTATATAATACATTGTGTAAAATACGCACAGGAAGGTTTTTCTTGGCCAGTGCTGTACACTGCGAGACTCAAAGCTCAATGGCCATCCCCGTTAGAAACTAATTTGCTCTGTTCATAACGGTATAGCCAAATTATGGTTACTTCAAACTTTTCTAAATCCATACCAAAGTTCTACTTTCTAGCCATTCCCCCGATAATGAAGCAAAACTTAACTAAGCGTAGAAAACTACACCAGAGGGACAACGCACCGCATTCGTGCGCACTCATTGCAATAATATTTTGCATGATAACTTTTTTTTACTAGGCATTCTCAACACATCTATTTTATCCTTGTTCAGTTAGTATTTTTATAAATATAATATTATCATTTATATATTAAAATATGAGTCACAGTCCAATTTAACCAAATACAATGTATTTTTATTTTAAAAGAAGTATAAAACTTTCTTATACGAGACATATTTAGGAGACAGCCAAACGCGTCATACATGGGGTAACTTTCAAAGGTTTGATTAAAAAGTGAGACGATCCTGCTAATACGCTATGGTCTTGAATACTGGTAGGCACCTGTATCTTATAATATATTTCTTGTAATTATATATTTTTAATCCATTCATTTTTAATCCCAGTGTACACATTTTTGTACATTACGGACGTATAGGTAATATTTGGTCTGTCCTGCACACTGTGAAACTCAATGACCAACGATTGTACGTGTGGGTAAATAATTCGCAAGCCGTCTTACTGGTTTATGTCATAATTGGTTCAAATTACTGTAGCCAAACATATAGCCCACAGCTCATTGGCTGTTACGAGACAAGTAATGTGTTGACTTAAATACAGCACGCATCATAATTTGTTTTGTTTGCAACACCTGAAACCGTAAATTAAAGTGGGTCTGAAAGGGTTGATGTGACTAGAAATGTTTGGGGCCTATTTAACTGAGGTATAAATAGGCATTTTTTTTTCTTTTTAAAAAACATTTAAGTACAGTGTAATGTTGGCAATTATTAGTTTTATTTTCTTCGTCATGTGTTAGCAAAACAAGGTGCCTTTGAAAACAGCGATGCATATGCTCAAGTATTTACAGGATTTATGTTATATCATTTTATACGTGACAATATTGGTCGGNGTGGGTCTGAAAGGGTTGATGTGACTAGAAATGTTTGGGGCCTATTTAACTGAGGTATAAATAGGCATTTTTTTTTTCTTTTTAAAAAACATTTAAGTACAGTGTAATGTTGGCAATTTTTAGTTTAATTTTCTTCGTCATGTGTTAGCAAAACAAAGTACCTTTGAAAACAGCGATGCATATACTCAAGTATTTACAGAATTTATGTTATATCATTTTATACGTGACAATATTGGTCTGCCGATATCGTGATGATTTTCAGTTATTATGTTATTTTGGATGCACGTGGTTGTGCAGTAAATAAATAAACATGAAAATCTGCAGTTTTTATCTACTTCATGGACATTAATGACACATAAATGCACTAAAAGTTTATTCGTCAGTACCAGATGAAAAAAAAAGTCGTTATAGGTAACACTACAAAATATTATTGCTTTCTAAAAATTAAATAAATGTATTAAATCTGAAACTTTTGTTTTACATCGGGTGAATAAATTTTTTTAGCATATCTTTAGACAATACTGTTAACTTTTGATCATGTCTTTGAACAACCATATTGAAGTAGTAAAACAATTTCGACTCGATCTCCAGTGATACACTGAATTCGAAAGGTTTAACAGCATTCTGTTTCGGTGTCAGATTAAGTTCTGAAATGATCTCGGATCAAGCAATAATCATCAGTGATACAAATGATCCTTAGAAAGATGAGTTGTATGAATAGCTTCGGTGATTGGCTCGCCACAAGTCTCCAGGGCAAAAGGGAACGAAAACAAAGCTGCTTTGTGTCAGTTATGGGAATTGTCTCCACGCGGATAAGTTATTTCATAGGCTACGTTTTATGTTCAGAGTTATTATATTCCATGTTTGAAACCACTGATTCTAAGATTTAAGGTTAAGGAATCCAGGGTGGATAGATTCGAACATCACTTAGCAGTGTTGCATGTGACGAAGTTGGAAACTACAGGTGGGTGGGTAATAAGACCATTCAGTTAATACACTCCCAGGCGTTTTTTACGTATCTCCGTGGCCTTGTGAATATTCGTTCGTATTTATTACTTGGCGAGATTATACATTTTTCGTAGCTTCAGCGCTCCGTGTAAAAACATTCCATTAAAAATAATATCAAATCGCATTATTATTGGCTATTTACATATAACATACGAACATAATTTCCTAAATGCCCATTGATCATATACGAGACAACGTGATCATCCCTTTTCCATTTTAACGTGCATGTTTAAGCACTTGTATGGGGTTTCAGCAGAAACGAGGGAAATAAAAAATCAAAACAACCGTAGACGACTTTGCAGAGCCACACTGCTGGTTATTAAAATTCCACCGCTAAGCAGGACATGAGCTATCACAATCAGATATATTTGACAGAATATACCAACCATACACAACTGACAAGATTACTCTTGGAGCTCGGTATGGCGGGTAGTATATGGGGAACTCAGTACTGTGTGGTATCATCTCGGGCCGTCGTCCAACCACGGATCACACATATTCGATGTGCCAAAGATCCAGTGAACACGCAGTCCAAGGAAGCAGTGTGGCATGGGAGTCACCCAGAAATCGCCGACGTTGTGTGGCACATGATGTCACGCAGTGGCCTATAGGTATAGGGCCCCAGACTGACCAAGACACAGACTCAAATTCCACCACGATGAAACAGTTGCTGGTCAGCGTACCAGCGATGCGGATTGGCGCGAGCGAGACTGGAACCCGATGGCATCCCATTCCATAATTCCAGGTGCTGGGCCAGTATGACGGTACATAATGCAGGACTCAACCAGGCGTGCGCCATGGTGCCGACAAACAAGGATGCGACCATCGTGGTGCTGCAAGCAGAAATGGGATTCTTCTGAGAAGACGATGTCATTACATTCGTCCCTCCAGGCCCAATGTTCCACGCACCATTGCAGCTGCAGGCGCCTAAGGTGAGCAGTCATTGGCATCCGCAGTAATGGGCGTCTGAACAATATACTCTGATGGCGCAGAAAGCAACGAACCCTGCGTCCGGACACATACTGATGTGCCACATGCCTGAACTCCTGAGCGAGGTGTTTGATATGGCTATAAAGTTCATTATCGACATGTGCACTAGATGTCACTCATCGCACTCGTTGGTACGATGGAGCCGTTGGCTCCCTGCACGTCATTCGGCCCGTCCCCCCTCGACCCACTGGTCTCATATCCGCTTCACTGTGATTACATTTCATCCAACGTAAGAAAAAATTACACGGCAGGGTAATCCACAATCCCGATAGGCCACGATTCTCCTGCGGTCAAACGCGGAAACCTGTTCGTATTGTTGTATTATTCTACGCGGCATACTCAGTCCATCTGGGCACATGAACGGCAGGGAGATGATGCCACTGCCTCTCAGTGGCTCCCCGACCACCACTTATATACCGCTTACCAGTGTGGTCATTGGCTCACGTGCTACGCCACTCGGCTGAACAAACAACTAATCACGCCATTGTCCTACCTTACTCTACGCATTCCCTCAGTGTTAGGTTCTTCAGGTGCGTACTTCTTGGTGTTGCAATTTTAATGACCAGCAATGTATTTCGGGGATTTAGTGTGCCATTACACCTCAGTAAATTTCAACCCTAAATCTCCAAATATTTAAAGCCTAAATTTGGCCACGTGGTATATTTGGTAGCATAAATAGTGGATACATGGTGGTTTTTAACGAGCTTATGACTTCAATTTAACGTGCGTCACCGCTTGGCGGTACTTGGAAGGAGACAAAGAGTTTACGGTAGGGCACGATTACGTACAGTATGTAGTTTCCACGGTATAGGATAGTGAAAGAAGGGGGAGGGCGATGTAACCGGAGCAGGGCCGAGAGAGGGCGACACAGACGCTGGAGGTTGCCAGCCGTGACCCGCGCACACACACACTATCCGCCACTTCCTCCGGGCCGTGACCCATGCCGGTGGGAACGACTGCACTGCTGTCGTCTGACGCCTAGGAGGTAGAGTGCACTCCCATGCGCAGTAGCCTCTCCGTTTACCAACATAGGACTGCTTTTCTACCGATATGAAGATCATAATCGACGTGGATAGGATTTGAGTTTAGAACACAGTTAATGTAAACAAATGCCTTGTGATATTTTTGTACTTCCTCTACCAACACATTCATCACTGTTAACCGTGTGACTTTGACAACTGTATTGGCGTGAAGTAGACTAATGTTGATTACATGCGCATAAGACAAAGACTGATCTGCCTCATCTTTAGTCTATGGTCTGACGCCCCATCTGCCAGCAGACACTTCTACAGCCATAGAGGCCAATTCATATGAAAGTTAACGTTGGATTCTCTTTTCGTTAATTTAAACTTGCATTCCGATAGTTTCCATTGCCGAAAATAGTTGCATGCGCAATAAATAAATAAATAAAAATAAAGTTTTTGTTTTGCGAAAATTTTGACACAAAAATGAAAAGAATTTGCAGTAATAATATTAAATCATATTACCTAGTTATTTAAAGTATTCTATATTCCTTTATAAGCTTCTTCAAGAATTGGTGTATCTTAACATTTTTCAAATACCAAGTAACGGTCTATTTTTTGTTATTGTAAGACTTTGGCCTTTAGGGATGACTTTGGTCCAACTTTTAGACAAACCTATTTACTGTTTTAACTGTTATAACAAATGTGCTTTATTTTGTTTTGTGGTTTGGTTATCAGGGATCAGCAAGAGAACAAAAATGTTATTTTTCAATAATTAAAAAAGTAAATGATACTTCTCAACATTTGGGCCAAAGTCATCCCCAAGGGCCAAGGTCTTATTGTGTATATAATCAACGTGAACCATTCCAGTGAAATAGATCGCCCCAATTTAAATCAAAATCGCCTCGCTTTTTGTGTTACAACTGACCACAATAGTACTTTCCGAGAAAATTTCTATCTGAAACCACAGTTTAGTCGTTTATACAGCCACACAACTTAAGTATAACATGAAACTTAAGTTACAAACATAGAACAATGAAACTATAATTTCGCGTGGTTTATACCACACCCAAAATTAATTTCCCAAGTCCCAAATCACTGAAACCCAACTTTCGGAGGACGGTATAAACGTTCACAAAGGCACATCAATGATATGTTGTAATTCAGAGTTACGAATTTGCTGTATCTGGGATGTGAAAAATGCTATATACATGTTATATATACTGTATATTTGCAAGTAAATATACATAGCCTATGAGCAGTTACAACATTTGAATCGTTTACCTCTGTGCCAATAGACGCCAATTTGCACCCATAGATTCTATTTAATTTCAGAATTAGTTATCGCTCAAATACACACAAACAAAATATGCAATACATCTATATGCTCTCAAATGCTGTTTATAAGAGTGAACAGTAAAAATACAACTATGTTTGCAATTCGACTTTGGTAAAAATGATTCTTGGTTCTTTTTTTAAGCTACTGATTTAAAAGCGATGTAAATATAGCTGTCATCAAAACGGACATTTCGACCCTATCGCCACAATTTAATTAAAGCAATTGTCTCGCAGCCAACATTATGTTAAATCCAGTTAAATCCCATTTGTTTAAACGCAAAGTAAATAAAGTCCGGTACACATGTAATACCAATTTTATTAGTAGCCATATGTAAGGACGAGTAGTCGCGGCTACGTGTCAAGCGACACGATCCAGTTGCAAAGTGCCGAGAGGACACATTCCCATATCAGCACTTTTCCGCCGTTCGAGCACCGCTGTGTTCCGAAAAGGTGTGCCAGCGCGCCACGAAAATGTTTCCCCTTGCTCACTTTAAACGTAACTTATCTTGTTCTAGTTTCAAAAGTTCCTCATACTCCCAATATTCTCATATACTCCCCACAATCCATTGTCATAAGGGCACGAGGCAGAATGAATTCCGTTGGGTTGATGCAGTTCTGTGATCCGAGGACTTAGTCAATCCTCGTGGCTTTCGGACGTGCAAGAGACACGCCGTGTCAGTCATACTGTATTGTTTGATGCACCGAGTGGTGCTCAACCTGTCGTTAGAAGGAATAATTGTGTGTAATGTCAAGGATATTTAACGAAATGGGAATAGTGCCAGAGACACACCCACTTCCACTGTGACTGTCCGCTCGCGATTTACCCACATCCACCCAATTGTCAGGAGTACTTACTCAGGAGGTCAAACCTTTCGTTTGGTGTGAGACGCAAAGCAATCTTTGGGCTTCTGGCGGAGTGGTGACCCGACCAGAGAGTCCTTTCTTCTGTGCTCTACTGGCCTTGAAAGAGTTCAGGCAGTAGGGGCGCAATCTTGATGCGTTTGATTTTGCTGTGGGTCATTTCTATACTACACAGTACCTTGAAAGTATACCACGAGAGTATATTCGCTTTTAACCTCCCTGTTGTAAGTCATTGAGTGCTGATTTCCCCAATACCCGTATGCTACCCCTTTGTGTGGAAGTAGAATAAATTATAATTAGTACTTCTTAATTATTTGTAAGTCCCTTTCCTCTCTACTGATATCTTATATTTTGCATAATCAGTATCATTATATTATACTTATATTATATATTGATATCCCTCGTCCTTAATAATATTTCATTAATTTAAAATTGTATTGGCGCAGACAGCTAACTACAATAAATTATTTTCAAAGACGAATATTCGTACCAAATAGTTACTTGTATAACCATCCCCATTTGTAGACATTGGCTAAGAAATGGATTTTAAACAGTAACATAAGTTAGCATATCGATGGTATTGCCTCAGAGTATTATTTACGAAGACTATTCATAATAAATTAACTTTAACGTACGTCTCTACACACAAGCTTCCAAGGTTGGACACACCTAGAAATATAATACACCCATAAATATAATTAAACTAGAATTAAATTCACAAGTTAATTTTAAATAACCATACTCCTCATATACTAGTAGGGTCCTCTTAAATACTTCTTTTAACAATTTAAATAAGGTGTTTAGAGAAGTTGTGAATGCATTCTGTTAGTAAATTTCCTTGTAAGTTTAAGAACAACGGTACCGCACGTTCATGAACAGCAACAACCAGCAGTGACGTCACACCCTCTCATCCAGAGGCAGCAAGACACCTGTTCTGACATCGCGTAACCCAGCTTGCGGGTAGTAACACTTTATACAGGTAACCAGCGGTTCCCATATTTTACTTCACCCAGCAGGTAACAGTAAAACATACATAACAAATTTTACATTAAAAGTTTATGATTGTATAAGAAAACTTTAAACTTAAAAAAATCAATATTACTAATAGGAGACCTCCAAAATCAAAGGTTTGTGAATTATAATGTACTAGCGACCCGGCCCGGCTTCGCCCGGGTACAATTTAGTTTTTACAGCGATACATTAAAAAATAAATTGGGAAAACACAATTACAATATTATATGATAGTAAATTAATTAACTACTATCATATATAACATACATACATACACATCACGCCTGTCTCCCAGAGGGGTAAGCAAAGATTATGGTCCTCAATTTACTAGGTTCCTGACATAAATGTTATATGATAGTGGTTAAGAAAATTTATTTGTATACAACATTGCAAGGAACTGTCTCATGACAAAGACACGTGGTCAATAACCAAACGAAAATGGTACGTATGCAAAATATTTTTGCGAAAAACAGGTGGCCCTGTTAATAACAGAATGTGGTCAGCGTAAGAAAATGTAGTTTAAATAGTAATTGGTAACACATCAATGGCAAGAGGTGGCCGTGTTAATAACAGAATGTGGTCAGCGTAAGAAAATGTAGTTTAAATAGTAATTGGTAACGCATCAATGGCAAGAGGTGGCCGTGTTAATAACAGAATGTGGTCAGCGTAAGAAAATGTAGTTTAAATAGTAATTGGTAACACATCAATGGCAAGAGGTGGCCGTGTTAATAACAGAATGTGGTCAGCGTAAGAAAATGTAGTTTAAATAGTAATTGGTAACGCATCAATGGCAAGAGGTGGCCGCTGTGTCGTCGTGTCTATTTTTGTATCTGACCCATCTGGGAGTAATAATTGTCCACGTGAAAAGCATTGCTGTCGGAGGTAAATTAAATGGTAAAAACGCTTATTAGTATTTCTCTGTCATATATATCCTACTGCGGAGTTATTTTTGGTCTTTTTATTCTCCACAATTATTTAATACATTATATTGGTCCATCTTTAACGGTTTAGACAGCGTATTGCAAGAGAGCGCACTGGCGGCAAACTTTTTTCCGACTTGATTCACTATTATCGTCACTGCTTATTCCTTATGTCACTTTACGTAACAAAATATATACTAAAACCTGGTCAGAGAACACATCTATGAATTTAAAAAAATCACGTAAATCGGATACGCGGTTCTCGAGTGATAAGCGAACTAACAGACAGAGAGAGAAACGTTGAGTTTTATAATATGTATAGATAACAAAAAAAAAACCAGTATTACGATTCAAAATAATTTGGAAGTTAAAAAAAATCATATACCAATACTTGCAACTAGAAAAAAAATAATTTTTGAAAAGTACTTACTTAACTAACAACTTCTATGAATAAAATCATTCATTGTAAAAGTCGCCATTCTAAAATAGAGACGTCTCATTTATAATACCCACTTCAATGCACTGTGGCAAAAAAAATATATTTAAGATAAAGTAATGAGATTATTATCACTGTAGTTATAAATTTCACTTTTGTAGGAACATTTTTTTAAATTTTAACACATTTTATAGATATAATTATCTATTATTCACACATGTTTATTGTAAATACGTAACATTTATTAACTTCAACGATTTTTTTGCTATTTTTGGCTACTAGTGTATATTACAACACATTTAGTAATATTATGTTACTTTAAGTATCTCTTCCATTACCCACTTACGTATTGAAATGTAGTTGAATAGCAACTGCACCTTTATTTTATTTTCATAATTAATGTAATTTTAATAATTAATTTAATAACATGCTACGTTTGAATAACATACTATCTTTTTTCTTCCACCCTGACGTCACGCATCACTCGATATGTAATATTATTACATCACTGCTTTACATTGTACTAATATGTAACTCATTTACAGGAATTTTAGTTTTATATGTAAACATAACATAAACAAAACAATTAATGTACCGGGGGAGCAGTTATCTTACCAAATTTAAATTATTTTAATTTTAAAATANATAACATAAACAAAACAATTAATGTACCGGGGGAGCAGTTATCTTACCAAATTTAAATTATTTTAATTTTAAAATATGGTTTCTATTTTCATTATGATAATAATATTTTTTTCTTCATTCATTACAAGAATTAATGTAATGAAAAATTCACGCCACGTAGTACTTAGGGACTCACAATCTCAAGAAACGCTGACGCGTTCGCAAACCGCCCGCGGGGCGTCTGCCGCGCTCACGTGAAAGATACTTTGCACACCCAGCGGAATTGAAGTTCAAGGCCCGCATGGCCACTCCAAACACACAGTACAGCGTTTGTACGGCTCACCCTTGACTGAGAACTGCAAGACAATAGCAGTTGGCAGTTACTTATACCTAACTTCTCCGTCTACTATAATTCATTAAAAATATTTTTCTACTGTAGCGAAGAGGACTTCACCCCGATCCATATTCCTACTGCCAGACGACGAAACAACGCAAATTCAAAATTATCTTCCACTACCTTCAGGGATTCATGGGAGAGATGTTATGAAGTGATCAGGCCTTAGCTGGACGGCCTACCTGATCACACCTGCTAACGTTGAACCAGGGCACGAACGTGACTGCAGTGATACCTTGCGAAAGGCAGTTGCAGAAACCCCGTCCACCGGCCAGTAAACGGGACCGAAAATATTAAACAACGCGCCTGATATATGCCAGCGTAAAAATGGGAGCGGCGTCTTTTGTCATCTGGGCAGCGGACCAAGAAAACGTATACATGGGTGTGTCCGGCCATCGTTAACCGCCTCTTAGAAGCAGCCTCCAGCAACATGAGCAAGGTGGGGACTTTCCAATTAAATTGCAATAGTAGTGGCGTGCGGTATTACAACTTACTATAATTAATTAGCATCTTGGTATTACAGTTAAGCTACCCCGATCAACAGTCAAGTAAATAGTTATTGTATAATCCTTATGTTCAATAAACCCCATTTTATACTGTACTCTATCTAATCATGACTCTTTATTTAGCTACGCCCATAGTCCCTTTCAGATATGAATTGACTTAGAAGTTAATTCGTAACAACAGTAACTACACACGTCTTCTAGATTCACGGCCTCCTAGCCGGGACTTCGACACTTTCCTGCAAACAAATCCAGTCAGTGTGACGTCAGTGTATGATGTATACCCCGGGAAGTTCATTAGCAAGACTGTCAAGGAGTAGCATATTTTAGGATATATAATTTCCTTACATATCGTGCTCTGAGAAGTTAATGAATTAGGACATAATATTGCTGTGGGCATAAAGACTAGCACTCACGTCTTGGGCAAGCGACATAGTGACATTATTATCAAAATAAATGTAATACTATTACAATATTTTTCATTCTAAAATATACTTATGAAAAGGGAGTCAATTTCACATGCTTGCAATGTTAAGATTAAACTTACACTAATACTTCGAGACGTATTTCATGATTTGCTCAATGTTTTAGTTTAAATATATGGAGCTGTGTTTTGTTGTGATACGATTAATCCCATGAACGAAAGGCATTATTGACAAAGATTTTCAATGCGCTACAAAATAATTAATTACTGGTTACGCTCTGGCCATTATATAAAATGAGTTTAACTGTTACGAACGTTTATCGTGGAACTGCTCTCTCTGCAAGTTAGCTCAGATGAGTGTTACAAGGCAGGTTCGTATACATTCCGCAATAGGGTGACTCAGTGGACTAATATAGTTAGTGAGAGTTCTTGCCTGTCCGGAGCAGGTCAATGGACAAAGGAAGTGTGGGGGCTGTGCTGCACACATTCAAACGTTCGCCCGGGAAGTCGAAGTCTGTTCGGAAAGCTGCGAATGCTTCAGANTGGGGGCTGTGCTGCACACATTCAAACGTTCGCCCGGGAAGTCGAAGTCTGTTCGGAAAGCTGCGAATGCTTCAGATGTTAGTAAATCAAGTGTCGATATGCATTTTAAAGCAAGTACAAAGTGGAGGCCCTAAATTTNTTTTAAAGCAAGTACAAAGTGGAGGCCCTAAATTTCCATGTTACTCCATGCTATGAATGAAGACGACCCAGATATGCGTGTCGAGTTTTGTGAGTGGGTTGTGTACATTTGCAATTACAACGAACATTTTACTGATGTTATTGTTTGGTCTGATGAGACAACCTTTAAATTGAGCGGAATTGTCAACCGCCACAACTGTGTATACTGGGCTGATCAAAATTCCCACATTGTGGTAGAGCAAGTAGTTATCTTCCCGTGTTAACAACGTGGTGCGGTTTTGTCTGCTAGAGGACTTGTGGAGCCATCCTTCTATGACGGAACGGCGACAGATGAAAGTTACCGTACCATGTTGTAGGAAAACACTGTGCTAGCTGTTCACCAACTTTATCCATATGACGATAACTTTTTCCAGCAAAATGATGCACCGCCACATTAACCATCGAGACGTACTGTCGCTCCTAGATTAAACATCATTTGTTGGGAGATGGGTTGGACAATGAGGAAATGTCTATTAACCACCCAGATCTCCAGATTTAACGCCATTAAATTTTTATCTGTGGGAACTCTGAAGAACACTGCGTACGTCACAAAGCCACATACACTGGATGCCATGAAAGACATGATTTTGATCGCCTTTTAATCCACTCCCGTGAAAACCGTAGCTACTGTTTGCGGTTCTATTATGCAGCGTTGCTCCTGATGCTGCACATTTTGAACATTTGTAACTGTTATTGACTTTTGAACACACCTAACTTTATTCTTATAGTTTCAAATACAAGCATTCTTATCAGATTGTCTTTAATAATTTCTCTGCTCTTCTTGTTCAAACATTAATTTGGGACACTCCGGTGTTTTATAGGACATTTTAGTTCTTCAAGCCCTTCAATAGCAGCCTACTCTTTGAAATGTAATACTATTTAATTTAAATGATAAAAGTAAATTTACACTTACAAATTAATGATCGGTGTTTGTGATTCACTGTGAGAGGAACAATTGTACTTAAGAAATGTTTATCAAATTGCATTGGCATCCACCCTGGAGCTTCACAGAGTTGCGTTACAAGTACGTAACCACACTGAGTCCGACACCACCAGAAATGACAACATTATTGCATGGTTAAAATAATAGCAATCAGTAATCCTGGTGGAACTTGTTTAAATAGTGTATTTGTTACGGACAATACAAATATAAAACATAACATATTTTGTTTGATGTTATTAAAATGGACCGCACGTGCTGTAACATTAACCCAAACAACTGTTTGTAAGCCGTTCTAGATGCATTATTACAAGCTTGTACTGTCAATAACGCTTGAGGATTACTCTGCAAAAATTATCAAGCAGCTCCATGGCGTAACAAGGACACTGAATTGGCCTACTTAACTCGGATTTCGAAGTGTGGCAGCACAGCGCAACCAAATGGAGTGTGTACTTCATGCCTGATTTAATTACTTAGATGAATGTGGTATTAACTATCCAGGGCCAGAAACTGCTTTGACGGTAAAATAAAACAGTTTTGAAATTTAATGCACAAATAAATCTAATTCACACTTATTTCAGAACGTTATTTTGCCCCGCTCCCACCACCTCAAGTGCACCTATGTGAATAACATTACTTACTGCCTGACAAGCCTGGCTAATGCAATACGATATTACACAATTTTAGCAGAAAGAATGAACAAACGTAGCTCTAGTTGTTGAAATAGGTACCCAAAGAATGTTGTAAGTATAATGCCATATAGTTCTGTTATATTTGTTCAAAACCAGGTTTAACCTCCGGTAACCAAACATGATAGAAGTCTTAATAACGTTATTAAATTTAATTGGGTAGACCGAATTAAACTCTGTAAAAGTTTAGTCACACCTACAATTTTTTAATTTTTTTTTATGAGGAGCGGGTCGTGTGGGTAGAGGGAACACTTTTAATGAATTTCATAGCAGGGAAATTTTTTCATACATTAAACATTAGATTTACTGCATTTATACTTCCTGATACTTAACGCGTGCGTTATTCTGTGCTAAGAATAAGTATACAATACACGAAACTAACGATTTACTTACAACAATAAAAATTTGAAACTTATTTTAAAAAGGAATTTTGAGCATAACATTTGGTAAGAAAATGCTATTGGCCATTTTGTGTTGAGATACAATGTCCAACCTTCAATAATCCGTCCTGAAATACGAAATCGTTCCCGCAATTGACCGCAGGATAATCTTGGTCTATCAAGATTGTGGATCATCCTACCACGAAATTAATTCTTGCGTTGGAATAAATGCAACCACGTGAGATCAGTGGGTCGAGGAGGGGTGGGCTGAGCGACGTGCAGGAAGCCAATGAGCCAATGACCCCATCGCACCAGCGAGTGCTAGGAAAGACGTCTGGTGTGCATGACGATTACGGACAGTACGGACACATCAAACACCCTCGCTCAGGAGTTCAGGTATGTGGTACATCAGTTCGTGTCCACGCGCACGGTTCGTCACCGTCTCCAGCATCAGAGGCCCAATTTTTGAAAGTATCGGAATAATTCCTCTAGCGGAATTACGTCATTCCGCTAGAGGAATGCTTAAAGTCAATTTTTGAACACTTGATAGCGGAATTGTATTCCGGAATCGAGCTGTCAAGCGTCGAAATCAATCCGACAGCAAGGCAGCTGCCGGAATCGTCATTCCGCTAAAGATTTGTCTGTAGGTATCATTGTGCAATGAAGAAAACGTGAAAATATACACTGTCTTGTTGTTAATCGACTAAATAGAGTAAAGACTAATAACCATTACCACACATCAAATTATAATCGTTTTAAAAAGCTGAGAAAAAAAAATATTTAATTTAGAAATATTTTACAAGTAGTTGTAGAAATATGGAAAATTCGGGTGAAACCTTTTATCAAGTAAAACATCTTTGCCTATTATAGAACTAATTTTTACGTCCCAACAGATTTAACATGATTGGTTCAGCGTCGGTGATAACACAAGAAATGCAAAGATGGCAAGTTGTAATATCAATTCCTTGAGATTCCGATATATTTCATTTCGACAACCACTACGGTTGTTTCAAAAATACGCATTTTTGCACTCGCTACCGGAATGGAAGTAACGTATCAATTCGCTAACGTAATTATTCCGACAGTTTCAAAAATTGGGCCCCAGGGCATCATCTCCAGGCGCCCATTACGGCGGCTGCTATTGGCCGTTAATCACAGGCGCCTGCGGCTGCAATGGTCCGTGGAATGTCGGGTCTGGAGGAGCAAACGGCTTGTCATCGTCTTCCTAGACGAATCCCGCTTCTGCCTGCAGCATCACGATGGTCACGCCCGTGTCTGGTGGCACCGTGACGCACACCTGGCCGAGTCCTGCGTTATGCGCCGTCATACCGGCGTAGCACCTCTAGTTATGGCGTGGGGTGACATCGGATTCCAGTCCCGCTCGATCATAGTCCGAATCGCTGATACTCTGACCAGCAACCGTTATATGACGGAGATGTTGAAGCCTGTAGTTGTCCCGTATCTTCAAGGTCAGCCTGGGGCCCTGTATCAACCGGACAATGCGTGACTGCACGTGACACACATCATCCGACGGTTCCTTGATGAGCACCATATCACACTGCTCCCTTGTACTGGTGTTCGCTAGGTCTCTCGCCCATAGAAAACGTGTGCTTCATGGTTGGACGATGACTGACCTGCCACAGGACAACCGCGGCCACAACGGATGAACTTTGGGAACGCATCGGAGTTCCAAAGTTTCTTCCTCTCAATGCCGCGTCGGGTACCACAGCGGTTATTGACGCCCGTGTTGGGGCCTCTTAGTACTGATTTCCCAATGTATGTGCGTTATACTTAGCTGCAAAAGTAATTATGTCATATAGGTATGTTGGGTATTCGGTCCAATAAATATGGTTGTGATAGTTCACGTCATTCTGCTGCAATTTGAATGGCAAGCAGTGCACTATGTGGCAAATTATATTATCCAAACAAACATCTGTCAAGAAGTCATTCACACGTCCATGAATTCATTTCATCTAAAAAAACATGAAGCCGAAGAATGTGTTTAATGTGAAGAGTTACTGAAAAATTACAAGTTTTGAATAAAATAATTTTTGCATTTAAACTAGCTTAATTTTTTACCATATAACCATTTTACTAAATTTTTAAAACATGTATTCACTCTGATATTTAAAAGAAAAAAAGCAGTTGCATTATATTTAGGTTGGATTTATTTTCACTTTAATATATTGCAGTGTAGTATTTATACTAATATCTACAAAGTGCATCACACACACAAACAGCTTGCTCTTTTCTTTATTTATATACATTTTTGCATTAAGTGATAACAAACTCAATATTTCTGACTGTGTCGCAATTCACCACGCAGAAAAAATTGTACTGTGTTTGGATAGTTCCGACAATCGTAAATTTAAACTCTCCTTTGTAACGAGGTAACATCTAAACAGTTCACTGTACGACTGTTATGTTTTAAGAAAGAGGGTGTGAATATCTTTGCAGTTTCTTCTTAAAGAGTTTACTCACAGACATCAGTGACACTGAAATTTAAAGGGAAATATTGGTGTATGCACGAATATGTATTCATGTGTGTAGGATCAGCAGAGCTTATAGCAGATACTGGAAGGGAAGGACAGCACACCACCATCAATGTCTGATTGCTGGGCACAGTTCACTGAGACCAATTTGCTAAACAATTTGTTGAAACACGCAGTCAGTTAAAATTTCATAACAGTCCATGTCTTAGCGAAGTCGTAAATATTCTTACAGTTAATATTTCACTAAAAATATTGACAATGTTTGAATATGACTGTCACTTAAGTAAGTTGTGTGAACAGTCACCCCAGCCTGGAGTTTGCCATTGTCGTGAATGCTTGTATATGCTGTTCACGGTAAAGTGAGCACTTTTTGGCAATAAACAATGAATGCATCTCATAGTGGCATCGGACTTTCGGTTTTGAGTATGGTGTTTTCAGTATTGTGTTTATTACTCAAATGGCAGTGTTTACATTCACAAGTGGCGGAAGTATATGAATTGGCTGAAAGGAAAAACCTAACTAGGGTTTCAAAAACCNGCAGTGTTTACATTCACAAGTGGCGGAAGTATATGAATTGGCTGAAAGGAAAAACCTAACTAGGGTTTCAAAAACGCTCACTATACCGTGAACAGCCTATACACTTGTTCACAGGTACAGTACTATATTCGTAAGGCGACGAGCTACCAGTAAATATAGATTCTCCAGTAAAAATTTGCGTAATCACCAAATTAAGCAAATATGACATTGTAATACATTTTTCAGGAATTATATTTTATTTCTGATCTCATCATTTAGGTAGGTATAAGTACTGGGCTATATCAATTTGACAGACCAAAGGTTAGCAGGAACTCCAGTAAACGTCACGGTGATGGAAACTGTATTGCGCACAAGATGACTAAACAGGACGATTTAGCGATGGTTTGTCATTGTCTTCCGCAGTGCGGAGGTGAGCCACATCCACTTACCAGAGTCTGCCACACTTGATCGTGCCGCGGCGGCCGACTGGTAGTAAGCACATCTAGGCGCGGCCAACACGCCAGTCACGTTGTACACGGTCAGTTTGCTATAGGCTGTTCATGGTAAAGTGAGCATTTTTGAGGCCCTAGTTACCATTTCCTTTCAGCCATTTTTTATTATTTAATCATCTTTTAAAATAAATATTGCCGTGTGAGTAATAAACGCAGTGTGTATATTCCATCGCACTCTGAAGTTAATGTCTAAGACTACAATCAAATATATTTATTGACTATTATTCCAAATGAGAGGGCTTTCAAAAGTGCTCACCTTACCGTAAATAGCCTATAAGTCTGGATCCTGTAAGTGGAAAATATATGTCTGACTAAAAAAACAATTTGTTTGAACAAATGACATTACTTGTTTCATAATATTGTAATACTTGCAACCAAATATAGGATGTCAGGTAATTCGCGAATACGGGCTGCACCACTCGAGTCGATGGTCAAAACTAAGTAGAAAATATTCTTTGGTAAAGATCCGTAGGGCCATAGTTTACGAGAAAAACAACATTAAAGTAGGTAAAATTACTTTACTACACGTTAATCACAGCGTGCATTAGCATACAAAACGTCGAAACGTCATAACAGGTGTTCGAAGTTTGCTTTACCCATAGCACTGTACTTGTTCATATGTTGGATGCAGGCAGCATGCACGGAGCTAGGCCACCGGATGCACCTATGGCCATTTCCATGTTCCAGTACTCACTGCATAAGAACTCCATGGCCTCCTTGGCACTACTAAGTTTGACTCGTTCCCTTTCCGCATGCCTTACAACGACACATTAATTGTTGCATCGCCACATCAACTCACCCTTATCTAATTGGAATACCACGTGTTTTTTACAATGGTTTTTGGAACTTTCATGGCGTTTTTCTCGTAAACGATGCGTCTAACGTATTTTTACGTAAGAGTATTTTCTACTTCATTTTGACAATAGATTCGTGTGGTGCAGTCCGTATCCGTTAAATACACGACATTCTGTACAAGGTTTGACACGACGACGTAATTTGCATGGATCTTATTCTGCAGTTGCAGCAAAATTATATTTTGACAATTGCATAGAGATATTTTAAAAATAAAACAAGTTTTTTCTTGAAATATTTGGTTGAACCATTTGGTTTAACTTAGGGGTTCTCAACAAGGGGGCACGTCCCCTAGGGATGCGTGATTAATTGTGTGCAAAAAAATTTAAAGCAAAAAATTTCTAAAACAATAATGCCGTTTAAATTACAATCATAATACAATACCTGCTCTCACAGTACAACTGAGTACAACTATGAATATGTCTGTATGAATATATGTATGTATGTACATATATATGGTGTATTTAAATTAGACCAACACACTTTGGCTGCAGGTTACTCACAAAAAAAACGTGAAAAAATATATACGACCTATGGTCTAAATTGAATCGTAAGGGCTATACATATGTTTGAAGTTGGACCTGAAGCACTAGTTTATTATACATGGCGAAGAAATTATTTCAGAATAAACACTGAGTTTCTGCATAGTGTGTAAAGTTAATTTTTACATGTGGATTAATAATCCGTATTTTAAATTCCAAGTTTTCTATAGCAATATGGATGTTAAGTCGAAAAAACTGTGGTAACCCTGATAACTTCATTGATTACAGCGGCAGACAGGCATTATGGAGTTTACATATCTTTGTTCAGTTACACATTGCCCTGACACTCAGTGATCAATTTTGAATATTTTATCCAATATTTGTGATAAACTAGTGCTTCAGGTCGAACTTCAAAGATCTGTACCCCCCTTGCGATTCACTTAGATCATAGGTCGTATATATTTTACACCTTTTTTTTCGTGGTTAACCTGCGACCAAAGTTTCTCGGTCTAATTTAGCCACATCTTGTATATTAACACTTTATTGTAAAGCATATACATGCTGATGAGGGGGTTACATTAATAACGGTATATTGGAGGGCGCATGGACCTCGACAGGTTGAGAACCCATGGTCTAAGTACTAAGATTAAGAAAATGGATTGAATTACTCTCTGNTCTGTACCCCCCTTGCGATTCACTTAGATCATAGGTCGTATATATTTTACACCTTTTTTTTCGTGGTTAACCTGCCACCAAAGTTTCTCGGTCTAATTTAGCCAAATCTTGTATATTAACACTTTATTGTAAAGCATATACATGCTGATGAGGGGGTTACATTAATAACGGTATATTGGATGGCGCATGGACCTCGACAGGTTGAGAACCCATGGTGTAAGTACTAAGATTAAGAAAATGGATTGAATTACTCTCTGCTTTACATTAGTAAGCTACTCAGAAAGTGGTTTGAATTCAAATTTAACCTGAAAATCAAAATATTAATTCTGAACTAAATAAATATTGGATGCAGAACGTTTTGGTGCTGCCTTTGCGGTTTTTCTGTTTATGTTCTCGCACAGTGGCGAGGTAATAACACAGCCACACTGAGTCTAAGTGTGCGTACTGCTATTTGCTTTCATGTAATTTTCTCAAGCAGCTCATTTTCTGCACGCCGCGCCCAATTGTGCGACCAGCTTTAGTCTATGAAGATAACTACGCGCTAAGGAGAAAATCGCTGAGGCTCAGAATAAATTAATAACTTATATACCAGAAGTGAACTAGATAGACGGCTCATGAATTCAACTATTGTTTATCTTGAATTAATTATTGTAAATATGTTTCTCTTCGTGTGGAACTATTGCCGGGTGAGTGAGTGAGGGATTTTGATGGCTCGTAACAGCGAGGTCTTGAGGGCCGATGGGGGTGATTGAGGTGAGTATGGAGAAGAGCTGGAATGAAGGGGCGGGGAAAAGGAAAGATCCCCGAGAAAACCCGCCGATTCCCACATGTGAAAATCACGTAGCGACCCCACCGGGAATCGAACTCGGGTCACCTAGGTTGGAGGCGAATAGTCTAACCACTATACCACCGTGGCCCCTAACTATTGCCGGGTAATGTGTTTAAGCGGAGTATAGTTTTTGGTTTTCGGTTATTTTGTAGCAATGGATCTCCTTCCGTTGTAGTAATCCAATGTTTTTGTTGGATTGAACTATTTTTTTTCAATTTGTGTTTGTCAAGTGTGACTGTACGGAAGATGGAGAGACATGAACCATGTGGGACTACCGATGGTTCAACGGTAAATCGTTCAAATAACTGAAGAAAGAATAATAAAGACTATTTACATAAAAATCGTTTCCACTGGACTTAGTACCGTAAATTACATACATTTAAAAACTTTAAAAACTTGAGCATTTTCTGTATGGCGTAGTTCATGCGATTATAGTCAGTTTTGATTAATGCAGTAGTGATAAGGCAATGGAGTCATTTTATGTGTCATAATTCGTAAGTAGTCGTAAATTATAACAAAACTATCGATATACCTTCCGATTTGCAGATAAAATATTTTACTAATTTCTTTTCAGCACTACTAATCATAGGCATCGCTATTTTTATTATGTTTGTGGAACAAATTAAAGAAAATGCGCTGTTAAATGTGGTTTGTTTACATTCATATGCAGTAAGAAAGAATAAGGCGTAATTTCTCCAGCCAATCAATGTTTGAATTCGTTCAAACTAAAGTATACCCACACGCTAGTTCACCCTTGATGCATGTTATTCGCAATCGCTGAATTCGCCTACTGCCAGAAGGTTTTACCCGAAACGCGGCGTGGGTAATGACAAACTTCCACAGCGCGTTCTGTGCAATTATTTCGGCCACTGAGCATTTGAAAATAATACCCCCTACGCGTTGTGGCAGTTGCACTCTACTCAATAGCAGAAACAATAACTAAAAATTGCCCACAATGCGATGTGAGTATTCTGGTTGCACCCGCATCGCGTTGTGCTGGCTGTAGTTTCCTAAACGAAGTGAATTTTTCAAGTCATGTAGGCGAACATAACCCAACTTAACGTAATCAAACGTAAATGTGGATAAACAAGTAGGGTATACAACCAGAATACTCACATCATGATGTACGTAATTTGTAGTGGCCACAAAGCAATATTGTTTCTGCTATTGAGCAACATGTAATTGCCTCAATGCGTAGTGGGTATTTTAAAACGCCCAGTGGCCAAAATAATTGCGCAGNTGGGTATTTTAAAACGCCCAGTGGCCAAAATAATTGCGCAGAACGCGCTGTGGAAGTTTGTCATTACCCACGCCGCGTTGTGGGTAAAAATTTCGACCAATGGACAAATTCTGTGATTACGAGTAACACAATTTACTTTAATCTGTTCCTGAGGCAGCGCTATGAGAAACATAATTTATTTACTGTTTTGTATTTCCAGAAGCATTAATAGCATAAATAAACTGTAGATGTGTAAAGAGAGTTACGTGCAGTAATTTTCCAAGAATACGGCACTTCCCAAAGAGAAAATTCCCGTTACCTGCCTTGGTTATCAGAACCATCTAAAATTATTAGCGTGATTCTAATGCAAGTGTGAACACATCTTCATAAAAGTGTGACATACGCGTGTNAACTACGCGCTAAGGAGAAAATCGCTGAGGCTCAGAATAAATTAATAACTTATATACCAGAAGTGAACTAGATAGACGGCTCATGAATTCAACTATTGTTTATCTTGAATTAATTATTGTAAATATGTTTCTCTTCGTGTGGAACTATTGCCGGGTGAGTGAGTGAGGGATTTTGATGGCTCGTAACAGCGAGGTCTTGAGGGCCGATGGGGGTGATTGAGGTGAGTATGGAGAAGAGCTGGAATGAAGGGGCGGGGAAAAGGAAAGATCCCCGAGAAAACCCGCCGATTCCCACATGTGAAAATCACGTAGCGACCCCACCGGGAATCGAACTCGGGTCACCTAGGTTGGAGGCGAGTAGTCTAACCACTATACCACCGTGGCCCCTAACTATTGCCGGGTAATGTGTTTAAGCGGAGTATAGTTTTTGGTTTTCGGTTATTTTGTAGCAATGGATCTCCTTCCGTTGTAGTAATCCAATGTTTTTGTTGGATTGAACTATTTTTTTTCAATTTGTGTTTGTCAAGTGTGACTGTACGGAAGATGGAGAGACATGAACCATGTGGGACTACCGATGGTTCAACGGTAAATCGTTCAAATAACTGAAGAAAGAATAATAAAGACTATTTACATAAAAANGTGGGACTACCGATGGTTCAACGGTAAATCGTTCAAATAACTGAAGAAAGAATAATAAAGACTATTTACATAAAAAATCGTTTCCACTGGACTTAGTACCGTAAATTACATACATTTAAAAACTTTAAAAACTTGAGCATTTTCTGTATGGCGTAGTTCATGCGATTATAGTCAGTTTTGATTAATGCACTAGTGATAAGGCAATGGAGTCATTTTATGTGTCATAATTCGTAAGTAGTCGTAAATTATAACAAAACTATCGATATACCTTCCGATTTGCAGATAAAATATTTTACTAATTTCTTTTCAGCACTACTAATCATAGGCATCGCTATTTTTATTATGTTTGTGGAACAAATTAAAGAAAATGCGCTGTTAAATGTGGTTTGTTTACATTTATATGCAGTAAGAAAGAATAAGGCGTAATTTCTCCAGCCAATCAATGTTTGAATTCGTTCAAACTAAAGTATACCCACACGCTAGTTCACCCTTGATGCATGTTATTCGCAATCGCTGAATTCGCCTACTGCCAGAAGGTTTTACCCGAAACGCGGCGTGGGTAATGACAAACTTCCACAGCGCGTTCTGTGCAATTATTTCGGCCACTGAGCATTTGAAAATAATACCCCCTACGCGTTGTGGCAGTTGCACTCTACTCAATAGCAGAAACAATAACTAAAAATTGCCCACAATGCGATGTGAGTATTCTGGTTGCACCCGCATCGCGTTGTGCTGGCTGTAGTTTCCTAAACGAAGTGAATTTTTCAAGTCATGTGGGCGAACATAACCCAACTTAACCTAATCAAACGTAAATGTGGATAAACACGTAGGGTATACAACCAGAATACTCACATCATGATGTACGTAATTTGTAGTGGCCACAAAGCAATATTGTTTCTGCTATTGAGCAACATGTAATTGCCTCAATGCGTAGTGGGTATTTTAAAACGCACAGTGGCCAAAATAATTGCGCAGAACGCGTTGTGGAAGTTTGTCATTACCCACGCCGCGTTGTGGGTAAAAATTTCGACCAATGGACAAATTCGGTGATTGCGAGTAGCACAATAAACTTTCATCTGTTCCGGACGCAACGTTATGAGAAACAGAATTTATTTACGGTTTTGTATTTCCAGAAGCATTAATAGCATAAATAAACTGTAGATGTGTAAAGAGAGTTACGTGCAGTAATTTTCCAAGAATACGGCACTTCCCAAAGAGAAAATTCCCGTTACCTGCCTTGGTTATCAGAACCATCTAAAATTATTAGCGTGATTCTAATGCAAGTGTGAACACATCTTCATAAAAGTGTGACATACGCGTGTTGTTACAGTAATACAGTAAGCTGTTGATGTAAGCGGGATCGGACTTTACACAGAGAGCGATGACTTGTTAATCCCAATAGGGCGATGGTGGGGTTTAAATCAATAGGAAAATTTCAGAGGAAAATAAAACGAAAAAATGCATACTGATAAAATATCGGCGCACAGGCCCCCTTAGCCCTGCTTGTAACACACAGCCAGGCCTATTATGTTAGCTCCTGCGCAGCTTTTAGGATAAATAACTTTGTTAGTATAATTAATTACTGTTTATAAAATATAACCGTATTTAATCACTTAATTAATTAATAGTGGCTGTATGTTTGTGTGTCTGACCTTCAGTCAGCATACGGGAGCAATCCTACCGATGGCTACAGGCTGCTTATAATATAATATAATATATTAGTTTATATTAGTTTAATTCATCTCAAGTCTACTAAGAGTCTTGACTCATAGTACTTGAACAGTCCTCGTGGACTTAACTTAAGTTTAGGTTAGTTAGGTTAAGATTAACCTCTTCTTTCAAGCAAATTACCATCTTGTGAAGGATTATGAAAAAGTCGGTTTGTGCTAGCTTGCTGGCACTCACCGACAGCTAATTCNCCATCTTGTGAAGGATTATGAAAAAGTCGGTTTGTGCTAGCTTGCTGGCACTCACCGACAGCTAATTCTATTTTTAGTTTGAGTTTCAGGATCCACTGGGGATCCTGAACCATTTCTGGTGGGAAAATTTTGAATGATCGAAGACACGAAATGAGCGCAGAAGTTCTAGCTTTTCTTTTTCAGTGCGTCCATGGCCATTTTCAACTTTCGATGTTTTTCAGAGTGCTTAGTTTTCTACCGGTGGATAGAAAGTATGATATAATGCCCAGAGAGCTCAACAAACTTCGACACATAGATGTAACATACCGCAAGCACCAGGCTAAAAAATTATTGAAGCCACGCTCAGTATGCTCTATGCGATCATATTCCGCGGTGGCGGAACATTTAAACGCCAAGTCGAAATTAGTGTTTGTTGTCTGAACGAACATAAATAAGAAGTGACTCAAATTTGCGGGGACGTACTTTGTCTGGTATTGTGATTTCGACCTTCTTCATCTAGCTGCCGACCGCGTCGCGTTACTCTGATTCCATNGACGTACTTTGTCTGGTATTGTGATTTCGACCTTCTTCATCTAGCTGCCGACCGCGTCGCGTTACTCTGATTCCACACCTCTGTCATTTGCATACGCACGCCTATGCCAATTTTTTTTTTTTTTTGCTCTTCGGTGTACTTCGGAAGGTGATTCGTGGGATCAAAACAAGGAAAAATGTTTATGTGAATATTGTGCCCTATAACGCGTTGTTATTGTGTTAGAGGACGTACAGTGGTCACGTCACAGGAGAGGCTAGAAGTGCCCGCCATGGGCAGCAATGCATGCGTGGCTACGCCTCTGTTGCGCCGTTCACTACTCGCTACTCTCGCGGAACTGTGTCCTCACTCCTGTACCGTACTGTACACGCCATGCTGATAACGTGAATGTACACAAGTGCCATCCGTGCACGGGAAGCTTATTTCGCCCCTAGCGTACAATTTCAAAAACTATGTAAACTCTTGTGTCGCTATTCATTCGTGGAGTGGCACATTCGTCTCCAAACCAAACGTGACAACACAGTAAGTGGCGGCAGTGATACNGCGTACAATTTCAAAAACTATGTAAACTCTTGTGTCGCTATTCATTCGTGGAGTGGCACATTCGTCTCCAAACCAAACGTGACAACACAGTAAGTGGCGGCAGTGATACATGTTACCACAATGTGAAACGCCTGTAACTCAATAACAACGCTTTGTAGGACATATGTTCATAAGCCTATTTTTTTGCCCGTTTTTATCCCAGAAATTACATCCAGAAGTTTCTTACAATAGTTTAGATACAAACTGTATAGTGGCCTGGGAAGCAGCTTTGCTGTCGAGCCGATACATCAGTATTCTTGTACAATATAGCATACGAGCAGATATAGTAATGTCAGCTGTCAGAAAAGTTATAAAAAAAAAAAAAAAAAAAANTAAAAAAAAAAGGAGGTAGGCATTATAAGCGTAGCCAGGGATGCTTAGGGAAGGGGTAAAGGGGAACATCTGCCCCCCTCCCTTAAACCAACTTCAAGTCAATTAAATAATCTCAACTAATACTACAAGAATGGTACAGTGGAAGATGTAAATTTTTTTCAACAACTGACGATTTTGGTAGATTTTTCTGAGCATTTTAAGTTAAAGGAAGGAAATTTAAGACAATTGTTAAGGCATTTTGTTCTGAATTTACTGCAAAGCATCACGGTGAGCGTGTAAGCTAAAGCTCGTATCCCATTCACAAATTCCTGCCCCCCCCCCTTTTTTTTCTACAACATAAATCCTGGCTGCACCCCTGGTAGGCGTGGGAAAAAAGATAAAAAGTTTACAGAATATTTGTAACAAAAGACTGTATATAGTTTGTCATTAAGTCTTCTACGTGAAGCAATGTAAGTGGCCTAAGTGCAATGTAAGTGGCCTACGTGAAGCAATGTAAGCTCCTGTTACAGGAGCCGACTGCATGTTTCCAGGGCGGCTAGTAGGCCTGCTAGGCCTCGCGGAGGCGCGCGCGGCAGGAAACGGAGAATTAAACAGGTGGTGCTTGGGTTACACGGACGCCGTCATGGAACGAGTACTCTCCTTCTTTCAGCTATACGGNGAGAATTAAACAGGTGGTGCTTGGGTTACACGGACGCCGTCATGGAACGAGTACTCTCCTTCTTTCAGCTATACGATTACATTTAGCTAGGCATTGCCTGCGCACGCCACTTCCCTCGCCCGTGCTGCTGACTGACGCGTATCCATGACGAGAAAGCTGTAGAAACCTAATGCGACGCTACTGCCAAACCGATTTTTTGACACGCTCTGCGTGCTGACGTCAAAAGAGCAGTGGGGCATCGTGCAAGCAAATTATATGGCTGGTGGATTGTGATTGGTTTTGATTTGATTTTTTAATATTGTTTATTCTCGTGATAATGTACAAACAATGACAGAAAAGTAACAACACAATAGCTTACAATAATAACACAACATGCCAGTTTCTTCCGCCGTACCGGAATTAGCAAAGTTGAGGAAAATAAGCGTGCAACTCGAGCATTGGCTGTAAGAAAAAACGAAGCAATTGCATGAGGAAAATAACCAAGCCTTAAAAATGACGACGCAATAATTACAAACATAATACAAATAACAACACTCCTGTAACCTTTAAAAAAGGAGAACAATTATACAGAAAAAGAAAAGAAAGGAATGTGACTGGCAGCAACAGAAGGACAAGGTGCCCACAAAAAATGAGAGATAGGGAAGCAAGTTGGTCAGGAACGCTCAATCAGTAAAGGCAAGGAGCAGGAGTGCCACAGATGCACTCGCTGCCAAATGTACAGTGGCAATTNCAGGAACGCTCAATCAGTAAAGGCAAGGAGCAGGAGTGCCACAGATGCACTCGCTGCCAAATGTACAGTGGCAATTAACGAAGTTTAAAATAAATAACATAAAATTAAAGAAAATAATTAAGAAAACAGTGGCGATGCAACTATTAACAGAANAACGAAGTTTAAAATAAATAACATAAAATTAAAGAAAATAATTAAGAAAACAGTGGCGATGCAACTATTAACAGAAGAGGAACAGCTAAGGAAGGAAAAAGAACGAGTATATCTGTGAGCCACGGTTATCTGGCACCATGAACCATAGGTGTAAAAGTGTTGTAAATACAGCAAGAAAACGAAAAGGAATAATGGCCAAAAACAATGTTAAAAGGGAAAAAGTGGAGAACTACGCCGGAGAAGGGAAAGGAACAATCAGTGTACATGTTTTTTAATGTTATTATGTTGGTATGATTGGACTGTGTCCATTGCCAACATACACAGAACTCAGGAAGACAAAAACAAAAAAAATAACTTTTACAACACCACAGACAGATAACTAGGAAAAGCTGTTTCCTTGTCAATAGAAAACAAATATATATAATTAAAACGACAAAAAGACGAACAAACAACTTGTTATTACAAAACATGGCAGACAACAAAAGCAAATCAAAAGAAAAGACAGCACGATGACGAAAACGAAAACACCACACAAGTGAACAAAACAGCGGACACCGCTAAACAACACAAACATTTAAAAAAAACACAAAAATAGATCAAAACCATAATGAAACACAAGCCAGGAAAAAATATTCCTTGTCAGATTATGAAACCAAATAATTCAACACCACGAACCATAAAAAATAACCAGANAAGCCAGGAAAAAATATTCCTTGTCAGATTATGAAACCAAATAATTCAACACCACGAACCATAAAAAATAACCAGGAAAAAAAAAAAGCAACAGAGAGGACTCAGAAAGACGAAAAAAAGATAATACAATAATAATTACAAATATTAACGACGTTTTGGGGTCTGGAATCGTCCCCTTCTTCAGGTGAGACACTGGAATCTATGAACAATAGCAGTTAACTAAGGTTCTTAGGCACCTAAATACCACAGGTGTAATGTGCTATGAAAAGTGAACGGAATTCGCAAGGCCACNTTAACTAAGGTTCTTAGGCACCTAAATACCACAGGTGTAATGTGCTATGAAAAGTGAACGGAATTCGCAAGGCCACTGGGATTGTCAACGTGAAAAGAACAGAGATGGCTGGTGAATCACTACCATTAATTTAATTTCCTTATCCATCACCAAGCAAATAAAAATAAATAATAACATGAAAATCAAAATTTCCCAGCGAAGACAGATACATATCTACGTGACTCGCATATTTTACAATTCAATGCTAGTTTGGAGTTGTGGTCTGAAGTCGAGAGTCCAGTTACTTGTATGTGAATTCTGAAGTTAAAATATATGTCATTTCCTGAAGTAATTACTTTAATTAATAATTCATCTGTCTTACTGGTGTTGTCGGATGATGGCTAGTCAGTCTATTACACGGACTTGTCCACTTCATGTCTTTCAGCTAATGAACAGGTCGCTTACATACTAAAATAATCCCCATGACTAACCCAGCATTGCAACTGTACGAAGTTAGCAACATAGCGACCTCAGGCTCAGAATAACGAAGTTGACTGGAGCCAGAGAACAGCGGTCAAAACATTTGAGGTCGGAGCTGGCTCTAGCACAGTGGCAGGAGCGGGTCCAGATATTTAAGTAGGGCACCCTAATTCAGACTCTCTCTCTCTCTCTCTCTATATATATATATATATTACACACATATGCTTGCTATTTTGGATGAACAGTTTACGAATAGAAAAATATGTTAATTCAGAAAATTATAAAATTAATGTGATAAATTTTATGCAGATTCTTTTACTACTTGCTCTTTAAAATTATATACCAAATATACATCATTCCTTAAGAAGATATAAATAAGATAATAAATGATGAAATACAATAAACACACACATTAATGGCCCTTCTACATATTATGCACACTGTTCTTTATGGACAATTTATTGATACAAAAACAATAAATGTAATAAAGTTAAATTAATAACAAAATAGTCACAAAATAAACAGCATGCAATAACGAATGTATGTGTTTCTTTACGAAAAAAATTGCATAAACTTCAATACAATACAATACTCGGCGCTCATTCACATCTCATGCTCTCTGCTTTGAATAAAAATGTTATAAGCGCAAATGTAAATTTAGAAAATCTATTTAAATAATAATNCATCTCATGCTCTCTGCTTTGAATAAAAATGTTATAAGCGCAAATGTAAATTTAGAAAATCTATTTAAATAATAATAACGAAACAGTGACTGAGTTAATGACATGCATTCCATGTTGACAATGCAGTTTGTTTTCAATGGAATCACTTACGGATAAACGCCGACCTCCCGTGGCGCAGTCGGTTGATGCGCTGCCGGTCTGGGGTGCGGGAGGTTCTGGATTAGAATCCTAGATAATAAATAGTTAGGTCATAAGTTAGTTTACAAGCCGTCCCCTTATACGCCTACAGGCATACCACCGGGGGACTTTAATAAGCCCTATGCAATCAAATTTAAGAATAAACCTGTCTCTTCAATGCAGCAACCCACCTAATGTGCCAACGTTCTATGACACAAACTAGGCGGAGGAGGAGAAAAGAAACGGCTACCTGCACACGGTTTCATCTTCTTTACCCCCACCCAGAAAGTACCGGCATAGAGGAAGAACACAGGATGAAAGAAAGAACTGCTATATAACTGAAAATATTGCATTGGGAAATAGGGTGACACTTGTTGTGCAGAGGTGTGTGGAGGACAGGAAATATCAGTCACTCTTAGCGACAGTTACACCAGGTCACTGTTTGTCAACTTAAAGCAATGCCAAGAAAAAAAAACATTATATGGTGCCTTTAGAGTAACAGCTGGATTTTGGTCAATTTTCGGGGCTTAGTAGGCAAGGTGTAGCCCACGGTTATCTTACTGAATAGCGCACAAACTGAAATGCAAAGAGTTAAATATAGTTTAGAATGGAGCCGTTTTTAAGTTTACTGTGGTCAAAGTAATTTGAGATTTTTGCAATTCAAAAGTATTCGCTACTTTACAATGCTACGAAGCTGGTCTGAAACACAAAGAGCGAACTAGCTCAAGATGTTCTCAAATATCATGGAATATGCTTTGTAGAACGCTTTCTCAATTCGTATGTACAGCGCGACAAATTTTAGTGAAGCCCCGGGAAATATGTTAACTAACGTCCTCCTTCTCTCTCACACACATCACCCTCCCTGCACTGCCATTTTTCTCATATTCCTCCAGCCAATAGCCAACAAGCTGTCTTATCTACTATCTGTGCGTAGTCGCGTTAAAGTGGTTTTAACATTTGTGGAAACCTGTGTTTAGTTGTTTTCCATCCAGTTTCGTATCACGCTCATTTACCCGAAAGTTATAANTTAACATTTGTGGAAACCTGTGTTTAGTTGTTTTCCATCCAGTTTCGTATCACGCTCATTTACCCGAAAGTTATAAGTATTTCCTCCATAACATGTCGTAATGTGATTTGCGATATACATATTTGTTGTACGTGCTAGATCAGCAGCTGTTTGTCATTAAGGTGTGTCTGTGTGTATCGGGACTTTTTATTTACCTATTGTAATATTTGCAATGTCTGAAAAACACAAAAGCAATATACCTGTGCATAGCGAAGCTAGAGAAATTGTTAGAAGCGTAATTCAGAAAAGCAAGGTTGTAATGTGACGATTCCTATTCAATGTGCAACAAAATGTGTTTCAGCTGCAACCAGGAAATCAGAAGCTTTTATTTTAAAAACTCGTAAAGAGGGCAGTTTAGCGACTAGGAGCGGATCAGAACTGCTCAACTCTTGGTAAGAAGAGTAAAACCGCAAGTATGAGAGTAGATTTCGATTTATTTGGTGCAAAGAAAATTGCACCAAATAAATTACTTGATAAAAAAAACAATACCCACACTAAAAAACNTTCGATTTATTTGGTGCAAAGAAAATTGCACCAAATAAATTACTTGATAAAAAAAACAATACCCACACTAAAAAACTTGCGGGCGGTGTTATCAAAAGAAATTAATTTCAGAGGTAGTAGGGAAACATTGCGAAAATTAATCAAANAAAAAACTTGCGGGCGGTGTTATCAAAAGAAATTAATTTCAGAGGTAGTAGGGAAACATTGCGAAAATTAATCAAAGCAATGGAGTTGTTCAAAAATGAACAAATAAGCTGTTATACTTAATGGAAAGAAACGAGATCGTTACATGGCAATCGAAAAACCTGCGAGCTCTAAGGAAAAATAACAGAGAAGGTGAAAGTAAATTACCGGTAATATAACTCGATGAGACATGAATACATCTGAATTACACTGTGAACAAGTATTGGCAGCATGATGAGTAGCAGGAGTGTACAAAAACAACCATCCAGGCCAGCGATGGATTATAGGTCACGCAGGTTGCGAAAATGGCTTCATTGAGGGAACCAATTTAATTTTAAAGGGAAAACTAAAGGCGGAGACTAACATGATGAAATTAATAGCAACAATTTCATGAAATGTAGTGAAACACAAGTGCTACCCAACATTCCATCTCCAATCATTATTGTTCTTGGCAATGCTCCACACCATAGTGTGTGTGAGAATAAACCTTCAATTGCTGATAAATAGCAATATTGTTTTTTCTGCCGACGAGAGAAAATCCGAGCTGCTTGTAAAGGTTCGGTTACATAAGCAACCTCCCATGTATACCGTCGATAAATAGTACTTCCCACGGACACAGTTATCCAGCAGTAGCAGTATCGGTAGCGGCAGTGACAGTGACTCCGAAGCCAAACGGCGTCACCGACGGCGACATTTCTGGAGTGAAGAAACTGATGTAATATACTTCTCTAGGATTGTTACACCTTAACAGTTATTACTGACAGTCTCTGGCATTTGGACCGAAGTGTATGGGGAGGATCTTCCTGCCTCTCTACTGATTATCCTCCTGTGCTCTCACGAGGTGAACTTGCAACACAAGTGTTCTTACCTCCCCTACTCGGGGTTACACTGGTTTTTGTCGCACAGTAAATAAATAAACTACGAAAATGGACAGTCTGCATTAAGATTATGTAGAAAAACCTATTAACACAATTTTAATCAAGATGTAAACAGGATCTTAATGTAACATTATATGTGAGATGTCTCAAAGGACTTAATACAAGTAAAGCAGTCTTGTTTGTCCAGTGTGTGTAGCTTTGGAAACATACAAAAAAAATTCTGACTAGAGCAAATTATACTAGCAGAAGTATTCTTAAAAATATTTAACTCTCAACTGGTTGTTGCATATGCACCTAGGTGTAATAAAAATACTGAAATGATAAACAACAATTATCAAACAACTTGTTTTAGCTGTGATCAAATACTGGACTTAATATTCGGGAGAACCCAAGTTCCGAATATCGTGTTTTTGATTTTTAGTTTTCGTGAAATAACTTTATTGCCCATGACTGAGTCCTTCTCTTATTCCATTAAATAGTTGTACTGTTTTGTATCTCCATCTGTAATGACCTTGCTCTCGACAAGACGTAAAGTCATAAATAAAAAACTTTTTTTAGCTTACCATAATACGCCTTCTTTATGCCATATCCAAACATCAGCACTTGGTCTTGAAAACAACAGCATCTGTCTCCAAGTACGTGTAACACCTGACTTGCGTTTGCTACTAAACAAATAAGAAGGTAGTGACCGCGTGACGTGAGGGGAAGAAGCTTAGCGGGGTNGGGGGGGGGGCTTGTACCGGCTCAGTCGCTGGTGGCCAAAAAACCCTCTTGACACCGCTGACACCATAATTACCGACTAACAATCATCGTTATGCATTTTCCATGCTAGCTTTGATTGAAAATAACTTGAATGTGATGATTCTATTTGCTGTAAAAAAAATCCGCTTAGGCAAACATTTATTCGAAGACAAAGTCAAAAGGGTGGGGGTGGGATGGCCGGTGCTTACCCTCCCCTCTAGCGACTTCCTTTTCCTAGATTGAAATTTCTCAAGATATAATCTTGCCTTCAGGTTATCCTGTATTTTTTAACTACAAAATTGATTTAGAAAATTTTTTCTAAAACTGCTAAAAGAAACAAATTGATTTTTGTTCACCTCCCACCAGAAAAAACTTTAAACTTAATCCCAAGCAACATTATATTTTGTTATCAGATCAGTCAAAAAGTTTGACATATTCTTCCACTTNAACTTTAAACTTAATCCCAAGCAACATTATATTTTGTTATCAGATCAGTCAAAAAGTTTGACATATTCTTCCACTAATTTTTTTTTTTGCGTATTTTATAGGATTTACATAGGTACGACGTGAATATATATGGGTATCCCTTCAGCCCATAGGGTGATATAGAAGGTCAACAGTGGAATTTATGGTATTGGGTAATGGTAAGTGTATGCCAGAACCATACTTTTCAGGTTGAGATGTGACTGTGTTTTCATTTTAATTAGTTTGTGTAGGTTCTGGCAGACATTCACGCTCTCTTTTTTTCTGCTAAACACGGCCACCCGCTAAGTTTTTTATGCGTAAGTGCTCGTGTGCGTGTTTTGGGGTGTACGTGACGTTCAAGAAAAGTGTTGAACCAGAATTAAATATATTATTTACTTGGATGAAATTATAGAAATTTAAGGCATACACTATTTTACGACGTTTACACTTGCTTACTGAAGAAAGACATACTACGATTACATATAAATGAAACAGACTTCAAATACTATTATATTCATGTGATTTAATAGTTTCTTTTTCTTACCTAAAAATATGGAAAATTGATACTGCCCTGGAATTGCGTAATGAAATCAAAGAAATTCTAACCACCTTTCTAACAGAATGTAATTAAGCATTCTAATAGGTATACTAGTTAATTAACTATAAATCTCACAATGTTAATTTTTTTTTAAACTTACGAAGAAACTAGAATGATTTGGAGAAGTCTAGGAAAAGGTAATGGGGAAGTAGGAGCCAGGCACCGGCCAGCCGCCAAGTTGTGTCGTCACCCAACCGCCATATCGAATCTGGGCGACCTTGACCCGTTACCTTGACCCTTTGTCAATGACCTTGAACCTAAAATTCTTCTAAAAAATCCCAAAAAATTATAAAAACTTTACAAAAATATTTAAAAAAAACAATTAAAAAACACTAAAAAATTATTTTTAAAATTTTTTTTAAGATTTACATGTAGGAGGTTTGGGGTTCGATGACAGGTGGATCTGCTAAGCTGCCGACACGATCGACCCTCGCCAGGTCTGCCGGTGTCCACCTCGTCAGCCATTTTAGAAGTCGATTACCTTGACCCAATTTCCATGATCTTAAATGACATTGAGCACAAAAGTTCTCAATAAATACAAAAATCTCCAAAATTTTCAAAACATTTAAACGAATTACCAAAAAACCCTTTACATTTGACTCGAGACTCAAGACTCGAGACTCAAAACTAAAGACTCGAGACTCAAAACTAAAGACTCAAGATTCAAGACTGAAGACCCAAGACCCAAGACTCAAGACGCACGACTCAGGACTCAATACTCAAAACCCAAGACTCAATTTCCTTGACACAAGACCCCAGCAACAATACCCAAGACCCAAGACTCAAAACCGTACACTGAAGACCCTTGATCCAAGACCCAAGACCCAAAACCCAAGACTCAAGACTCAAGACCCTTGACTCAAGACTCAAGACCATTGACTCAAGACTCAAGACCCTTGACTGAAGACTCAAGACCCTGGACTCAAGGCTCTTGACTCAAGACCCTTGACTCAAGACCATTGAGTCAAGACTCAATAATCAAGACCCTGGACTCAAGGCTCTTGACTCAAGACCCTTGACTCAAGACCATTGAGTCAAGACTCAAGAATCAAGACCCTTGACCCAAAACTCACTTGATCCAAGACTCAAGACTCAAGTCCCTTGACCCAATATCCTTGACCATTAACCTTGCCCCCCCCTCCCCCAAATTCTTAAAGTTCTAAAATATTCCTAACAATTCAAAAAATTCTAAAAAGGTATAAAATGCTTATAAAAAATTAAAAACTTGCAATAATTTATTTTTAGTGTTCATATAATTTGTCATATCATGCCAACTTTCCCTGATATAGGGAATATGGTTTTCAGATCTGCCCCTACAAGCCGGTACTGTAAGTGAGCATGATAATAAAAAATAAATGAAATTATGTGTCAAAATATAATGATTTGAAAGTTTGTGCTTGAAAATTTATTGTGTAGGCCAATCACTGGATGTGCATAATCATTGGTAAGGTAGCAGCGGTCTATGTTGAAGCGCACAAAAATAGGTGAATTAATACTTTGATATATTCTAAACAGGTTGGATGTATCAGTCTTGGAAGTATCCTGTTGAAGTGTTAGATATTAGATCCTGAGACATGGAAGGTTGGGAGGGTGAAGGCTGAGTCGAGTCTGGGCTGGCCTGCTTCAGTGCAGTATATGGCGAGAATAGGTCCTACATAACTGTCTACATGAGCGGTCCTGCTCTAATACACCACAGTTATTTTTCTAGTAAACACTAATGACGAACTAAATGGAAGATCTTGATGATTAAAGTACAAGATCATATGTTATAATCAAATATTGCAGAAGTTATGTAATCCAATAATGTGATTCGAGGGGAAACCGAGTAACCAGCAGGCTACTAAATTAAGGTGGAATGGCAGAGTATGAATAAAATCAAATATGATGGCCTAGTGACCAAAGCAAATAGGAATGGTTGAGTATCAAAGGAAGATTACTAAGAAAAATGAAACAAAATATGGTGGATATAGCATGACAAAGCATGAAAGAAAAGTGTTGATGACGGCTCGGGTGGTAGATTTAACAAATGAAATCATAGATGGCTGAATGGAATAATAGAGCATAAGTATGTGGGAAATATGAAGACGATGTTATGTACGATGGTTGTAGTGATGAAATCTAATATGGCTGACATGTAATAACAAAGCGCGGATATAGCGCAGAGGAGAAGAAATCACTGAGCATATTGAAAATGTGACTAAGCACAATCGAATCCAAGATGGTAGTCGGTGTCAATAATGTAATTTCTCTTTTGGGTTAAAAATCACCTAGGGTCAAGGCCAAAGTCGACAACAACCAACATGGTTGCTAAATCGGTAAATCGACTGGTGGTGAAATCGATAATCAATACACTAGCATCACCTAAATAACGATGAAAATTAAAACAATTGACAAACTAAAAAAATAATATGGCAGAAGGAGTGCATTCGACAGAATGAGCAAAGGATGGTGAACGGGGTGAATGCCTGTCGACTTATTATCTAATGACAAACATTNGGGGGGGGGGGGTCCAAGCGAGTGAAAGTAATCCACCAATGAGAATCATTGATGGAGTGAGTGGAGGGGAACCTACCAATTAACCAATGAGAAACATTGGTGAGGGTCAGTCGTCTGCTGGACGTGGTGCTTAGGAAACCTCCGGAAATGTTCTTTTTTTAAATTAATTTTTAATTGTAATTTTTTAAAAAAAATTTTATAATTTTTTTTATTTTTTCAGATTTGTGTGGTTTATTGGGTTTAAGGTCCTACAACGTCAGGGGGTCAAGGCCAAAGGTCAAGTTCAACATCACATTGATTCAATATGGCAGCTGGGTGACATCATAACATGACGGCTGGTCGGTTCCGGTCCCCCGCCCCTCTAAGCTAAATAAATAGAAATTATATTTTTTTATAAATGTTTAATAATATTTGTGTTTTTTAAATTAATTTTTAGCAGTTTTTATATTTTTTTGGAAATACTTCAAACAATTTAGCATTTTTTTGGGATTAAAGGTCATCTAAGGTCAAGAACTTGGGTCAAAGTCAAGGTCCCCAGGATTCAATATGGTGGTCGGGTTACGTCTGTGTAACTTTTTCCCCTTTTTCAATTTTTTTTTTGGTTCAAGGTCATTTAAAGTTACGAGCACTGGGTCAAGGTCATGGGTCAAGGTCACCTGGTTCCAATATGGCGGTCATAGTCAGTCAGTAACGTAATATTCTAGCCGACTTTTATTAATTTATATGATTTCTACTATTTATTCTCGAGTTTTTGTTATCAAAGTTATTGGGGACAAGGTCACTGGCATCCGACATGGTAGTCGGGGTCATCAATGTATTGTTTTCCCATATTTTAATTTTTTTTTTCGATTTTCTCAAATTTTTTTCGGTTTATTTAGAATTTTTGTTTTCAAGGTCAAAGGTATAAAACTATACCCCCAAACCTTTCCAATTGATAGTTTTTGCAAATAAGGGGATCGTTCTTTGCGAATTAGGGGATCGGTGATTTTTGAGGGAAAAACTTTAAATGTTATGGGAAGAGGGAAATTTTAAGCGAAAGCTGTTTAATTTCGAGGGAAAAGGGGTAAATTTTGAGATAAAATGGCCACAGACCGACTGGAATGACAGAGCGTGATGTCGGCTCCAGCTACGGACCCTCAGTCCCTTATGCCAGACTCCGCCAAATCATTCTTCTATCGTTTTAAATGATTGCTTTGTAAGATTTATTTAAAAGGCAGGCAGACATATTCAACCTGGAGTGATTTTTGAAAGCTTTGTTAAAAAAAAGTGTTAAAATACTGCGGATGGGCTATCATCACCATAGACTACTGCGTATGTACCCGACATTGACCTACCCCAAACCAACACAACTGTCAAAGTCACATGGTCAACAGTAATAAACGTGTATGTTTATATCTTAATTTTCAAAAGACAACCACTTTAATTTAAATATACTACTTTTAGCAATTTAAATCTAATCAATCAGCATGCAAACATCTCAAAGCACTTGTTTACTAAACAGTGTTCCAACCTCAAATCCAATCTATGCCGTTCAATGTTGGGACACGGAGGCTGGTTATGTGCAGCCAGCGAGATCGATCTACCCCATATTCACTCTACTATCATCACAGTCGCATAATAGAACACCCAGCGAGGGACGTGGACTCTAGTGTGGGTCCCCCGTACTCTACGTAGCACATAATAGCCAGTACCTGTTCATAAGTGCACTGCGGCGTTAGCTAAGCGTTACATTCCGGAGGCGAACACAAGATAAGTTTCGTGTAGTTTTTAACAACTGCTTGTACGTAATTTGTTTCTTTATGCTGTGTGTAATGACAACTGTAAAGGGACCATCGTATTTATTTTTCATGATCACTTTTATATAAGTGCTGCAGGACCGAAGATGTGCAGATCATCCACAGCGGACTCTCACTTGAGAACTGAGAACTGACCTCTACGGACGTGGAGGTGCGATCTTGCCTCTTTGGATAGTTCTCGGCATCCAGCATCCACGGCACTACATCTGTGCACTCTGGCCGGTCGAGTAACCACGCTTACCGATCACCTCGAGCCTCGTCCCGCAAGTGTCAGAAGTCAGAGTGCGCGGCAGCGTGTTTAGGTACGCAATCACTGCAAACCACACAGCCCTCCTGCGGAAAAATCCAAACCTTGCGGCCACAGTGCAGAACAATCCTAACGTCTTCATGATCATGGACCTTGCAGCGAGCAACCCATGGGCTCCAATTTCAACCATAAACCACACTACCACCACCACGGCTTCCCCCCATCAACAACATTCGGAAGACATGGAAACGGAATTCCAGCAACTAAAACGAAGATGAAAACATAAAATCACAGTTGGAAACCGCACAGTCAAGGAGAACAAGCGTCTCAGTTCATTGTTGTCTGAGGTGACACTCAACGTCCCGGTGTGCCACATTGCAAGAAGTCGGCGATGAGGCTTCACTAAACTCAAGCCCAGGCCCCTCAGGCCAACCTCCCGCCCGCACTCAGACGGCTGCTAACACAACAACAACACAACAAAAATAGCAATTCCGCATAGTGGTCCCAGCCACTACTAAATTCAACCTCTTAGTGAAAAAATTACGAACCATTAGCAAAGACGACTTCTCACTACTGCCCTTAAACAAATGCATCCACATACTTACCTCAGACTTCCAACATTGCCATTCAGCTCTCGCAATGCTCTCAGAAAATATTATTCACTTCTTCAGGTTCAGACAAGCTTCAGCCATAAACAAAAAAGCAGTTTTTGACCTCACACCGACAAAAAAACATCAGTCAAGATTTCACAAGCAGCGGCTATCAGGTCCAGCACATCTACCATTTTAAAAAGAGCATTCCGTACAGCAACGACCCAACAAAAACACATTGAAGCCCCAGCAATTTTTTTTTGTGTAACGGCCGCGCAGAACACTGGTGAATTTGTGAATTTGACTCGTGAATTTGTGTGGGGAAGGGGGGCGGGCCTTCCCCACACAAATTCACAAGTGTTAATATGACAACCGTTTATCCTCGCCCCTATCACAAACAACCGTCAGACGTGACACAATGCAGAAACTGTCAAGCCTTGGGACACACCCGGAACTTCTGTTACATGCCACAGATCTGCCCCCACTGCACCGGGCCACACCCCACGGGTGCCTGCACTCAACCAGTCACAACCCCTAAATGCATCAACTGCACAGGTGAACATTCAGCCCTTTCAAAAACCTACCCCAAATACCTGGAAACGGTTCAGAAACGCCAAACAGCCAATGCAAAAACACCACCTTCCCAGCCAGCAACTGAACCGTCCAGGAACCTGGCTAACAACTCAGTGTCCCAAAACTCACAACCACACCCAAAGCAATCATAAGCGCAGGCACTCGTAGTCTCCCCGCACTTCACAATAGAAAAACAACAACCCCCGTTTGAAACCACAACAACAAATGCCAATATCTCCCGCTCCCTCCCGCAAAAATCGCTAGGAGGAAAGTAATACACTATGCAGGATCTCCGTGACTTCATGGAGTTCCTAAAAGAAGCTGATTTTCAATCCCTCATGGAGCATTTTCGCCCTTTCATCACCCAAGCCAAACACCTACCAGAGCAACAAGATTAATGCATGCTGCTTCTGGAGGCCATGTCCACGATTACCGCCACCTAGTCGGTCTACATGACCAGGAAAAAATCCTCTATCTCTCCAACCTGCTCTGGAATGACCACGAAATACTCAATACACTTATACAAATCACTACCGAGTAACACAAACGCGAATTATTAATCTAAGTTAACTGATCGCAGTACTTCTGTTTGCAATTACTACTCTCTATTGCACTCTGCAAGTAAATAACTCTTGACTTATTCAATTACATATTATAAATCAATTTTACTGGCGACCAATTCCATATTTAATGTTTTAATTTTTTTTTATCAATGAAGTTTAACTGCAAAACACTTTAAACACACATAGAATCACAGATTTTTTAGATAATTCTATCCCATAACTTGGCCAGATAACCTAATATAAAGTATTTTTTACTCATTATATATTAAAAGAAGTCAATTAAGATTCTTTATCGCCCAAATTAAAAGCTTTTAATTTTTGCGATGCAAACTTTCACTTCTAAAATGTGTTCACGTAAGAATACGACAGTGCTGCCATCTTTTGAGTAACAAATCATAACCCCGCTTACCGCTAGACCTTTCGGCCAATCATAGACCTCCGACCACATAAAACTAAAAATCACAATTCTCAGCTCGCTTTTCAAGCTTCATCCAGCAACTTAGGCCTTTTTTAAAGTAAATATTAACCAAATATCACGTTAAACAAAGCATTTAAACTACAAATTTCACTTCTTTAGCGTAATATTGTATGCAAAATCTGCTGTAAAATCAAGACTTCTTGCCCACTTTTAGTCGCTCGTCAGAGTAGCACTCACACATGAATAAAACGTAATTGATAATAATTCATTACCTGAAAAGATAAAACTAATGTCCTCAAAAATTAACTTAACTCCGCATTTCCTCCCAGTCTCGTTTAACAAGTACCAGTTACCTTCAGTAACATTATTCTAGAATAACAATTCAACCCTTTTCGGTACTACAATAACACCATCACGATTAATTAAAGACCTCGCTTCCTGAACCACTCCAGTCATGTGTATGAGTTATAATATACCAATTAAACAAAAATTCACCTTTGGCATTAACTTCCGCTTTTCTCAATTAACCAACTGTCGCGAGCCCCCTGCCAGGGACTCGCGAAAGAAACTAAAATTCCTGTAATTTTCAAAATTCCGCGAAAATTAACTTCAACAACCCTTTTCCTCCCTCAGGTAGTGAGAAAGGGGAAAGTCACAGCATGGGAGCAGGTTCCAGGCGCTACCCTGGAACACTAGGAGAATTGGATTGTTGCTTGCCGCAGTTTATCTACAGTTTGAAAACAGCCAGGCGGGTCAGGCTAGCGGTCCCCAACCTGGACTCGATAATGATAGACAAGGGTGCACTTCACAGGGGCTGTACATCCCCGCGCTGAGGGAGTAGCGTCCCAGTGATGAACAGTGGATGTGCAGATCAGACGACGGCACGCCGCTGGACACGGGACATTGTAGCGGAAGAATATGAGAAGGTTGGGGGTGGAGGGGGAGGGGGCTGCTCCTCGTACCTCTGCCACCAGCTCGCGCACAAGCCTCGCCGTGGAGGGAGGAAGTGGCGAGGAGCTTCCCACGGGACACTTCCCAGAGGCGAGTTGCTGCCTCCACAGCGGAACTGCGCCCAGCTGGCCGCGGCAGGACCCGGCTGCCCACCACGCAAACCAACATTTCGCCACTAACGTCCATTCACGGTTTCTTACAACTTTTCTGAAGCCCTGATTAAGTTATATTTCCATGTTATTCCTCCGCCACACATAACAAATCTTAACCCAGCCGAAACAACAAGTTACTGATATAACTAAGGGGCCTACTTTCCTCCACATGGGCGCAATTTATTTTTATATAAGTTCTGAAAAGCAGTTGGCAGGTAGGACTTGACTTCTTTATGAAAGCAATAACACTAGAAATGAAACCAGAAACTTAAGCAACAGTAGTGAGAAAATTACAAATACACACATGTCTTACACGGGACTTAAACCCAGAAAACCTCGTGCAATAAGCAAGTGTGAAATCCACTGCATTGCGGAGGTTGGATTCGGAGCATCTACTTCGGATTTAATCAGTCTATTGTTTCTAATAATAGAGTTAGTAGCCTAAAATATTTACATGGCTGACATTTGGAAAATAAGTGACAGAGCCACTTAAAACATGTAAGTTTACATGGCCTACCGTAGCGCTATTTGTGTGAATAATTTAGAGTAAATCGATTGTTTGGTCCCTGAGATATGACACAAAAAACCTTAATTTTATTATTTAATGCTATCGCACAAAATTAAAAAAAAATCGCTATATACGATGCTTGTAATGTATGATGTCTACATACAAATTTTGGTTGAATTTGGTTAAATTGTTTAACATATGTGGATAACTTACCTAAATTATTTATGGAGCAGCCATGTTGAACATTGTTGTCTGACCCATTTAAATCATGAAAGTTTATTCGGCCTTCTGTAGCATTTATGGTGTTCACAATTTGGTTCAAGTTAGTTTACATGTTCCAGCGTAACATTTGGTGGGAATTGCTTAATTGGTCCTCGATATATGGCGATAAACCTCCATAATTTTCATGCGTTGATCATCATAAATGAAGGACAAAAAAGTAATGTAGTAGCTCATTCCATTATTGTATACTGCCAATATACAAAGTTAAGTTGAAATAGATACATAGTTAAGTAGATACAGCACAAAAATATAAAATGATTTTATTGCCGCCATTCTGAAAACAAGTGTAGCACACATGAAAAAATACACTTATTAATGTAGCCTACAAATGTGCAACATCTTCACCAAATTTTGTAAAAATGGATTTATTATTTCCCGAGATATGAGATATTTTTTTTAAATTGGTAGTGCTATCTTACAAAATGACAAAAAAATGAGGCTCTGCATGGACAAATTGTATGGCTGTAATAGGTGCTGCCAGCATACAAAATTAAGTTGGAATTGGTTTCGTTAATAAAATATACTGAGATAAAATATTTATATAGCTACCATTTTAAAATCAGTGTCTGGCCTAAAAACTTTATTTATTCGCGTGGGGCTATCGTGCGAAATGGTGGACAAAATATGCTCTGTGTAAATATATTTGAAAGTTGTAATATCAACTACCAGCATAAAAAGATAAGTTGGAATTGATTACATTGTTTTAATGATATAGCATTCTAAGAAAATATGTATATATGTCCCCCATTTTGAAAATAAGTGCCTGACGTACATTTTTTACACAATTTTCTGCAGCACTATTTATTTGCAAAATTTTACAGGAATCAATCAATTATTTCCTGGGATGTAACAAAATGTATAAATTCGTGTGGCGCTGTCATACAAAATGGCGGGCAAAATTCTCCGTGTGAATACAGTTGATAGTTGTATTATATCTTCTGTCAGCATACAAAGTTATGTTGGAATTGATTATATAGTTTAGACGATATAGCATTCTAAGATAACATATCTCTATGGCCGTCATTTTAAAAATAAGTGTCTGACACGCCTAAAACATATCATTTCACATCATTTGCATCAGTACTACTTGTTTGCCAAATTTGTTAGGAATTGGTTAATTTTTCTGCCGAGATATGACATAATAATGCTATTTATTCGTGTGGCACTATCTTCCAAAATGGTTGACAAAATTAGTTATGTTTTCGTGTATATGATGTTTATAACATATACTTTAAGTATACATCATTTGGTCGAAATTGGTTAAATGGTATGGTAGATGTACCTATCAATACACCTCAAATATTTGTATGGCCACCATTTTGAAAATAATTACCTAATCAATTTTTATTAGTTTCGTTTACTTGGCCTAACATAGTATAACTTACCTAACAAATTGGGCGAGAATTGGTGTAATAGTTTTAGAAAGATAATGTAAAGTCTTGACTTATTGCTTTATTTGGTTCCGTATTCCAAAATGGCGGACTAACAACAATATCCATTTCAAAATGTAATGCTTACTTGTTGCTCTGCCAGCATACAAAATTTGGTTTAATTCGGTTCAATGGTTTTCGAGATAAAGCATATCAGCCCAAATGTTTAATGACCGCAATTTTGAAAGTAAGTTCCCGACGTGGTCGAAAACTATGAATGCATGTGTCCTTACTAAGTATTATATGTGTACCAAATTTGGTAAAATTTTGTTGACGCGTTCAAAAATTGAAAAAGGGGACACACACGTACAGACGCACGCATACACACACTCAGGCACGCAGACAGGAAAGTGATCTCAAAAGCGTTTCTTTCCTTTGGACAGTAGACTAAAAATTATACCAACGGGACAACGCACCGCATTCGAGCGCATTCAGTGCAATAATATTTGGTATAATAAGTATTTCTCACCAAGCATTACCAACACACCTATTTTCTCACTGTTTTATTCATATTAATTACACATTACATATTATTATTTATTGATAAATTATAAGTGAAAGTGTATTTTAACAAAAAAAAAGATGATCTTGTGCTAACATAAAAACAGGAACGCTTTTAATACGTAACATATTTAGGAAACAGCCGAGTACGTCATGCATGGGGTAATTTTTTAATGGTTTGATTCAATAAGTGTGAAAAAATCGCGAATAGACTATACCCACCACGTAGACCAGTGTTTCTCAATCACTCGTCACTAAGGCCCACAGCGATAATAGTTTGTTTTTCATGGATGGGGCTACATGATGTAAGAGCTTAATTTGACCATATGAAGCTTTTATACTCTTCTTATAGGCTAAATAAAAATACTTTTATGTTCCTCGACTTGAAACGATTGTGGAATGAGTAAGTTGCACCGGTTACTTAGTCCACTATAATGAGATTATAATTCAAGACTTCTGAGGTGGAAGAAACCACACGAAGGAATTTTGCTTTCAAATAGAGTAACTTCATTACCTAGCTTTAAAGATACCGTATTGTATACTTCCAAAGGATTACAAAATATGTTACCTAATATAAATTCTATCGGTCTGCTATTTTAATATTGTGGTAAAAGTTAGTGAAATAATTAAATTTTCCTTTTTATCTTTTGACTTTCATCAAATAACAACATGGCAATCGGACATCGATGTCAGATATCCAGAAAGGCTCGATATAATTGCAACAAGAAATAAACTAAACATTAAATTTAATATAAATTTTGCCGACCCCTTTCTGTGGGGAACCCTGCCTTTACCAACTATGGGTTAAATTTATCATTGGTGTAACACCAGGGCGAAGGAATAACACCTTGCAACAAATGTACATGTACTTGAAATTAAATATAAGTACCTGATAATTCATAAACTTAAACATTATTTTATAGAACTAACCTACCTGGAGCTATTTCCCACGTTTGAGGTCCGAGAAGCGTGGTAGCGATAAAGGCGACAATGTTCGGCGCATCAAGTGCGCCATCGCCACTAAGCGCAAGGCTCTGAACTGACGTGCAGCGTTCTTGTCGTGCTGCGTACACGTATAGGACTTTAAGCGGTGACCCTATCATTGTATTAGCGGAAAGTCTGTAGCAAGATTCTATGCAGGGCCGTATGTTTCTGACGAGTATATTTTGAGATACGGCACTTTGAAAGAAGCCGTTTTTAGCTGTGTTGCAGTGCTCTGAAATGGTATTTCTAATGGCGTGACGTCTTGAAAACATTCAACAGGTCTCGTGTGAAGGTGCGCTATTTTTGCAGATCAGCACAATACAATGGATGGACGTTTAATAGTTTCGTGGGAAAAATTGTATTTCAAACGTCCTGCAATACAGTTCACACGCCTGGTAGACGGGACCAGTAACGATTTATGAAAGATATTGCATAATAATAAAATAATAAACCATACATTTATTATTACGAAATTAACGAGAAAAGTGAGGGCGATGCCCTTCAGCAGATTGTTTGTAATCTGGAATAGGTATAGGATATGACTGCAAATCTTGGATGTTTTCAACATGAACATGCATAACTTGTTCCTGCAACATTTTTTATGCTGTTAACGTAGTAAAAATACAATGAAAAGTTTCTTGCAATTTACTCGGATCGGGCCAAACAGACAAGGTTCGTGGTCCGCGGGCCGCCTAATTAGAATTACTTACATAGAGGGAATACAGCGGTAAAGTGTCCATGCGAGCTGTACAGTAGCCACTATTNTTATTTTTAACAGAAGTCAATGCGGATATATTTTGAGGTTAGAACACTGTTTATGAATAAGTGCTTCGAGTTGTTTGTACAGTTTCACCTACCTAATTTTGACGCAACTTGAGATATTTAAGTTATTTAACAATTTTTATTAATATAAAAGATTGGGTATGTTAGTAGTATGGTAAACTGCATTCTGGAGCAGGAGACATGAGCTGGCTCGCTGACTCCGGCCACCGCCATATTGGATTACGTTAACATCGCCATGTTAGACGACGTAATTTGACCTAGATCATGAACTATGACTACAGCCATCTTGTTTCCGACTGCCATATTGTTTCCCAATTACTTATTCTTTAGTCGGTGATCTACTCTCTCGACTGCAAACTGGTTTACAGCAGACATCTTGGATTGCATCACTACTGCATCTTAGATTACATCGTCATCGCCATCTTGTTTCCTTATTACACATGCCCTATCATTCTTTCTCAATGTCTGCCATCTTAGATTTCATTTGTTGTTCGTTTTAGCCACCAGGCGAACTGTTTGTATCACCATATTGGATTTCATTTTTTTTGCAAAATATCTTTCATGCTCTATTATTCCATGTACGCCATCTTGTCTTCCATTTTTCCTACCTTCGTTCGATCTGCTGCTCTGTTATTCCACGTGAGTAATCTTAGATTTAATTTATTACTTTCTATAGGCAGCAAATTCGATTTTTTATTTAATCAAAAGACGAACTGGTTTCACTCGTTGTACGCTGATACTTCTGTGTAGGGTTTATAATATTGTCATACATATACCACTTATAATACACTCATTAAAAAAAAAATGATCTACCTGGAGGAGCAAGCAGGGACACATAAGTCGGTAAAGGCACAGGACATAGTAGTATGTATACAGAAAACATCAAAATATTGTACCACACCAAGCTTGTATTGCAGAGGATCAACACTTGCAGAATTCAATTATTATGGTGTAGGACCACCTGTATCGCGGATACAGGTGGCGATATGGTCGGGCATGGAGGAATAGACACGTCGGATGTTCTCATCAGGAAGATCCTGCCACAGTGGGTGCAACTGACCATCCATATCCGCCACAGCTGCTGCTGGCCGAAGTTGTAGTCCAATTTGGTCCCAAACATTCTCGATGGGCGAGAGCTCTGGGGACCTTATTGACTAAGTAAGCATGTTGACATCACGAAGGCAGGTCAGAGATACCATGCTGTGTAAAGTCGGGCATTATCGTGCTGGAAAAGGGGATTTTCAAGCTGCACCAGGAAAGGGAGCGCATATGATCGCACAATTTCCTGAATGTATCGCCACACCACCAGGACTCCTTCATTCAACACCAGTGAAATGAGGGAATCATAGGTAATGACACCCCACACCATAACACCTCTCAGGGCGGGATGCCACTCTACAATGAAGCGTAGCAGCGCTGGTCAGGACATCTCCAGACTCGAATATGGTGGTTGTCTGTATCCATACAGAACCGTGATTCGTCGCTGAACACCGCTCGGTGCCAAGAAGATAACTGCCATGCTGCCCGTTCCCGGCAGAAGGTCATACGTGCTAGGCGATGATCAGTATATGGTACTGGTGAACACAGGTGTATCCTCGGCTGCGGTGACATGTCTCTGGATGGTGCGCAGCGACACCCGTGGAGTGCTTATAGTCTGTTGCACTACGAGATGATATACTCTCCTGGTAATCTACTGGAGTCAACCCGAGCCTTCTCGATGGGTGTGTGTACCCTTCTATTTCCAGTGCATCCAGCACCGACTCATAGCGTAGGCAGAACGGTTCAAGTGGCGGGCAATGTGCTGAAATGTTCAACCTCCTTTTTGGAGGCTGACAGTGAATGGTTTCTCAAACTTATCCAGCTTGGAAAAATCGTGTTAAATGGACCATCAGGGCATGCTGCGTGTTCACTGAACTCAGCTCTGTGGCTCACACTGTTACTGAGGACTTATTCGGTAACTTGCCGCTATGAGTGAATAAGGGACATATGTACCTCATAGTGACACATCCGTGCAAGCATAACACACTAAACGCAAATGGGAGACATGTCGGACTATGACGGTGCTGTGTGGCAACCTTCGTTGTACTCGCGTCTTTCGTTCATGGTGGTAAATTTTTTTTGCAAATGTATGTATTTTCACTACGAAGGACTTTTTTTTCACTAACGTAGGATTTTAATATTCTACAACTATTCCTACACTCCTTCACTCCTTTCGTATTTTGATGCCTTGTTCTATGTCGCCATACACTCTCTTAGTTATCCTTTAAGCACACTTCCATTAAACTATAGTTGACTTAACCTAACCATAGTTCAGAAAAAATCCTTACCTAACCGACCATATCCAGAAAAGTCGGACCTAACCAAACATAATCTAAAAAAATAATACCTAACCTACAACAATCCAGAAAAATCAAACCTAACTTAACATATCAAAGGCCAGAAAAATCATACCAAACGCATGACAGTCCAGATAGAATCATACATACACTAAGCACGTCTATTTCTAATATGCGTAACTTCATTCCAGCCACTCTGAAAATTTCATATAAACTAACCTCAGAAGCATACTTCAGTCAGCTTGCACGTAACAAGGTCCCGTCGTCCCCACATTCACAAAGTAACTGTCGATGCAAGTAGAATTATTATTAGAACCCAATATAGTCCAAGAGAAACTCAGTCCCACTAATGAACTTTAATATCTACCCAAACATTGCAAGCAACTAAACATTCCAGACCAAACCATCACACAAACATTCTTACCATCCCATGTCATCTGTCATACTAACATTATCGACTGATGCAAGACCACCCAACGTACCAATCAGCCATACTATCTCATATAACTCAAGAAAAGTGCAGTCATTCTAATCAACCATGCCACCTAACTCGTTAATAAAACCATCCACCACACCAACCGAAACCAGATAAATATACTACCCACCACACTCTAAAAAAATATTCCTTCATTTTACAGAAATGTGCTGATAAAAAATTCTCCAGAAGTGACCGAAAACACTATGTGAAATTGCGGACACGTTGCTTTTTAAAATGGGATTTCCGTAAATTCCACAGAACTTTCTATGAATTAACAGAACCTCTCCGTAAATTCGCTAATTAATTTTCTGTACTTCCAGTTTTAAAAAAATAGTTAACGAAAAAAAAATAATTTTCCTTTTGCGGGTGTTTTTTACTGTGTATAAAAAATATATAACTTAAAAAGTTAAAATATTGTATATCTGAACGATATTTGAACTGGAGTCAAAAAAATTGATGGACTGTAACTACAACCATTCATCGACTACCTTTACATGAAATGTTGGTATAACTTTGATATTTCTAGTACAGCCAATTAGGCTACATTTTCAGTTTGTATTAAAGTTAGCGTATTTCAAGTGTTGGTAAATGTAACAGACGTTTGATGCTACATTTTCAGGTTTGAGAGAACAGGTCTAAGTGGCGTGGATATCGTAACTACCGCAGAAACGATATTTTTCTGGTTACAGTGGCGAATAGAGCTTCATGAAACTAGGCATTTTTAGTATTCCAGAATCGCTAATCCATCGGAAATACGGAAACTTACCGCATTTCGTCATTACGGGTTGTGTTTTCGTAAACATACTGTATTTTTCTAATTTCTGTAAATATTTTTAACGGTGCATACCAACTAAATGTTGGCTATAAGAAAACCAAAAACTCAGTCATACAGATCAACCATACCATCCACCATACCTTAGGCATGCAAAGCAACTATATATAACCCACAATAAAACAGCACGATACAGAAAAAACCTACCATTTGTCTACAACACCAGACAAATATACTAAACATCATACTACCAACTATACCTCAGGCATACCACAGCCATACCAAGCAACAACTCAGCCCACATAAACCATACTGAAACTCGTAGCACAAATATACCTGTCAGTGCCACCCATACTGTCCACTATACCGACGTTTCCGATTGGCACCATAGCGACATCAAAGAATGGTACCAGACCAACTTACTAGACATACCGCCCAACATACCGACTAACCATAACATTCACCAAGTGAGTTTACAGTTCAGACCAACCATACCATAACTAAAATATCTACCACTCATACTGACTAGCACGAAACAAATAATATACCAAGCAACCATCCACTCTAATTCAAGAAAAAAATTACGTCATACTTACCAACGACACAATCCACTATAAACAAAGAAAAACTCACTCACACTTGTCAAACATAACATACGCAATACCTTAAGCATGCCAAGCAACCATACAGATCAGGCCATAAAACTAAACAATCCTGTCGTCCCATACCATCTGTCATATTGAAATTAACGACTGAAACCAGAAAAATGTACTAGACACAATACCACCTTACACCCCGACCAACCATAACATCCACCAAGCAACTATACAATAAACACCACCCATACAAAACTACAGAATACTACAAAAACCAAGTTCTTCCAATAACATACAATATATCATCATTACCAACCAACCCAAGACGAACATACAGTAAGGACACCAATCGCTATAACTAAAACATACCTCAGCCATACCAAACGACTCTACTGTCAAAACCATCTTCCTCCTTCACATTACGCTCCTTCTCCCCCCCCCCCCTTTTATTTNCCTTTCCACCTCTCTCTCTCTCTCTCTCTCTCTCTCTCTCTCTCCATATCCTTCAAAGATTACATATTTTCTTAATTAAATCATTAAAAATATTTTAGTTATTTCCTTTATACATGCCAAGCCCTAACGAAGACTAAAATTTAAGAATCATTAAAAATTACTAGAGGCATAATATTTCAGACAAAACTCAACTTACCACTTTCCAGACAAAATCATATCTACACTAACTTAACTTGCAATCCCATAAGAACATTTTTTCCCTTCATGTCTCACAACATACACGCCAACCATACCATAATTATAATATAAGAAAAAAATTCAGTCATACATTAATAAACCATAACATCAACTATAATCCAGGCATACCTCAGCAATACAGTTCACACGGGCCATCGTAACACGAACATTCCTCCTGTCCCTGTCATCTGCCACACCAACACCAGACAAATATACACGGCATTACACTCCATAACTCAAGCATTCCGTGGCCGTACCAAGCAAACATACAGTTTACACCATCCCATCCTTCTCCTCCTCCTACATATTCATCAAAGCTTACCCATTTTTATTTCAGTTACTTAAAATATTTTCAAACATGCGTAGCCCTAACACAAACATCCCTACTGCTCATACCATCCAATATACCAATCAAAACTTCACAAAAATGTACTATCCACCATACCGACGAACCATATCAACTGTTGTAGCTACAGTAACATATCGGCTACCATACCAGCCAGCTATACATAATGTTACATGTCGCTGGTCTGCGTTGACCTTGACCGGTCCCATGCGAGCGAACGGAAGAGGAAGACACGAGCTGTTATATGAGAGTGAACGGCGAGTCACAAGCGATGTCAGAATGACAGGCGAGCGATAATCCAAGACGCGCATATCTTGTTACGAAAAGCGTACCACAGCATTAATACTTTTGCGGCGTGCATTCCTGAACTTCAGCTGATTGAATTTCAGCGTTTATCTGAAGAATTTTCTAGTTGTTTACTGCCCTAGTTTCTCTCAGCGTGACTCGGGGTGCGTCAAACTTTCCAGGTCAAGGCCAGCGAGTATAAAAGTGTGACAAGCCTCCAAGCAGGGAGTTGATGAGTGGAGAGGAGTGGGGAGTTTATGAGCAGCGGGAGTCTGGGCGATCGTACGACGTTAGGCGAGATACGAAGAGCGAGGAGAGAAACAAGTAGCACCGAAAATTACCAGCTGAAGGAAAATCTGCTACGGCGAGCATCGGTGCAGTGAATAGTGTGACTGGCAGGCTGGATTATTGGACTGGATGTGTGAGTTAAAGACACTACAAATGTTGGCAACAGACAAACTGAAAGTGTGTTAATGATGAGTATGAGTTAATTGACTATAACCAAACAGAGACAATAAGGACGTTAATAAGAGTTAAAATAGACATTAAATATTGCGCTCACTGAGAAATAAAAAGAGTAATAGTGAAGACAGATAAATTAGTGCTTTAAATAACAGCCATGTGAATAAATAAAAATCAAATTTTATTATTTTATTTTTATTACGACCTCAATGCCTCACGAACTCTGTTTCGCCTCTCAGGCATCTTGTAACAGTATCATTAAAAAAATATATTAAGGGCCTATTTTAATCATTCAAACCGAGAAAAATTCAGAATGTGACGAAATTCAACCTACAAACTTAGTGAGGTGATTCCTTATGCAAAATAAAATGGAATATATTAAGGACACGTTCTACATAAAGTGAATATTAAGAGAAATATGAACCCTCAAAAATTGATATTTTAAACTATTTTTGCAAAATATCCGAAACGAAGTGAGATTAAACTATAATTCTCCGGACATTGTTTTATGATATCGGGATGATGAACCTAAGAGCAGTTTCTCGTTAATCCCTCCCCTCGTAAGGAAAATATGTATTAGTGGTAGCCGTCCTTTTTTTGTAAGCAAATTGTTTTACCGTCAAGAATTATGAATGCTTGATACTGCTTTATTGAGTAGTATGACCTAATTAACCAAAATTATCCTTTTGTTTCAACCACCCAGGACTCGCTGATTTCGTGCAAAACGCATACTAAACTTTAGACTTTAGGCGGTAGCGACACAGTTCCAGGCGCATAGGCAAAACCACTACGTCCTGCAGGGGATTCATACTGATCGTAGTCAGAAACAAACAGGCAGCTTCAGCACTGTAAGCTTATTAATGTATGTTATGTACTGTTTATGGTAGGCGTTAAAAATTTACTCCGCCATTGTATTTGCAGTTGACACAGAAGCATACCATGCACGCAAGTAGAAAGTTATAGTTTTTGCCTACGTGCTAGGCACTGTATCGCTGCAGTCTAAGCCTTGCGTGCGTTTTAAACGAAAATGGTGGATTCTGTACAGTTACAACAATAGCGCCATTTTTGTTGACTATATTTTACTGTTCAATAAACCAGCATCAAAAATTCAATTACTCGTGATGGTAAAAAAGTTACTGCAATAAGAGGGAGGTCAACCCTCTTATTTTCATTACGAGGGGAGGTATTAATGAGAGTTTGCTCCAAGGTTGATGAAGATCATGTTAACACAAAATGATGATCTGAGAATTGTAGTTTAATTTCACTTCATTTTCGATATTTTGCAGAAATTATATTCAAAAATTTTAATTTTTGAGGGCTTTTTTTAAATATATATAAATATTAAGTTCGGGTATATACATACTATATACTTACCACTTGATTATGCTTAATAAATAACCTCACGAAGTTTGTCCATCGAATTACATACCAAACAGTATATTGACGACCATACCACCCACTGCTACGTGAACCAACCACATCATACATCAAGAAACTTTACAGTCAACGCCGCCTATTAAAAAAAACGTTCAGTACACGACACAAAATAATTTCTTCCCACACCATCCACTTTACCGACATTACCAATCAATACCAGACAAATATAAAATACACCACCCACTATAACTCAAGCATACCTAAGCCACACCAAGCAACTGTACAGTCAACACCATAATTCTTCTCCTCCCCTCTTCCATATACTTCGAAGTTTACCTGTTTTTTCTTTTTTTTTTAGTTTAATAAATTAAAATATTTTTTAAGTTCCCTTTAAACATGCCAAACCATAACAAAGACTGGAACTTAAGAACCAACGAAAATTACTACAGGCATACATATCTCAGACAAAACCCAACCTGCCACAGGCCAGATAATCATACTTACCAATGTTGAATTTGAAATACTATAAGCACCCCTTTCCCTACATGCCTCACATCGAGAGGACCAACCATACTATCAACTATATGACATGAACATCTCACTCGTACTAATAACCCAGGCATACTTCAGCAGTACAGTTTAGAAGACCTTACTTTCTGAGCAATTGTTGATCCGTTTCCGTGGTAACTAAGTGATGTGATGAGTAATTATTGCCTCTAGTACTCTCGTGATTGGTCAGTTTTCGACGGCGTTATTTAATTACGTTTTTGAATGGAATTTTTTTTAGCCATCTTGGTTTTCGATGGCAGGACACTGACCCGTTTGGGTTCAGCCCGCAGGGATTTTAATTTAATTTTAATATAACGACACGTGTTCGCATCTGTAAACAGGCCGTCCCGAAGGAGACGAAGACGCGAGAGCAAGATTAGGAAGAAGCAGGCCTGTATCGGTCGCCACCCGCGTAATTTTAAGGGTTTAATATGGTCGTGCTGGGACTCTATTAGCACTATAGGCCCGAGAGCCTTATTATGGAAGCCCGCGAATAAATTTCCTACTCCATCCAGGGGAATGCTACCGCCGACGACGGGATCACCCAGAAATTCACGAACGTCCAGATTTCTTCAAATATAGGGGAGAGTCGGGTAGCCCCGGCCACATAAATAAAACTCATGACCTTTTCGAAAATCAACAGACTTAAATCTTTATTTTTATACTAGGATTGAAATACAACCTATCTCTCAAAATTTTAATTAAGGAACAATCTGATAGGTTCATTATCTTAGCTTATATCAAGCCTTGAAATCAGTCTCCAATTTTCAGTGGGTACATTTTTGGAGGGTAGCTCCGGGCATAGATTTAATGATTACCAAACCGTTTTATTGTTGTGTTTTTTCTGATAAGAGGGTTATATATATAGACGTGTGTGTGCGTGTGCGCGCGCACGTGTGTATGTGTGTTAGTGTTGAAGGCCGGTAACACTAGATATTACCAGTAAATTTTGAACTGACGCAGAGTGCTATTATTGTACACAGAACATTTTGGACTACGAGTTCAGGGTTTTTGTGTGTTTGCTTGTGAATTATAACGGACGCCACAAAAATTTAATTGTGTAAGCCCCGCAGAGACTCTGAAACGGGTAGAATCCCAGTGACACGAATGCACAATACTTCAAACTTAAGCTGAACACTTGAAACACACAAACGCCATAGTGAATGCTGGAAGCACGAGCCTCGACAGCCTACGCATGATCTACGCTCCAATCTGTGAAATGCCGAGAGTGCGAGTATTTTGGTACTTTGGTAATGAACGCAATTTTAATTAAAGTGTGTATGTGTCACTGTTGACCTAGCAGAACTAAGAAGCCAAGCAGAGGATCGACGTGCGACGCAGATCATGGAACTGAGAGTGTTCGACTCAACGGCTTACTGCCGTTGCCCAACGTTCGCCTGCGACGAGATTCGAACCTGGGGCCGAGCCGCACCGGAAGCTCGCCGAGGAGTGCCGAAAGAGAAAGACGGCACATCTGCATCTGGTGGTGCCTTGACCTACTCTACAAACTTTCTGCTTTTTTACACAGCAAATATGTTTTATTTGTAATTCGCATTTTTTCTTATTAATTATGACTTCGTTCTGAGCACCGCACTCACCAAAAAACTTCTACCAACAAACCCCTGACCCTTGGACCGCTGCAATATTTATAGGGTCGTAGGCCATCGCCCAAAAATTTCTCTAAATGCCACGTTGAGCCGAGTGTCCTAGTTCCCAGAATATTCTTGCGCATCCTCTAAAGTCATCGGCTTATCCAGCAAGGGGGAGGAGGAAAGAAAGACTGTGACGCCAGCCAGGTCACCACTGTCAGTGACGGGGCAGCTAGCGGGTCTGCCTGGTGGAGGTGAGGTTCGAGGTGGAGCTCGCGTCAGCACGTAACAAAAACTGCTGGCCATTAACATTGCAACACGAAGAAGGACGCACCTGAAGGAACCCGAGGGTTCACAGGATCTCTCGCCCATCGAAAGCATAACGACGACTGGCCTGCCACAGGACGCTCGCGGCCACAACGGATGAGCTTTGGGCACGCATCGAAGCAGCATGGGTGCAGATACCCCGGAAGGACTTCCAAAGTTTCTCCCTCTCAATGCAACGTCGTGTAGAGGCGGTTATTCCCATCCATGTTGGGGTCACACAGTACTGATTTCCCCACATTCTGTACATCATACCGAGCTGCAATATTAATCATTTCCCCTGTGTATGATTAGTATTCTCTTCAATAAATCTGATTGTTGTAGTTGACATCCTTTATTGTACTGCAATTTTAATGTCCCAAAGTGTAACTTCCTAATCTATTTACAAGCAATCCACCAAATAAATATTCAAATCTTAATACTATCTAGACATTAATGGCTATCACTTAGTATTTACGGTTATTAATTACATAATAGTTCGTCACAGAACAAAAATTAATATAGTAAAAAAGTTAAAATTAGTCTCAATAACAGTTTAGTAACTGCTATTGAATTACTATTAAAATTATAGATTTGATGTCTGACAGTCCCAGTCATTGCAATTGAACCTTATTCACACACTTCGGGACACGCCGATGGTGGTGTTAGCTGGCAGAATCTTGCCCATGCTCTCAAGTAGTCGACTCCTTTAGCGGAGTAGGGTAATGTTGCCAGTCCAGGTCAGTTGTCGATAGTTTCACCCCCCCCCACCCTTCCTATATCTTGCTCCAGCCAGTCTGGTGACATAGCAGTGTCTGGATCCGCCTGGGGGAGAGGCGGGTCGTGGTTAATAACTTTTAAACCCGAAACAGAATTTCACAAAACTCAGTACATGTATATTATTTATTAAGGACATCCAGCTTTTATTGTTTTCAACATACCAGTTCCCTATTTTCAAAATGGTGGCAATTTTATTATTTGTGAAACTTGGATATCTCTAAAAGCATTTAACCGATTGAAACAAATCTTGCATTTTGACAGTGCATCACATGAGCATTTAATTTAGGAATGGATGTTACCGTTAACCCGCCATTTTGAAAGATAGCATTGCATGACGAAATAAACATTTTTCATTTATTTACCTTAAAAACTTCTCAACCAATTCTCATAGGATTTGACAAATAAGTAAAACTATAGTAGGCAATGTAAACTTGACGCATGATGAGTACATGGGATAGGCATTACGCTGTATTCACACCCTGAGAAATACCCCCGGGGAAGTCCCGAGGTATAAGGATATGCAGGGAAGTACCGAAGCGAGAGAAAAACAGGGAAAGTCACGAAAATTAGCTGATATAAGCCCTCTACGAAAGAATCAAGGGAACCCCCACCGAGATTACTGCCGACACAGCTCCCAGGAACCCCTGGGACGCTTGCCGCACCCCTCCCTCCACCTTAGTTTGAGCGCGCGAAGAACTGACGAGACATGAAATCCTATACAAAAAAACGCGGGAGTTACATGGGGGAAGTCCCTATTTCTCTCGACACAATCTGCTGACAGCTAATTTGAATATTTCGGGAGACAGGTTACATTCGGGAGCAGCCAAGGTTCGTGATCATTCAGTTGTCGTGAGTTAGTTGTGGTCCAGCAGTCGTGGTCAGTCGTTCGAGAGGAGTTGTTCAGCCGCGATGTGAGGCATAGAAAGCAGTTAGGTGAGAGGCAGTCGTATCAACGGGCCGGAGTTCGGGCCCGGCCCAGGCAGTAATGTAAAATAAGTTGTTCCTCAGTCAGTTATTCAACCGAGACGGGAGTTGCTCGGTGGTACAGCCGCGAGATGAGATAGATGCAGCCGAAATGGGAGAAGCCGAATCAGACACGGGAATAATCAGTCGTGTGACGAGAACAGTGCCGAGAGTATGAGTTAATTCCCAGAAACGAGTGGTAGCCCCAGTCCGAGTGGCGCCGTTCCCCGAGAAGGCGTAGTCGTGTGCCGTATGGCGACGAGGCTAACAGTCAGTCAGTCAGTGAGTCAATAGTAACGTCACCGAGGAGAGAACCCAGGAACAGCCGAAACTTCATGTGTAAATTCCCGAGACAACCCATTAAAAGTAACGAGAACTTTCGAGTTCATTTCCGAAAACGTAGTGGCAGTTTCCGCGGTGAGGAATGCAGAAACGCGATAGCCGGAAGTAGGACGAGGAGGAAGCACTCTCCAACCACGAATGCCAGCCGGGATCGCAGGGAAAGTACAAGTCACGGGAAAACCAACCCCGGACTTCAGAGAGAGACCGTCAAAGCCGCAGGAAAAAGCCAACTTAGTACAGCACGCCACGGAGAGCCAGTCCGAGGGCCTGAACGAGGGCCACCCAACTCACTATGCCTCAACTACCAACGAAGACAACTCACCAAAAGCCACAGTAACAGATAAGTAGAGAAACGTCTCCCTTCAGCAACCTTCCCCGACGCATTAATATTCAGTCCACCAGCCCTTCAGGCAAACGACTTGCAGGCGGGCTCAGTCTCACCAGTGTGTAATAACTATATGACCTTCTGATCAATAAAATCCTGGTGTGTTAAATAACGGAGAATACGAGTATTTGTTTACCCCTAACGCAACCACCTCAGGTGCCTTTAGTCTGCACCATAATAATTTAACTAAATGAACTACTGGCCACCATTCTGTATAACTCAGGTGGCCTAGTAGCGACAAGTTAAACTTATTCCATTTAAGCGTATAAGGTACTCGTTTCAAAATTGGCAACCCTACAAATATTTTATCTTAATTTGTCATATCTATCATACCGTTCTGCCTATTTCGACCAAATTTTGTATGCTGAATGTATGTATTGCAAGCATTATACATGCCAACACAAACAATTTTGTCTGCCATTTTGTTATACAGCGTCACATAAAGAAATAAAGTTTTTATGTCATATCTCGGGAAATAATCAACCGATTCCTACCAAATTTTGGAAACAGGTAGTATTAAAGAAGACCTCATAAATTGATATGTTTCACGAGATTCAGGCACTTATTATTAATATGCTGAATGCATAAACATTTTAGCTTTGAGTGCTAAATCTATGAACCCATGTAAACTATTTCAACTTTACTTTATGTGCTGGCAGTAACTATTACAAAAGTGAAATTTGTCTACACAGAGCCTCTTTTACGTATAATTTTGTAAAATATATTTAAGTTGGCAAACAAGTAGTACTGTAGTAGGCCATGCGAAATGACAGATTGTGTTTTAAGATAGACAGGCACATATTTTCAAAATAGTGGCCATATAAACATTATATCATAGTATGCTATGTATATATATATATATATATATATATATACACCAAACAATGTAGCCAATTTTAACTTAACTTTGTATACTGGCAGTTTCTATGCAAGAATCTAATAAATTAATACAGAAAGTCATTTTCCCGCCATTTTGGAATTAAGCTTAAATGTCCTATAACGGAAACAATTAACTGATACCCACAAAATTCAGATAAGTTATACTTTTGTAGTCCATCTTAATTCGTATGACATAAGAATGTAAATAACGTATTTTCTAAATAATAACCATATAAATATTTTAGAAAAGTAGGTCTGTGCTATATGTCCCAAAAAATGTCAACAGGCTATCTACGACAAACATAGAATGTGCCAGTACATAACTATTTTGTCGTGGCCCCTTTCACGATTACTTCCAACTTTCCTGAAGCTCTGCTTAGGTTATAATTCCAGAATATTCCTCCGCATCATGCAAACAAAGCTTAGAAAATTACACCAGAGGACCAACGCACCGCATTCTTGCGCGCTCAGTGTAATACTATTTTGCATAAGAACTATTTCTTACTAGCAATTATCAACACATCTATTTTCTCTCTGTCTTTATTCATATTAGTTAGAAATTAAATACTATAATTTGTATATAAAGCATTGGTAAACGTTCAATTTAATGAAAAGTAAAGTAATTTAGTGTTAACAGAAGTATAAGACGCTTGTGATACATGGCATATTTAGGAAGTAACCAAACACGTCATTAATGGGGTGATTTTACAAATGTTTGATTCTAAAAGTGTGAAGAAACCGCGAATAGACTATAACCATTTATGAAGCTATCACCATATGAGAAAACTAAGATTTTAAAACAAATTTCTAAGACCAAATCAACCAGTTTCCATTGAATTTTGCGCCCAAGTAGTGCTGCAGTATGCCACGTAAACTTACACGTTATTATGTCTGGAATTTTTTACAATATGAATGCCATATAAATCATTTAGATAGTATCGTCATATCTGTTATACAATTTAACCATTTTAAATTTAACTTAGAATGCTGAGAGTATTCATTATAAGCGTCTAATATGCTTTTAAATATCCTCTTTTGACCGCCTTCTTGTAAGATAGTGCCAGGTGGCAAAATGTCATATTATGCCATATCTCGGAAACCAATTAACTAATTCCCACCAAATTTTCCACACAAATAGTAGTACAGCAGGCCATTTAACTTTACATGACTTAAGTGGGTCAAACGTTTTGTCAAAATAGCTGCAATATAATTTATTTAGGTAAGTTTATAAGATTTTTTAAATAATTTGACGAAATTCAACTAAACTTTGTACGCTGGCAGTATCTATTAGATGCATCTGATATGCATATATACAGAATCGGTTTAAGGTCCTTTTTTTCGATGGCACCAAATGAGAAAATTAAGCTTTTATGTCATATTTCGGGAACCAGTGAACCTATTTCCTCTAAATTATGCACATAGGTAATGCTACGTGGGCCTTGTAAACTTGTGTGATTTAAGTAACTCACACACTTGTTTTCAAAATGATGTTCCTGTAAATATTAGAGGTTCGTAAACCCAGTCTACCAAAACTTTAAGACTGAATACAACAGAAATTGATGCTCCGAATCCCACCTCCGCAATGCAGTTAGCTGCTCGCCAACTTACAAAACGAGGTGTTTGAGGTTCAAGCCCCGTGTAAAGAATGTGTGTATCTGTAATTGTTTCACAAATATTGCATTTGTTTCTGGTTCCATCCCTAATGGTATCGCTGACAACCTAACATTTAACATTTTAAGAACTACATAATATTACTTGCATCCATTATAGAGGAAAGAAAGCTCATTAGTTATATTGGTAACTTCTTATTTTTATAGAAATCATTTCTCTTTAACAAGTTATTTGGTTTTTATTGTTCGTGTGTTCAAAAACTGTACAATTTCGATTTTGACGTGAAATTATGAAACTAAATGGAAACATTTCTTTGTTCGTTCTTCAAAAATTATGAGGTAACTTAAAAAGTCGAACAATATTTGGCAAAAATACAAAATGAGTTGAGTTGAGTTGAGAGATTTGGGCGACTCTTAACAACGAGGTCTGGAGACCCGATTAGAGTGAAATGAGGTGAGAATGGAGCAACGTCAGAATGCAAGGGCGGAAGAAACGGGAGCTCCTCAAGGAAATCCGCCAACCAGCGGCATCGTTCGGTAAGATTCCCATTTGCGAAAATCCGGGAGTGACCCGGCCGGGGATTGAACCCAGTTCGCTTAGATGGGAGGCGAGCGGTTTAACCGCTCAGCCACCACGGTCCTTTTTTAGGCCCAAAAATCTCGGTTTGCTCCTCCTTTTTTCCTGCCCGCTTGCACATCACCGAGTGACGCTATGTACAACCCGATTTGACCCTCTTAAAAGTAGGAGCGATGACTAGCTTTTAAGCAACTTTACTCGCAGCGCGATGGCGCCACGGACGAACGGAAGTGATTTTATAGCGAGAAAACTAGCTCCGAAAACATGCAGAATATTCTTACATCTTTGTTCCTTCTGCAGCGTTCTACGGCGAAAGTAAGTTTGCACAGCTAGCTATAGCCAGCGCAGCTAGAGGCGGGATACGTTCATGTAGTGCGGCTGTGAGGGAAAGAACAGAAGGGTGGGGAGGTAGGCAGGAGTTGATCCCGGTAGCCAATCCAGCGGAGAATGGCGGGCGCGCCAAGTGCCGGGGGCGCAGCGGAGCATGGTGCCTTTCATGGCTGGAGTGGGAGAGGGATGTTGTCGCGGCGGAGGCCGATGTAATCTGGCGGGTGTGAACAGCGGGCCGCTTACGGCGACCTTGTGCTGGACACAGCTGCCTGGGGCCGCGCGGCTCCCGTCACTCAGCATTACCAGCCACACTCCTACCTTTACCCCCGTGTCCACAGTTACACGTTCGCAGCAGTGGTTCGCGGTTTACCGACCATTATCGAGAGCCCTCCCCCCTGCTTGGTTCCTGTTTTCCGCACATGTATCTTTCCGCACATATGTAAAAATTCAAGTTGCTTCAGGGCTATTGACTTGTTTCCATGCGTCAGTTAAGTGAACGTGTAAAATGTTTACAGACCTCAGCATTTTGCTGTAGTGCCGATTATTAAACTTCCACCAATGAAACAAAAAGAAACCGATTTCAGTGGTAATTTTATTAAGTAGCTATTTTAATCAAATTTCCTATTTATTTTACGTGTTTCTGCCAACATCGCTGTAGTTATACCGGTGAAAAGTTTACATTAAACGACATATATGCAGTTTACCAACAGGTTTTTTTTTTAAGTTCTCAGTACACATAAAACAATGTCCTGTTCTGTAATACATACATACACTGATAACACTGCGTGACACACATTGTACGAGCTGGCGGTCCAGGCTCCTCGCACCCCCTTCCTAGACAACAGCCTCCGACCCTGGGGAAATGTGAGGCAGAGAGGGGTGCTGTGATGTGCCTTTGATTGACGTCTCATGCCTGGAGGTGGCCTGCGCCTTCCAGAAAGACTGGGATCGCCTCCTACGGCCAAGAACCCTCTCAACACTGAACTGGGTCGTCCAATGCACGGTATATGCGGAAATACAGGCTGTATGTAAATAACACATACAAACTTCGGCAGCAGGTTAATCAAGAAAAAATAAGACGAGAACTTATATACGACCTAGGGTCTAAATTGGATCGTAAGGGCGGTAAATCCCCAAAGCATTAGATTAGTACTACCAATATTGCAGAAATTATTCAAGATGGAACGTTGATTGTCTTGGATAATGTGTAACTGAACTAAGATCTGTAAACACAACAACACCTGTCTGTCGCTGTCATCAAATTATTTCATGGAAGTAATCACAGTTGCTACCCTTATTTCGACTTTATCTTCACAACGCTGTAGCAAACCTGGGATTTGGAAAATTGATTACTAAACCCCATGTCACAATTAACGTTACACATTATGCAGACACTCAGTGTTCAGTCTTAAATAGTTTATCCAGTATTTGTAACAAACTAGCAACTTCAAATATGTGTATCGCCCTTAGGATCCACTTTTGACCATAGGTCGTATAAAGTAGGTATATGCTTTCACCTCTTTTCGTGAGTAACCTGTTGCCGAAGTTTGTCAGTCTATTTTAAATACGCTATATAAAGAAAGGGGAACGACGAGTATGAACACAGCCCCCGCCCCGCCAGCGGGAGTTGTCGCGCGAGTGCGAGTGTTAGTACACTGCAGTGTTTCAGTGACTGCGACCCGGGAGTTGCAGCGACTGCGACCTAGGAGTCTCAGTGCCTGTGACCTAGGAGTCGCAGCGACTGCGACCTAGGAGTCGCAGCGACTGCGACCTACAAGTCACAGCGCCTGTGACCTGGGAGTCGCAGCACCTGCGTGGAGACATCGCCGACTAGTCAGCACGGACGTCGGAGCGGAGGGGGGAGATCACGATAGACTTCACACATCGGTGCGAGTGGCCTCATCCACAAATTATTTAGATTGTATTGTATATATTAGCAGGACTGATTATTTTTTGTAGTCTATTCGCGGTTTCTCCACACTTTCGGAATCAAACTTTTAAAAAATAACCCCATCTTTGACGTGTTTTGTTGTTTCGTAAATACGGCATCTATCACAAGCGTTTTATAATTGTGTTAACATAAAAGAAACTTATTTTTGGCTAAGTTTAACCATTACTTAAATTGTATCTATAAATTCGAATACTTCGTTAATAATTAATACATTTACGAGTTGTGATCATGCCTTAGCTGAGCGGCCCGCCTGATAACACCTTCACCTATTGATCCAGGACACGGGCTGTGATTGCTGAAATTAGTAATGAAATCGCCAACCACAGAAACTCCTTCCGTCGGCCAATAAACGGGGACAATGTAGCCGATATAGGGCAGTGTAGCCCGTGGGCGGTTTCTTTTGTCTTCGGGCCATTGGAAAGAAGACCACTGAAGATGGGTGTTTCCGGGCGTCGACTTCCGCCATATTAAACAGACTCCGGAATTATGAACAAGGTGAGGACTCTCCAATTAGACTTTACTCAGAATGTGGTTGTTTAAATCTTTATAATTCAAAGAAATTAATATTTCAGTATTTTTGTATAGCTGCGGGGGGGCACATACTTCATAATGTTTATATTGAGATAATATTGTAGAACCTTAGTGTTAAATAAACCCCTTTTATATAGCTTTCATTACATAACTCGTATCAATATCTTAAATCGTCCCTATTGTCCCATTTAAACTACAGCCCATGTAAGCAATAAAAGACCCCCTAAGTTATTAATCTTCATGTGAGGAGTTAGAATCTATTAATCATAACATTGGCGGAGGCTTGGTTTCTTCCTAACCTCTCGCTGCCTGGCACCAGCAACTCTACCATCCAACCCCACATTGAAATAAATTCCACAACCACTCGCACTAGTTTTTGTAGTAATTATAACAAATTTTCAGCCACATCCACTTTAGCATTTAAATTTTGATCATGCAATAAGCAATGCTCTTTTAGTAATGTCATAAGGCTTACTCTTAATATTTAAATACTTTTAAATAGAAATTCAATTTGACAACCCATCCCCTTAATTTGGGAAGCAAATAGTACATATGTACTTGATTATCAAATATTATTTGAACTTAAATAACTTCAGAATTTCCGTTATTTCCTAGCCACATAATTATAATCAGTTTACCTCGCACATATACTCGTAATTGTATTAATTTCATTTACGAAGTAAAATCGTTTGTGTACGCTGAATGCAGTTACTGGAAACTATTACTATGAAAGTAATACATAATGTTGAACCCATTTCAATGAAATTCACTTTCAAATCAAGCTAATATAATACAATTTTAAATATAGGTCATATTGTTGTAAGATACTGCTGTGCGCAGATGCAGGAATATAATTTTATTGTGCTTTATCATTATTCAACAAAATTTTGAGATAAGTTCCCCGGTATGTGTAGAAATAAGGCATAGCTGTTTTTATAAGATTGTAATATGCTAACCGTAAGACAGCATTAAGTTATTCGTTGCCATAGGGAAATACAAAAGTTGCAGGTAATACAGAGCGCGCGACGTGACCCACTTCTTGCGTGGCGTGCCTTTTCTCCCTTCTTTCCCCTTTCACAGAAATCGTGCTTATTTTCTCTCCCTGTCAGCTCTTATCTCGACAGCTGTCGTGCCGAGAAACCCCCCCCCC
>NQII01002218.1:297700-326791 GCA_002778355.1 Clitarchus hookeri
CCCCTTTTTTTAACTTACTGTTCTAGATTTAAGTTCCCAACACTCCCAATATTCTTATACACTTCCCACAATCCATTGTCAAACGGACACGAGGCAGAATGAATTCCGCTGGGTTCTATTGCGATTCACGGACCTAGTCCATTACCCGGGGCTTTCGGATGTGCTGAATTGCACGCCAGTCCTGAAGTGGATACGCAGACTGCTAAACCTGACGTGAGATGGAAGCTGGAGTGAAATGTGAAGGGTTTTTTACGAAATGGGAATTATGTTGGTGCTGACTCCGCATCTGCCCCAGTAGAGTGTAGCCTTACCCGCGAGGTCAAACCTTACGTTTCGCGTGAGACGCGGAGCAATCTTTGGGCCACTGGCGGAGTGGTGACCCGACCAGAGGGGCCTGTCTTCTGTGATCTACTGGACTTGAAAGATTTGAGGCGGTAGGAGCGCAATCTGGTGATGTTTTGGACTTTTGCTGTGGGGTCCTTCTATACTACACAGTGCGCAAGTGTACCACGAAGGCACTTTCTTTTTGACCTCCCTGGTGTAAGACACTGAGTGCAGATTTTCCCCAACCCCCGTATGCTACCTCTTTGTGTGCGAAAGATTGCTATTAATATTTATTTATAATACCTTATCTCTCTTATAATATATTTTACTATCTTCTACCCTATTACTGTCTTGTTTAATCTGTGCCATTAAATATTGTCCAATATTTATTGTCGTTCATTTTTAATAACATTTATTCATTCAGAGTTTTATTCGCACACACAGCTACCTGTATATTATGCTTTACTTTCAAATACATCATTGTAAAATAAATTAGCATACAGTTATTGCCAGAGAAATATTTTTACTAAAGCCAATTCTGAAATATTAAAGCAAGTCTAAGTATATAGTTTCCGAGGTCGGACACACCCTCTCAAAAAAATTAAAATACTAGATAGATTTTATAAATTAACCTACCCCACCACAAACCATAGGGCCCTATTAATCCTTTAAGAGTAATTATAATTAATGTTTTTAAACAAACTGTGAAGACATTTTGTTAAGACATTTCTTTATGAGTTTGAGAGCAACGGTACGACATGTAATGGCCAGCAGAAACCAGTATGACGTTACGAACCCTCTCTTCTAGAGTCCCTCCTGAGTATGACGCAAACAACGGCGTGGTAGCAGCACATCTGACGTCATACGCGAGGCGACGTCAGGCGCGCACGTGATACCAACACTGTCAGCTCTATAGTTCACGCAGCTCACGGGTAATATAACGCAAACCACAAGTAAATCGTCATTTTTAAAACACACCACTGACAATTTACACCTTGCAGGCAACAATAACAATTTACACAAATATACACGATACGCTTCACATACTTTACTTTAAAACGTCAGTAGTTTCTCAACACTTAATAGGTTTTTAAGTCAAGCAGTGAATACTAGGAGGCCTCAGACAAAAAATTTTACGTCATCATAATATATACAAATGAATAATAAGAAAAAAAATTGATATTTACAAAAACCAAATATTTTTTGGCAAAAAAATTATATCGGAATTTTTGTTAGTTATGACATATAAACAATTAATTTCATGTATAAAAGTATAGTTTATAGAGTCTTCTCACAATTTTAACGCAACCATACAAAAATGTCATTATAAATTTAATTAAGACAATTTCCATTGCAAAAAAAACCATTTTAGTATTATTATACAATAAAACACATTTACACATAGAATTTATACATGATCAATTGTTTTAATAGAATGTAGAATCAAACCAGTGTACTAGTATATAGTAGAACATAAATAGCATTATGTTAATTTTAAGTTTCCTTCAATTACCTTTTAACATATTCATACGTAGTAGAAAGCAGCTGCAAATTTATCTTTGCTTTTTAAAAGATTTGATTTAAATAAATAAATAAACTAAATAACATTCTACGTTTCGATATCATCCTATCCATATCCTACCCCCGTGACGTCACGAACACTTCAATAGATTGTATTACATTATATTGTATTGTTCTGTTTGTAGTGTTTTGCCATATGTGTTTTACAGCAACTGTATAATTACGTAAAACCCAAAACAATTAATTTGCCGGGGGAGAGCACTTAGATTTTCCTAGGTCAATACTTTTGTATTTCAATTTGTTTATATTGTAATTAATAATAAAGTGTTATTGAATTTTCAGTCCTTGCAAATAATTTACTGTAATGAATTATTCACGCCACATAGTGTTAGTGTTAGAGACTTACAACCTGAAGAAATGTTGACGCGTTCGCGTACCGCCACGGGGCGTTTGCTGCGCTCGTATGTAAGACACATCTTTGCTCACTCCAGCGGAAATGAAGTTCATGGCCCCCGCAAGGCCACTGGAAACACAGCACAGCGTTTGTTCGGCCCATCTTGCCCGAGGACTGCACGAAAGCAATTGACAGTTCCTTATACCTAGCTTCTCCTTCTACTATAATTCCTTTCAAAAAAAGTTTCCTACGTTAGCGAAGAGGACTTCAACCTGATCCATATTCCTACTGCCACAAAATGAACCCCACAACTCTCAATCATTTACATAATCCACACGGACTCTAGGGAGAGATGAGGGCATCTCGCCAGTGAACATTGGGGGAGATGTTACGAGTAGTGATCAGGCTTTATATGAGCAGCCTGCCTGATCACACCTTTACCTATTTATCCAGGACACGGGCCGTGATTGGTGAAATTAGTTATGAAATTGCAAACCACAGAAACCCCCTCCATCGGCCAGTAAACAAGGGCAACGCAGCCGACATAAGGCTGTGTTGCCCGTGGGCGGTGTCTTTTGTCGTCAGGCCATTGGGACGAAGACCACTGAAGATGGGTGTGTCCGGGCGTCGACTTCTGCCAACTTAATCAGACTCCGGAATCGTGAACAAGATGGGGACTGTACAATTAGACTTTACTCAGAATGTGGTTATTTAAATCTTTATAATTAAAAATAAATTAACATTTCAGTATATTTGTATAGCTCCTCCCGCACAAACTTCATAATGTTTATATTGAAATAATATTGTAGAACCTTAATGTTAAATAAACCCATTTTATAAAGTGTCCGTTACATAACTCTTATCAATAACTTTCATCACCCCTATAGTCCATTTAAACTATAGCCCATGTAGGCAATAACAGACCCCGTAAGTTATGAATATTCATGGGCGGAGTTAGAATTTATTAATCAAAATAATATGAATAAAAACAGAGAGAAAATAGGTGTGTTGGTAATGCCTAGTAAGAAATAATTGTCATGCAAAATATTACGTAGCTCAGTGCGTACGAATGCGATGCTTTGTCCCTTTGGTGTAAGTTTATAGACTAAATTATGTCTTGTCTGCATGAGGCGAGGGAATCTTCTAGAAGTAGAAGTTAAGCAAAGCTTCAGAAAAGTTGTGTGTAACCGTGAATGGACTATATAAATTGAGTAATGGAATAAGTTACTACGTAGTGGTCTATCGAATTCACAAAGGAATGTAACTGAGTGAATTGCAGTAGATAGTAGAGCGAAAAGTTGTATAGGTGCTTTGTGGTAGAATTGTAAATAAATAAGGAAATTGAATTCTAGTTTTTATTATATTAAGACCTTGACTCCCACGAACTTGGAAACAACTAGGCACATAGGGGTCAGAAGTGGGGGGGGNGGGGGGGGCATTTATTCAGTGCTGTTGTTAGTTTGGGCGAAAAGGTAGTTGTTTATTGGATATGGGTACAAGGCCACACATCAAACATATTTTGTTAAGTCGTGCAGTGAATGAAAACTATGTGAATATCGGCAGGTTAGTGAACTTTGAAGGCGTGTGTTTTTGTAAATAGTAGTGGTACGCAAGGTTCAAGAAGATTGACCGTTCAGAGTTGAGACTCAAGAATGTTTACAGCTGGCATTGTGCAATCGACCCGACGTTTTCTCTGCAGAGCGAGTGAACGGTGGAGACGGTGCGAGTACGCCAACCATACTACTGTGCTTTTCCCAGCCTTACAAAGCGACCGCGACCAACGCCCCACTTGAGGGAACAATAAGATCGATTTCACACCGTCGCTCGCGCTACGAACAACGTCGAAAAGTCGCCCAGCTATCCCTTACGGAACTTATTAGAGATGACAAGCGGGATAACACGCGAAGGACCAGTTTCTGAAAACAAGCTATAACATGCTCGACTTCATCCTCAGAATGGAGAAACGTGTTTGTTATTCCCGGAGTTATCTAGCCGCACCTCCTGTGGCGACAGCTATTAACCTGCCATCTGGAGGTAACATTCATAAACTGACCCCCGTAAGTCGGGGTTTTCACGAGCCTCCTATTATGCAGCCCTTCAGCATGTTTTATTAATATCCGAGGCGGTTTGCTGGGTCTCCTCAATGGGTGTTCAAGCTCGACGGTGTTGTAATCTCTCGAGTATACAAGGGGGAATAAATCTTTCGTAGCAGATGTCACTGAATGTTGTGTTACACGGCAGCATGTTCGTAGAGGCCCAGTTTTACTAGATTTTCAGAAGCGTCGAAAGGAATGACATACCTACAGTAATAGTGACCCTCTTTCTTTCTCGAAAAATGACTGCAAAATTACACTTATTTTCGTAGTCATTTCACTAAATAACTTCAATAGTGTAGTTTATTTGAAGTTACGACGCATTTATACCTGCAGAATTGTAGCTTGCACAAATTTTACAGTTGGCAACACAGCAATGCAACTGCATTCTTGTGGTCAACTTCGAAAGTACAGTTGCCCAGACACAATACTGAGGTTGTCAGGTTTAATGGCTGCATGATCACAGGCAACTACGTTATTGTGGCTGTTGGCAACAAATGTGAAGTTTCAATTTACTGAACTGATGTTGCTGACTGTAGTGTTGTAATTATTTATTTACAGTACTGAAAATGCCAACTGTGCTCAATTTTAGGCTTTATGGTCATCAATAACTTTACTATAGAAGTTAATGTTAGAAAAGTGCCTTCCTTGCACTGAAGTTGCGACCTTTCATTATTGCAGCAGTCCAACTACAACATTGAAGTAGTGAGCAGCTGCGCTATTGCAGTAATCGTACTACGCTAGTGCGGTTAGCTGCAATACTGCAGTTGTCAAGGACAAGTTCTGCCTATAAATGTCACCTAATAGTTAACTCGTCACGTAGTATTTTTCCAATGAAAAATACATTATTACCTATTGTAAATTTTTTGTATAAAATACTAGGTATCCTACCGAAAATAATTGTTAAATGCTTATTAAAAATTAATTGTTGCCATTTTCTTCTAGATGCCAATAAATATTATTTCATATTCACAAATAATATGCTGCAGCATTTCTTAACGTAAAGTCGAGAATCAAACTTTTGTGTCTGTGTCACAATATGGTTCTATTCCTAACTTCTATATCAGGTTTTGCTACCATAGCGAACATAACGTTTTTTCCATTGATCAGAAAGCTTCGATTATGTCCTGTAGCTTTATTGCTGATGGTTTCAATATCGCAGTTTCGAACTGCAATTTTCCTGCTGTAGCCAACTAATAAAAATTATTATTTGGAATTATAGAAAATTATTGCTAATTCTGGCGATTCATTTGTACATTTATGGTCCCTTAATTTAAGGTGGTAACAATAATTTTATAAATGTAGCGAAATAATTAAATAAAATTATTTTTACTGCTTTATAAATTTACTAAAGCTATAGTTACGGCGGTAACAATAAATGTATTTACTTGCGAGTTAAAAGTATTCTTGATTAAAAATATGGAAGCCTATCTATATCTTCTTTATGAAGTTATTATACCGAGCAGTAACACAAACAATGAAAAATTTTGTCCACGAACGAGCTTCAAACACATAAAAAAGACATTTATGTAGAAAGTACATATCTTGTCTGGATTACGTTTATTTTAGCTGCAGTTTGTTTTAACTTTGTTTGTAAAACTGCAGTTATTGACTGCGATATTGCAGTTTCCTAGTATATTTCTAGTGCTGATGACCTCAAACTTGGAGTTACTTATTGCCAGAAAACATTCAGTTTTGCAGGTGTCAAAAGAATAATTCTATTAGTACGTGCATCTTCTAAAGTAAAGTTAATCAACTGCAACGTTCATATTACTTATTGCGCCATTGATTGCAACACACTGTATCTGCAACTAAGAACTGAGTGATGCATGGCAGTGCTGGAGGTAAGCTGAAATAACAATTTATGGCATCAAATCACATATTTTATTAACTGAATCCGGCTTTATTTATTTGTAATACAAACTTTTTTCCAATGAAGAATAAATCCGAGAGTTTTTATTAGTTACAGCCGAAGCATGCAGCTTAGCATGCCCTATTCAGGGCTACGTCTAGAGGAGGCAAAAGCGGCCACTGAAGCCCACACATTTCATAGAACCCAAATTTTTAAATTTTTTTGAATTTATTTTTTTTAACTTTTCAGTAAATGGAGATCGGTTCTACTCCTACACATAACAAATAATTGACGTAGTTCTAATGTCTTTTCGATTTGTGATGTATTACGGCAAACATAATATCAAATCCATTAAGAACAGCTTTGCAACATCAACTGCACGGTGTGTAATTTCTTTGGATTTGTTAAGAGGCCACGGTGGTGTAGTGGTCAGACTACTCGCCTAACACCTAGGTGAACCGGGTTGGATTCCCTGCGGAGTCTGATTGCATTTGTGTTTCTCGTCCATGTATTGTGTGCTTCGTTTCGTTGTTACTTTCTTCGTAGTCATTGTAGGTAACGGAAATCCAATTAAAATCCTAATTCATTCGGGAAAATTCATGTAATAGTCCTGAAAGGCAAATTGCCACTTATTTGAGGGGTCGAGAACTACGCCGTGTGTGTGTTTAATTTGACTTTCAAAAGATGCTGTGTATATACAAATAAGACTTCATTATTTAGGAACATATATTTTTTTTTATCGACTTGGGCTAGCGTGTTACTAATAATTGTTCTGCTTAAATAAGTATGCTTAAGTTTGACAGCGATGTTTCCAAGCGTAAAGCAGGGAAAGGGGGGAGGAGACAACGGAAACAAATAAACTTATGAAACTTGCAACCTTCTTTGCCACGAAGGATGAACCACTTCAGGCACAAGAACTGTGTGATGATAAGCTGTCTTTTATTGAACCACTTTCACGCTTTGAAGTTGAAATTTCACAACACACAGTAATCACTTTCACAACATACAGTAATCACTTTCACAACATACAGTAATCACTTTCACAACACACAGTAATCACTTTCACAACATACAGTAATCACTTTCACAGCATACAGTAATCACTTTCACAGCATACAGTAATCACTTTCACAACACATAGTAATCACTTTCACAGCATACAGTAATCACTTTCACAACATACAGTAATCACTTTCACAACACACAGTAATCACTTTCACAGCATACAGTAATCCCAGACTCAGAAAATTCAAATTCCAGTAACATATCTCAAAATATTCCAACGCCTTCAGTTTCAAGTAATGAAGCTGTAGTAAATCAACAAAGTGTCAGAGACTGTGTTGTGAAAATGATGACAGGACTGTAGGTGTTTGATATTCCTGTACTGATATCGATCCAGCAAGATCCTGCAACATGGCTTGTAAACATCGTTGACGAAAAAATTGGGTCTGCGTTTATGAGAGTGCTTGAAAAGGGAGAGCGCCAACAGAGAAAATGGTTATTGTATTCCAAATCTAGAGGTGATGTTTTTCACTTCGCATGAAAACTTCTCATAAATTTTGAATGATCACATTTTGTAACTGGTTTTTCCTCTTGGGAGAAAATTGATGGAAAGAATACGACAATGTTAGTTTCATAAAATCTAGATCCACAACTAAATAGGACTGAAATGAATTACTGGAAGAGTGTTCTTGTTATAGTGGTGGCAGTTGTGAACTTACTATGCATTCGTGGTTCCCTTTCCGAGGTGACAACCAGGTTCTGGGGTCATTTCGCAATGGTAACTACATACCTGGGAATTACATAACTCCTTCGTCAGTTTGATCCATTTTTAAAGGAACGTTTAAGAATGCACGGGAAAAACAGGGAAATGGCACATATCGTATCTATCTTATATTTGCTAAGAATTCATTTTAATAACGGACAGCAAAGTTCGTAAATATGCAATAAAGGACATTAGATTTGCCGAATATTTATCAGTAACTCCTACTCCATTCTGCGCCTGATGTTTCCCATAGCGATAACTTTACTTTTGTATTTAGAAGTTTCCTTCAGTTAAAATTTAATTTTATTTTCAAAACTGCAATTTGTAAAGAACCATTTTCGATCTACCACGTCACAAGAGAGTTAGACTGAACTCGTTGGCAGTGATATCTTCATTGTAAACATAATTTAATTTGCTGCTCAAAAAGGCCAGAAAGAAATGCCTTGCAGAATGAGTTGATAAATATATTTAGTTTTATTTGTGTAGTATAAAACTTTTAATTTTGAGTTTGTTGAAAATGACTTGCAACTTTTCAGCTGAAGCAAGAAATTTTAATTGGGTTGGAGTAATGTTATTGACTGAGTTTCATTCAGAAAATGATTATCATATTGTTTTTCTTCGTCTGCATATATTGTGGATAATTTTTGTAAACAGGCTGATTTTTAATATGGCATAAATAACTAATTTTTTGGTTATCAACTACATTCATAGTTTATTTTGATAATGTATAAACTACATAGTTTATATAAATTAAATATGATCACGTGTTATTGTTTCAGGCTGTAATTTACCAACTGCGCCAATAAAGGGGCTTCAGATTTTATTTCCCCCCGTGTTTCACACTTTCATAAAATGGCGCTGGTATGTATATATTTTTTAATTATTCTCACAAAATACATGCAGCATCCAGTTCTCAGCATATTACACAGATTTTCTCAGTAGTTATAGCTTGTGAAATGACGTTGTGTAAAAACTCCCCGGAGTGTAAAGAAGCTCGCACATATACAATCTGCAGCATTGAGTGAGTTGTCCATTCACGGTAAGTTCACACTTTTCTGAAACCTTTCTAAAACTAAAATTCTACTTTAACGTGCCGATTATGTATACTTCCGCAAGTGACCACGTGACGCCCTTAATTCAGTTTGCAAATGCTTTGTTTACATTCTTCAGCTGTCCAAAAGNACTTCCGCAAGTGACCACGTGACGCCCTTAATTCAGTTTGCAAATGCTTTGTTTACATTCTTCAGCTGTCCAAAAATTTCTAGCGTATTTCAAAAAGTATAACTTATAGACCTCCATATTAATATTCACAAATATAAACCATATTTAAATCGGCGTTATTAACTTCAACGGCTATAATGGATTTACTGGTGATTTTTGTTTAGGTTAATATATCTGTGTTAACTCTTGATATAGCATATCACGCATACTTAACGTGACCTTTTTTTTTTTTTTCAAAACGGGACACTAGTCAGTTTGCATTTGTGAGTAGGTAGATTGAAAAAAAAAACATGTTATCAGGATAAATACGTATATTACTTATGTATTTTTTTTTTTCAGAAGAACATATTTGCTTTAATGTATTTGGTGATTATTTTAAGTAGGAGTAAAATTCCTGGCAGGTTTTCTTTTTAATATTCCCCTTTGTGATCAACATCGCTACAAGTATTGAAAATTGCAGTTGGGTCTTTCCAGCGGTCCACAACGTGTTCATGAGCGAGAACACGCGCTCTACTGATGCATTTGTACCAGGTAGACAAAGGATATATTCAACAACTATACGAATGTACGTATGATTGAGATTATTGTTGGCGAAGTGTTTAAATAACTCTACCCAACGATTTTCTGTTGGAACGTTCAACGTATTACATTCTGAAAATTTTTGCGGCGTAATATATTTTAAAATAAGCGAATATTAATTTATTATTTCTGAGCTCGTAAGTATACATACGCTGGAGAACAATCGACGAATAATGCGTGCGTCGGAGAGTCGAGCTTGCGGGGCAGGAGGGAGGGAACCACACCGCCGCCCGCGCCTCGAAAAAAATACGAGCGAGAAGTCATTTGACAACCGCGGATAAAACAGCATTCAGACGTTTCAATTTGTATGGTAAATTTACAATTTTGAAATGATTTTTATGATTAGTAAATCAATATTTTTGCTTGCTTGATAAAAACGGGACGTTTGGGTGTCCCGAAGCTTTCATCGGGGACAACGGGACAGAGTGCTGAATAACGGGACTGTCCCGTTCAAAACGGGACGTATGGTCACGTTACGCATACTACAAGTTAGCATTTTACCGTCACTGTGTATAACTATTTAATTGTAAAAGGGAGGGAGGAACAGTATTACAGAAAATATTTCATTGTTATTGATACGAGTAGGGTTATTTTGATTAAAGGATGGCCTTAACCATAGTAAAAATTAAAACAAATGAGCAACCAGTCCAACGGAAAAGAGGAAACTCAAGCACGCAGTTCGTGTCAGTGCATATACGAGTATGTACATGCCTTATTTCAACCATCGATTTAGTTTCCGGTGTCAGCCGTATGTCCTGCCCAGCGCTAGCTGGTTGTTTGCAGATATTCTGATTTATCCAGCAGAATGTCGAAGTGTTGTGTGCCAGGATGTGAAGAGATAGCAGCAACTAGACTTAGGTTTCTCGTTGTGTACAATTTTTTCCCCATCGTTTTGAGGGATGGAAGTGGTGCATCACTTCGCCCAGATTTACAAACCATACCAATGAAAACATTATAAAAATATGAAGATTTACAGTTTGCACATCAATGCAGATTGTTTTAGCCATGGCACAAAACGTCTCAGTTCAAAAATTGTGCCTAGTTTGAATTTAACAGGTATACAGATGTTCCGTGACTCAACTGACATACTTCAGCAGTGTGTAATACAGATAATTGGCAACAATATTTGTCAAAATCCTAATCACATAAAACCTGTCCAATGCCTTACCTCAATGTATAAACCTTTCCGTGTTATTACAAGTACAATTTTTACGTGTCCAATTTTCCTATGGAAACATTGTATTTATTTTGGCCAATCTCTCAAAATTCCTGACAAAAAATTCGAGCACCCCGAATTTTTAATTTTCATGCTTAAAGAGGCCGTGCCAATGTCAATCTCCAAGAACATCGCACCAGCGCGGGAAAACGAGCCGCTTCATGGCAACCACCAGCCAACAGGCTATACAATGGTAACGGGCCCCAACACCACCATTTTGAGGACCTCCAACCACACCCTCTAAATCCCTACTGGGCGAGACGAGGAAGTGACAGACAGCTGGCAGAATTCGTGAATGATGCACCACCCCTACCTAAGTTCTGATGGGTTGCCCCTCCTACATGCTGCGCAGGGGAAGCAGCCACAGGCCGGGTAGTTCGTTGAAACTTTGGCGTAGATCAGCTGGGCGCAATGGAGTTTCCCCACCAACTGCGATGTGACAACGGGATGATAGACTGGCATACATCCAATGGATAAGTGGAACGACTGTGCTTGAGTGTGCGCGCCCACTACATGACCCAGATACTATCGTGTTAGAGCAACTTTAAACAAGCACCTGTTAATGTGGCAGGTGACAGCGACTTCATGATGACATTGACAAAATCAAAAGTGAACTTTGCTCTGTTTGCATGGTACGTACCACTGTGGACCAAATGGCCGATTTACGTGATCGTTGTGTGAGAACTGGTCAGGTTTAGAGTACCGCCGACCCTATCCTTGACACAACGAGCTGCAAGTTCGCTGTGAGCTCTCAAACTAATTCACCAACCAAATTTCGGAAAAAAATTAGAAAATGCAGCTATGTGTGTATGTGTGACGGACTTCGCCAAGCCACCCTTCTGTACACACGGTGCTGCCGAGTGTACCACGACAAGTGCATGGTGCAGCAGGAACTTGCCACTGTCAACACCGAGAACTTTTTCCAGTGTACATGGTGTCAGGAGCCACCACGCCCACCTGTTATTGGATCTACAAAAACCCAACCAGCAACATGTTGTCCCACTACCAACAACCAAAACAACCTAAATGAGCAATGCCAACAAGCTTACTGCCAGGAAAAGAGCTGCGAGTTCACGTATTGTGACAGTTGTGGACTGCGGGCCCATCGACAGTGCATCAACTGGAGCCAGTGGTGTGATCCTCGGAATGGGAGTTTCATCTGTCAGCAGTGCACAGCACTGCTCAATCTGCCGCCATTGCGACACTCATACCTGGGCCAGCGCTGTCAAATTTTCCCGCTCGCCCCTCCAGTGGCTCATTCCACGTGGCTTTTCCACATGGCCAAGCAACCACTTGGCACCATGCCCACCCAGACCACAACAACAAATCAGCTACATGGACTCTCTGCAGCATCACCCGCATCCATGCCTGCTTGCATCCAGCCACTGCTAGGGTTTTGCAGGCCTACCCACAGAAGAACCTGCAGCTTTTCTACACCACTGCACGAGTCGCTTGTAATGGTACAGATTGGAAGAGGATGACTAGCCAAACTGTGTGGGAAATCGCTTAATTATGTCGCTCAACAATGGTGGAATGCTAATGTGCATTATGTCTTAGCCTGGGAGGAGATTCGCCATACCTTCTAGTGTCATTAGGCAAGGAAAATTTACGTCTCTTCAAGAATGCAGCTGCTTGATCTTAGAAAAATTAATATCCGATTAATTGATGTATTTTTTGCCACACAGAAATTTAATTTAGTGCACATGTACCACCCTAAATTGTCAACGAAGGAAGCACAGGAAGTAGTGGTCGGAACAGTACGAACAGAAATCCGGGGTGCCCTCGCTTCACTCATAATTTATTCAGTGTATGAGTTTATGTGCTCTATAGCTATTTTGAAACAGACTTCTGCATCTACACCTGAGCAACTGCATCGCGAATTAGCGCATCTGTGTCGGTGACAGGTAAACGAGGCAAAAGGGGGACCAGTTGTGTAGTACACTGACTCTAAAAACTCTGAAAAATTTCAAATCCATCGAATATCACACCCCCTAGGGACAGACCTGGTTGGGGCAAAAGGACCTTAGGAACCAAGTTCAAACCTGCTCAGGGTGTAGACCGCCGCCGTCTGACCTGCTGTTTTCTACAATTGCCAATGCATACACTGACAAAACGAGTTCCCGAACCGCCCTAAATGGTCGTGTGGTGAGAAACCGAAGTCGAGTATGATGGGACTGATTAGAGGCCAGAAGTCACCTACCGCGAGGAAATCAGTGTTGATCCTGGACATACTCCGCAACAGGTACTTATTTCTCAAATTTGCAGTAACAAAAACTTAGTCATTCGCATTCCAGTCATTTTGAATAACCAATAGTGCCACACCTGAATTGATAAATCAGATTTTCGTAATTTTTTATGTGTAAATTTGGTAGATGTGCGCTCAATTAAACCAGAAATCCAAACTGTTCAGCTATCTACCAGACCTCATACCGGTGCAACCATAGGGGAAGTAAAAATGACATTGCACAATAGGGACATTAAACTACCCCAACAGCATTTGTTTCGACGACTTGCGCGGAGATGCAACACTCGGAATACCATGACTAATGGAGCAAAACGCTGTAGTGGAACCTGATGCTAGGTGAATCCATTTCAGCTAAAAGGTATTCCGAGCTGTTTACAACTTGCACCCGAGAACTACGAGTTACATACCGAAGGTGCCACTAGACGATCTAAACAACCTATTGCCGCCCGCATATTATGACGTCATACAACGCTCGCTCAACGAGCGCCGTGACGTTTTCACCACCGCCGACCTCCTGCATCGCACTAACATGGCAGAACATTGCATTCCGTTAACACTGTCCAAACCAGTTTAAAAGACACCTCACCATTACCAACCTCACCAACTCCGGATATTTAAGGAACATATACAAGAAATGCTGGACGAAGTTATCAATGAGCCCACTAAAAGTTTTTTTTAAATTTCGCTATCACTTTAGCTCCTAAAAAATATGGAACGTGGTGGTTTTGTATTGACTTCAGGCCTCTTAACCTCATTTCTGAGAATGTCCCACCATCATTCATTAATGTGAAATACACTATCAAATGCCTTCCCAGCTTTCCTAGCTCCAGATAAACATCGCTCTCAGTTCCGGGCCATGTCTTTTGGCCTGAAAACTGTGCCAGATACATTCCAGGCAATGATGGCGCAGGTGCTAGATGGCTACCTATGTGAGTTTACAATGGCTTATCTCGATGATGAAGTATAGACACAGTCGTGGAACGACCACATACATAAGTTGTCACTCGAACTTAACCGATTCGCTATTAACCGCCTCACTTGCGCCAAAAAAAAGTGTCACTTAGGCAAAGAATGCATCCAATTTCTTGGTCGCCCTGTGGATTAAAATGGTAACCACCCAACTCCAGAACAGATAAGCATCATTGGTGATTACCTGCAACCTGGTACCCGTAATTATTTACGCAAATTTTTCGGCCTATTGAACTGTTTATGTGAATATGTACAAAATTTTGCAATAATAACAGCTCCACTTACTAATCTTATTTCACCATCGCATAAATTTAAATAGTATAACGAATATTCAGAAAATTTTGAAAACACTAAAGACAGTTTCTACAATTGCCCTGCACTTTCACACCACGACCTGGTCTGTCTTCCGTACCTGCAACAAATGCTTGTGAGCGCGGGTTGGGTGTCGTGTTATTTCAGATAAGTGATAATGGCGATAAATGTATTATCGACTACAGTAGTGCTATACAGCCCAGTGGAACACCGTTACGACGTAAACGAGCGGGAGTGTTTAGTTGTAGTTTGTTCCATCAACATATACAAGAAATTTTGTGGAATACCAGGGATTTACTCAGCTCACGTACAATTGGTTTGTAGTCTGGCTGCACAACAATAAGGAAGTTCGTAGCAAGCTTAGGTGCTGGGCCCTATTTTTACAGTCTTTTGAGTTCGAAGTACAACATGTGGCGAGATCAGAAAATCAGCTAGCTGGCATGCTATCAAGGTCACTGATTAAGATAATAGCACACAATGAGGAAGAGTGGAAGAGCATTCTACACCCTTCTCTGCCTGACCATTCTCCTTTGGCCGAGGGTACCGATACATGCGCGCAGATTACAGCAACTTTTCAGAATCCCATTATCACTGTTGTGTAAATGCGAAATACAGGTGCAACAGATATGCCTGGTAAAACGCAAGTGTATAGGGGAGAGTTCCAACAAAGCTAACGAGAGATGGCGTGTCGTATATTACCGCCTAGAATTCCATGTAAACAACAAAAGTGAACGCTGGAATACTTACATACCGTGTGAAGCCCATGATTACACAGGTTACACACATGCACAGCAAACCCAGTGTAATGGGCACATACATTTTTATTGACCAGGCATTTTAAATGATACTTGCAAATGTGTGCATGTGTGTGCTGAGTAATTGTCTCAAAAGACGACGCACTGACGGCACGCAACAACAGGCACCATCGCTGCCATCGGAACCCTTTGAGACAGTTTCCCTAGTTCTCATGAGACCATAAACCTCGTACTGAAACAGGGAAGAGATTTGTACTAGTGGTAACAGACTTATTCTCCAATATCCAATATCAAATAGCATATGAAATATCCAGTGCCCGCACGAAGTGCATAGCAAAAAAATTAGAAACATAAATATTCCCACGATGGTGATTCATGCGCATACTGCTACCAGACAATGGTACCCAATCTACCAGACGAAGGATGGCACGAGTGTTGTCACGAGATGGAGCGTTCTGCATAATACTATGGCCATTTATCAAACACTCTTAAATCCAATCGAAAGAAGAAACCAAGAGTACAGAACTCAGCTTCAATTACGCATGGGTGATCCTGGGCCAACCATCTGCCAGCAGCTATGTTTACATTTTGCACTCGCACCAACCTTGCCACAGGAAAATCTCAGCGGAGTTTGTCCAAGGTCGTCAGCTCCCACTTCCTGGGGAAATTCGAGCACATGACCCAAGGAAAGGTAAGTGATCCCAAGAACAGTGGGGCACGGCAGCGCTGAAGGGAGAAAGCCTTACAGCAGGTGTGCAAAAGCCAACAAAAATAATTGGCACTGTGGCTTCCTGCCACCACGCACTCACCTGCTACAATAAAGCCAGGCCAATTGGTTTATGAGCAGTCACATCATCTATCTGTGGCATCTAAAAACTTATGTGACTGTCTCGCACATAAGTGGAGCATGCCGCATTTTATCATTAGTCGCCAAGGCAAAACCACATACCTGGTGCATGTGGGGGGATAGTGCTGCGTGCCAATCCACAGGGACGATCTTCATCATACCGATACTCACCCCGATGCCGCCACTGGAGACAACTCTGATGCATCACCTGGCTCCGATGCACCAGCTACACCACCACTATCTGCAAGCGAATTAGAAGCCACTATGCTGAGTCCACGACCTACGGTAAACTGCATATCCTGTTGCAGCCTTGACGACTGGCATCCAGATGTCCATGGGGCCTGCTGACAAAAGGTCATCATCGGACACCCCAAGTGACCTTGTCATCAATACAACAGCTTAGACGGAACTAGAAACAACTCATTTCGCGACACCTTGTGTAACGATATCCAGCATCGTAATGCATGCGTTAAGACTCCTGTCTCAGCCGATGGCGCCCAAGGCTGCCAACGGTACCTGCAGGTATCACACTCACACCAGCACCTCCCCTGCCCATCGATGCTGCAAAGCCCGGTGTCTGGAACGAATAGCGAGATCTCCAGTGAACCAGCAGATGGCATGTCTCCACTGTGTGTTCAGGATGTCCGACCACCCATCCAGTACCTAGTGCTAGCCACATCACAAACCACATGCCTCTTCTAGCAGCAGCAGTGACAAGACCATCTTGAAGGAGGGCGCCACCCCATCCCCTCTTACATCATTTCCTTCAATCACCTCGCGCGTCCTGAGAGACATGTGTAGGCAACCCGCCACCCTAGTTAGCGATTCCAGAACCATGTCTGCAGGAATCCCAGCCCCATAGCCTCACAATCCCCCCCTCCCTTCTGAGGACCATATTACCTGCAGCCTCAGTGATGGCCACTCCGACCAGTGTCCTGATGCCACTAGCTGTGCAGCAGGGATTCACGGACTTCATTGGTCGAATGGTCTCCAGAAGGGGAGGGGGTATATCATGCATGTTGCACCCCTCCTCGATTAGCCCGTTCTTCCTCCAACAACAGCGCAGCTTCGACATGCTCTTTACTAGCGCAGTTGACCCGAACATGTTGGTCACCTCCTCACTGGCACCATGCATCGAAGTGCATTACACCTCTACGATCACCTGAATACTACTGGAGTCAGGTGACCATCCAACTTTCATTCCTTTAAAAGATGTATTTTGAGGGTGTGATAATTCGGGCCAACCAATACTGTCACCAGTAATAAGACTGCTGGGGAAATTAATGCAGCCTGCGGCACACAGTAATTATAGTTTTCCAAAATCCCTAGTGTACACCATCGGTTCACTGTTTACGTCCTGGTGCATGTGTTGCTCATGTAGTGTGATTGTGTAAAATTTTCAGTAATATTTGGGCTGTAATAACATGTAAACAAACCCCATATTATTGTGCACCAATAAAAATGGGCTAATTAAAACACGTATTAGAGAATGGCTACCTATAACCCTAATGTTGTCATAATGGACTCGTCCAGCATTATCCACATTCAAATTTCCATACATTGAGTGTGAGTGACTTTTGCATTAATTAAAATAAAAAGGATAAAATGTAAACAAACCCAAAGTACATGCAACAGACTTGGAGAAACAGCCCTGTGGTATATTTAAATTATGTTGCATATTAAATTTATTACAATACTATTTCCTTTTATGCTCAATTTGCTCATGCAAATTAATAATGTATAGTATTCTTGTATTTTAGTGATGTGTAAGTGTGTTTGGATGTATTTGTTTTCCCACTAAATAAGCCAGTGTATTTTTTGATACTCTTGGCACACTTTCGAGCACAGGTCTCTTTGGAGCCCTACATGCTCGGCCAATCAGTTCTTCATGTGCTGACTGAATGGACATGTGCCAAGCATTCTCATGCTCTTCAACATCTTGTACTGGTCTATAACATTTCTATAATTATTTATTTTATTCTGGAACCTAATTGACTTCTCTTCTTTGCTTAGGCCGGCAGCAGTGCCGTTCTCAGCCATGCTAGATCTAAACGCACCAGGGGTTTAATTCACCTGATTATTTTCATCCTGCATGTGTCGCTTTGTCAGTGTCTGCTGTCAGCATCTCTTCATGCTGATCCCGTGTTAAGTGCCTCGTAAGTGGGAATAATTATGAAGTAAAAATTAGTGCAAGTAATCTCTTGTTATTATTTTACAATCGGCCACCTAACAGCTTTGTAATGTATCTTTGGGTCTTCTACCCACTAATGCACCACAACCCTGATCATGTTTTTATGGTGTTTTTGGCATGTGAGATGGCCATTTAACAGTCTCACGGAATAATTAGAGGCATGTGAGGGGGCCTGCACTCTAGTAGGTATACATAGGCAGGACTTAACAACATAACCAATGACGTCGACTCGTCATGCGGGGTGAGATCAGGAGAAGCCATGATGGCGATCGGCCCATCTCTTGATGAGTATCTCGTGCTCTGGCACCCTTTTCATCATTGTAAGTACCATATCACCTGTACTACAAACCTAAACTCACTTCTCCCTCCTCCTGAGACCACGATAAGCCATCATTTTGTTGCCAATGTAAGGTAAATATGTGTGACAAAATCTTAATCGTGTAAAACCTGTCCTATGGCTAACCTCACAGTGTAAACCTTTCTTTTTCTTTTGGCCAACCTCTCAAAATTCCTAGAAAAAATTATTGAGCCTCAAATTTTCCATTTTTATGTCAAAGGAGACCATGTCAATGCCAATCAGCAAGAACATCATGCCAGCATAGGAAAACTATCTACATCATGGCTACCACCAGCCAACCAGCTCCACAGTGGAACTCTCTGTCCCATGTAACTTGGCAAAATTTTGACAATTCGACGAAAATATCACCAATGTTTACTTTTTGTTTATGTATCCTTTCGCCATCAGCTGGCACATCAATTGACGACTGTGTATTTTTTTTTTTATCACGCTGTCAGCTAATCCACTTTCCATTGTTATGCTAAAAAAAAATTTAAGGTGTTAATAGACTCATATCTGTCTAAAAAATTTGCAGGTTTTAAAAGCAAAAACCGAAACCTTGCAAATATGAAATATTTGTTACCTGTTTTTTATTTATTACAGACAACGAATTTGGGTTAACATTTGCGAGACGGTAATTGTAGTTCTTATCGCACTTTGGATGTTACAGCTAATATGTTAAGACTGGAGCTAAAAGTAATTCGGGAAACTTGCTTGACAACACACTTTTCATTTGCCAACAAACAACCTTCCAATGACTTTTGCAGAGCAATTATTCTACTATTACTAATACTAAACAGCTTGATTTAGAAATATGTGGCATGGAATATCGTAAGGATTCTTCAAAACTACCAACCTGCATCCCATTTTCTTCGTTTTATTAATATAGAATAGTAACAAAACGAAAACAACAAAAATTTGGGTTTGTGGACAAACTTCGTGTAATTAATGTACGATAGAGTAACGAAAGCGATTACCAGGCCAATAGAAATTACTAAAAATCAAAATCGGTGTACACTGAAATACATATGATACATAAGAAATTATACAGAGCTCGCGGACGAATCAAATCATTGGTATCTGTATGTAAATTTGGTATTTTAAACAAGAAAATTGAATTTTGTTTCTGGCTGGTTGTAGTTCAAAATCTTGCAAACAGATAGCAATGAAATGTGTGTTGTAACAGATGGCAAGGTAGGGCTTGTTATGAGCTGCCTCAACAGATAGTAGCACTTTGACCAACCTCTTGATTCCAACTTTGCCCAAGTTCACTTTTCTCCTTTTATTAGCTCAAAACGACACAAGTTAAAATATATTTCGTCAAATTATTTGAAAAAAATTTTCAACTATACCCACTGAAATTTCTGTAGGCTTTTGGAATTAATATCAAGCATGTAGAGAGTGGGGTGGGTGTACATCATAAAAATTACTTTCAATTTTTGAAGTTGCATTTAATTTGAATAAGGTTTCATTTTGAACACATAAATTACTACTTTAGCACGAAGTTGAACCATTTTAATGTCCATTTCAATTTGAACTCATATACATTACTACTTCAGCACGAAGTTTAGTTTGTAACACTAATAACAGAAGGTTTGTGAACATGTAAAATAAAATGTATTAATTCACTTAGAAAATCTTTCTTATCCGTATTTTCTGCTTGTTTGATGTGCATCGGCAGTGCAGTCAGAATAGCCAACATAATATTAATTTTCATTCGTTCATACATCAATTAATACAGGATTTTGTAAATGGTACATTGTTTGTTACATATATGTCAAGTTGCCATTCACTGACTGTTAAAATCTTGCCAACTTATATGAGACAGACCATAATGGGCCCGAATGACTCAATTATGAAGAGCTCCAACCAGCCCCTCTCAACCTTCCGAGCGAGACAATGAGAGGACAGCTGGCAGCATTCATGCATGACACACCTCCCCTACCTAAGCTCAGACAGGTTGCCCCTTTCACTTGTGGTGCAGGGGAGGCAGCCCTCGTAGTTCGTTGAATTTTTGGCGAAGATCAGGTGTGCTCAATGGAGTTTCCCCACCAACCGCGATATGACAGCATGTTGATTGACTGGCAAACATCCAATGGTAAAGTGGAACGACTGTACTTAAGTGTGCCTGCCCACTACCTAACCCAGATACTATTACATTAGTGCTACTTCAAACTAGCACTTGTTAATATGACAACCCCGTGGAAGCCCAGTGACTTCATGAGGACATGGCTAAATAAACAGTGAACTGTGCTCCATGGGTGTAGCGCAAACCACACTGAACCAATCGGCTGATATCTGGGATCATTGTGTGAGACCTCGTCAGGTCAGGTGTACCATGAACACTGTCCATGACAAAACAAGCTGCATGTGTGCAGTGAACACTCAAACTAGTGAACCAACCAGGTTTCGGAGAACCATTAGAAAATGCAGCAATGTGCATCAGTGTGACTGACATAGCCAAGCCAATCTTGCATGCACTCGATGCCACCGAGTGTACCACGACAATTGCATGATTCAGCAGGATTTTGCTACTGTCCCGGTGTGTGCAGTGTAAGAAGCCGTCACACCCACCTGTTGTTTTATTCACAACAACCCAACAAGCAACATTTTGTGCCCCTACCAACAACCAAAACAACCAGAATGATTGATGTCAACAAGCCTATTGCCAGGAAAGAAGCTCCGAGTACACATGTTGTGACACCTGCAGGCCCATTGATAGTGCATCAACTGGAGCCACAGGTGCGATTCCAGGAATGAGCGCTACAGCTGTTAGCAGTGCACGTGTACTGCTCAGACTGCCACCACTGCCCCACTCATTCCAGGGCCTGCACAGTCGATTTTTCCTGCTTGCACCTCCAGCGGCACATTTCACATGGCTTCATCAGATGGCACGCGACCACATTATGCCATACCTACCCAGACCACAACAACAAAACAGGCCCGTGGTCTCTCTGAAGCATCACCGACATCCAAGCCTGCCTGCTTCCAGTCCCTGCAAGGCTTTGCAGGCCTACCTACAGAATATACGATGGCCTTTCTACACGACTGCACGAGCCGACTTAAGTGGTACGGGGTGAAAAAGGAACACTGAACAAACTGTGCGGGAGATCGCTTAAATTGTGTCTCTCAACAACAGTGGCACAGTTTTGAGCATTATTGCATAAACTTGGAGGAGATTTTCCGTGCCTTCTAGTGCCATTTCGGAGGAACATTAATCTCTCTTCAAGTATGCAGCTGCATGATCTTAGAACATTAGAAACCCGGTGAATTGAAGTCTTTATTGTTTAAAAGCAAATTAATTTAGTGCACACATACCACACTCATATTTCAACATAGAAGGTACTGGAAGTAGTGGCCAGAACAGTGCGACCATAATTCCACAGTGCGCTCGTCCCACTCGTATTTTATTCAGAGCATGACTTAATGCACTCTATAGTGATTTTGGAAGAGACTTCCACATCAACATCTGTGCCACCACATCGTGAATTAGCGTATCCACATGAATTAAAACCAATTTTGCCACCCTGCCACCTCTCATACTATTAGCTCTTTCCTCCAAATTCTTGATTGTTGCACCACCAAACCCTGCTTTACGATCGAGCTGCCTAGGAAAACCACGACTGGTTCATTTCCTACATCCCTTTCTTGCTTTATGTCTATTCCACCCACCTGCCTCCCCATGTCTTCTTCACCTCTTTCTCTGATCTCTGCCACCAGCCTCTTCCTGCACCACTCATGTTTCCTTCCCTTTTACCAGCCCCTCGCTGCATGCATTTCCCTAGATGTATTCTTGCTGGGGGTGTCTCTTGGCAGTATGTTCGGCCACCACTGCATGTTCACTACATACTGATTCCTGCTCATATATCCTTGTTTGCTTCCTGCTGTCTACTATCGCCTTATCCCTTGCTTCTATTTCCCACTCCTCTATCCTTTTCCCTTTCTACTGTCTCCAACTCCTCTATCCTCCACCTCAATTTTACCACCTCAATCTCTCTCTCCATTCTCCTCTGCTTCTCCTCCTGCAGTCCCTTCTGTAGGCAAACTTGCATTTTGCCTAACACACTCTTTATGCCTTCCAACTCTTCCTCTAACTTCTCTACTATTATTGCTAATATACACCTCATCTTATTCCTGACCTTTTCCTCCACCTTCTTAATCTTGTGCATCGTTTACCTCTCTTTCCTTCTCATCAATTCTACCATCTCCCCTTTCCACCTGTCTGCCTTAGCCACTTCCTTCCTTGTCACTGGCACGTCCTCTACAATGTTCCCCATCAGAATTTCCCAAATCCAGTTTCCACATTCACCACCTATTTGAGTTTCCTTTTCTACTGCTAGTTTGTTTTTTTGCCACCACCATTATTTCCTTTCCCCGACACATTTCTCACACCTCCACGCATACTGCAATAGTGAGCCCAGTTCCCCTTTCTGATCCCTACACAATCGGCATGATACCAGCCACCTCCAGTTCCCCTCTCTGATCCCTACACAATCGGCATGATACAAGCCACCGCACTGGTCACACTATACCTCACTATCATCCCTCCTCCACACGTTCTCACATCCCCTGCACTTGTACCTCACTACTTTTTTTTTTACCCCAGTGCGGTTTTTTTTGCCACCGGTATTATACAAATATTTTACCTAACTTATTAGCTAACCTCACTTATAAAAACTTATTTATACTCACTTATATACTAGTCTTACTTTCAAAATAACACAAGCACTTACAACCTATGAGAACAACACCGGCCATGTGCCCACAATAGAAAAAGAGCACTAATATATCATTATAACAAGTTACCACCTAAGTCGCTAAGCTAACTCATTACATTCCACAGACTACCCTATATATATTTAAACTTCCCACTAGGATCTAATTATATGTAAGGAAAACGTATTTAATATGGAGCGACACAGCCTCTCACTCTCCTGCGGTGGCCATCTCAGTACAGTAACTAACTTACCTTGTAAGTATGGCGTGCCGTCTTATACCTAGAAAGTATAACATGCTGTATATTATAATTCATAACCTTATTAACTTTGAGAATTCGATCTGCCTGTCACCTGGTCGTATACAAGTTTCTTTTACAGCTATAGTAGTCGGGAATTGGCCATTATTCTGATTGCTAACCCGAATTATTTTTCTGTGACGACAATTTGACAGTGTCTTTTCCAGGCTGCAAAGATACTCTTTTGAGCACCAGCGCATCCTCTGGTGGAAACTTTTCCGAAACCAAACTTTCCCATAAAGAATCTTCTTTTGTTCCCACTCATCATAACAAGGATAAATGAGTATATGTATGAACCTTTTCTTTCCAGTTTCCAGTTTACTATGTTTGTAATTGTTTACAATTTCTTGTTTACAAGTGACTGGCAGGCACACGTGCTGCTTTTGATGACTATATTTATTTGCTTTTGTAAAATATGAGTGGAAATGTGTATTTGGAGAAACAATCAGTTAAGCAAGAGCCATGCGAAATAATCATACCTACAATAAAGAACGAGAGCTTGGATCACCTCATGGTTGGTAGGCCTATTGCCTGTTTTGTTGTAATTTTGTGAAATATTTAGTAGGCCGAGTAATTATTCAGAGTAGCGGCTATTCTGAAGGAAAATTCTTTCATCGGTTTTTAAAAGAGTTTTTGGTTGTATGAGCAAATTTCTTGAAGGTGTTGTGGTAATTTATTTAAAAGTTGGCTACCAAGGTAGGACGGTTCTTTCTTGATTAGTTTTAAGTTAACTGAAGCCATGTGTAAGTGTTTTTTATTCTTGTGTCATGCTTATGAAAGGACGAATTTTCTGAAATAAATGACTTTTCGGACACGAATACGAGTACTACGAACATGTACGAACATGCAAATGTTAAAATCTCTGAGCTCTTGAAAAGAGGTTTACCTGAGTCTGACTTTCTTTTGCCATTGATTATTCTTACAGCCCCTTTGCATGTGAAACACTTTTTTACTCTCCGTGGGGGTAATTATGCAGTTTTAGGGGCTTTTCGGTAAAAAAAACCCCCGAAAAGTGGTATATTTCCACTATACTAATTACGCCGAACATGAATATACTAGAATCATTAACATATGACTAATTTCGTAACATGTACCCACCTAACCTAACAGAACCTAACCCCACAATGAGTGAATCACAATTTTACATTTTTAAACAAAGCTAGGACTGTTGGGGTTTAATCTAACCTAGGATTGTAGGATGTTAATCTAAGCTAGGATTGTAGGGTTATACACTAACCTAGGATTTTAGGGTTTTAAACTAACCTAGGTTTTTAGGGTTTTAAACTAACCTAGGTTTTAGGGTTTTAAACTAACCTACGATTGTAGGGTTTTACACTAACCTAGATTTGTAGTGTTTTACACTAAACAATGAATTTAGGATCTTAGAGATTTAAAGGAACCATAAAAAACACCAAAAGAATATCAATTAACTCACCTAGAAGGCAGCTGGTACAATTCCTCTGTCAACGGCTAATTCAAACTTACTTCACTCTGCGAAACACCATGTTCCACTAAAACTCCAGATGCGCGAATATTACGCACTGAAGTACTCGTTCATAGCAGAATATTACACACTTACACTCGTTCATAGGCGAATATAATACACAGAAACACTCGTTCTTACTTTCTCAGTTTTATATCCGCCGGATTAGAACAACAAGAATCATGCCGGCAAAGGCGCAATAACTACTGACCTGCTTAAAAATTGACAGTTAAAATGCCCGTAATGACGTCCGTGGCCACTATGTAGCGTCGAATAAGCAATGCGCGGCCATTAATAATTGTGATCGACGTAAACAGACCAGCCAAACTGCTCATACATTTCGCAATTTTGTTAAAAAAATTTTATATGTTTTAATTATTTTAACATGACCCCGTCCTAAATATGAACAAGGTAAGCTGTGCAGAACCCAGTAATGCTACTTTTGTTGGTCTAGGACATTTTGTTCAGAAAATCCCATAAACTGCATAATTACCTTAGTGGGATTACCCCAAATGGAATGAAAATATGCAAAATTTTCCATTTTTGTTGTATTTTTGTTTAAGACCTCTGCAACTCTTCGTAGAGCAAAACAGACTGAACTTAGTTTAGGTAAAATACGCAATGTAAGATTGAAAGTTTAGTGAATTGTCTACTTTTAAGCCAAGAAACTTAGTCACTGCTGATTCATTAATTTTGTCTCTGTTGCTGCTAACATATGAATTAGTGTTTTTTCTGTTCTTTGTGAGGAAATTCATAAGATATATTTTATCTAGGTTGAGATTTAATTTGTTTGCAGTAGCCTATGCATTTAGCCTGTAACAATCATATATAAAATCCAATATCTACAATTATATTTATCAAATAATAAAACTCTCAACACACATAGTAATCACTTGTTTTTCTCAGTTGCAAACTGGGTATTAATGTAATAACAAATAATGTGAAGCATACATAGGACACAAGTTAATTAAGATGGTTGTAATAACATAAATTAAAAGGATATTTAAAAAATCAAATTGTAATATTAAATTGAAAAATGGTTTATTCATAACCCTGACTATACACAGAGGTGACAAAAGTCATGGGATAGCAATATGCAAATATACAGATGGCAGTAGTATCGCGTACAAAATGTATAAATGGGCAGCGCATTGGTTGGGCTTTTATTTGTATTCAAGTGATTCATGTGAAAAGGTTTCTGATGTGATTATGGCTGCACTACTGGAATTAACAGACTTCTAACACGGAATGGTAGTTGGAGCTAGACGCATAGGACATTCCATTTCGGAAATGGTTAGGGAATTCAACATTCCGAGATCATTAGTGTCAAGAGTATACCGAGAATACCTAATTTCAGGCATAACCTCCCACCATGGACAACACAGTGGCCGACCGCCTGCACTTAATGACCGAGACGAACAACGTGTGTGCAGAATGGTGAGTGTTAACAGACAAGCAACACTGCGTGAAATTACCGCAGGAATCAATTTGGGACATACAACGGTCGTGTCTGTTAGGACAGTGCTGCGAACTTTGGCTGTACTGGGCTATGCCAGCAGAAGACCGACTCGAGTGCCTTTACTAACAGCACGACATCGCTTGCAGAGCCTCTCCTGGGCTCGTGATCATATAGGTTGGACCCTAGACGACCGGAAAACCGTGGCTTGGTCAGATGAGTCCCTATTTCAGTTGGTAAGAGCTGATGGTAGGGTTCGAGTGTGGTGCAGATCCCACGAATCCATGGACCCAAGTTGTCAACAAGGAACTGTGCAAGCTGGTGGTGGCTCCATAATGGTGTGGGCTGTTTTTACATGGAATGGACTGGGTCCTCTGGTTCAAATGAACCGATCATTAACTGGAAAGGGTTATGTTCAGTTACTTGGAGACAACTTGCAGCCATTCATGGACTTCATGTACCCAAAAACCGATGGAATTTTTATGGATGACAATGCGCCATGTCACCGGGCCACAACTGTTCGCGATTGGTTTGAAGAACATTCTGGACAATTCCAGCAAATGATTTGACCACCATGATTGCCCGACATGAATCCCATTGAACATTTATGGGACATAATCGAGAAGTCAGTTTGTGCCCAAACTCCTGCACCGGCAACACTTTCCTAATTATGGACGTCTATAGAGGCAGCATGGCTCAATATTTCTGCTGGGGACTTCCAACGACTTGTTGAGTCCATGCCACGTCGAGTTGCTGCACTTCGCCGGGCAATAGGAGGTCCGACACGATATTAGGAGGTATCCCATGACTTTTGTCGCCTCAGGGTATATATAATTTGTTAAATTAAAATTTTTATTTTTCTACTTATTTGATTAAATGTCAGGACAATGAAAAAATATTGCTATTATTAAGAATTTTTATTACAAACGTTATTCAATACGGTCAGTCTGGTGTGCTGGAACACTAACTGTTTTAATTACATTTGTTAATATGCTACATTAATGTATGTATTTGGCAGAAAATTACCGCAAATAAGTAATGACTTTTCTTAGGAAGCATTTAGATGTGCAAGCAAACAGTTCACCTTATGTCTTACATTTTCTTCACTGTTTTGGCTTCCTTCGCAGACTGCGCTTCAAGGATGTATTCGGGGTCTCTATATCTCAATATACGCCTGATGTGGCTTCAATAATTTCAGGCAAAATACAATGTAGATAAAAGTGTTGCAACTTGATTAGTTTAAAGTTTGTCGAGATGAGTTTATTTGTGAGAATTCTTTGAATGAAAATATTTTTACAGTCTCTGTGACAACTCTTCTCCGATCGTGGCAATAAACAATATTTTATGCATGTTTGTGTTAACCATCAATGAAAATGCTTGTCGTATGGTTCGCACAATTAATTTTTGTTTTGTGACGAACGAATGAAACTTCCTTTTGTAAGTTAGTATGTATACACACTGGAGTCACAGTCACCTATGTAGTTTTGATATTGTAGTTTATGTTGTTCAATAGTACTACAAAATCCATCTACAATAATACGTTGCTCCATTCCTGTTGTGGGCCCTGCATAATTCTTGTAACATAAATGGGCTGGTGGGTCCTTCTCTTCCGACTTGTAGCGAGCACAGAAGCAGCAGAATATATTTTTCACCCCTAAATACAGCTGGCTATCGGTTTCTGCTCCAATTGTAACAAACATAGGACAATTTATCAAACGTAATGTTTACACTGTAAAACTCTAATTGTTTTCACATACATCATTTTTATAGTAATTGTAAAAAACTTACACTGCTTGCCGTTGATGACTTTTCATGCACATAAAATTGTTTATTACACTCTCCATCGCCAATAATTGAAATGTAGGGTATGTTATCCTTAGTATGTCCATTACGAAGGACGATTTGCTTTTAATTTTGCCATTTTCTTTCATCTTCATGAAAAGTTTCTCTTCCCATGTCTGAAACAAGAGTACTGGGTTATAAAATGTTGTATTAAAAATAAATCAAAATTTTTATCAAGCACCCAAATTGGCATTATAAACAACGTATGTTAAAAATGTTTTGTGTTAATTTTACTTTTCATAAATATGTGGTAAAATTTTGTTTTTTGCACATTTGTTGATGTAACTACTGCGTATCACAGTGGGGTGAGTATAAAAAAAAAAACTGTCTCCATTACCTCAAAAACCAGTGGCCCTATTATATAAAGAAAAAATGACATAATCCTTTTCTGCTTATTTCAATTCCTGTCATATAAAAATGTTGCGCTTTTGCTAATTATTTTTATGAAAATAAACGTTTTATATCTTATTGTTTTACCTGTAGAAGATTATGATATTTGACTATCGCATTCACTCCAAATTTTGATCCATATCTCATTCACCCCACTTGACCCTACTTTTTTATGATGTACTTTTGTATCATGATGTACAGTGGAGTCTCCATTATCCGTCAGTCTCGGGACCGTCACCGTGACGGTTGAGAGAATAGACAGATAATAGAAATCCCCCCCCCCCT
>NQII01002218.1:326865-345818 GCA_002778355.1 Clitarchus hookeri
TTCTACTGAAACACACGACAGATACTAGCGATAATAATGTATACAGTATTTAGCACTATATTTTAAACAGGTAGCAATCAATATAAGTATGTACAGCACAGTATGTATTTGATATTAAATATTGTAGACTTCTGTTTATTATGTTGATAAAATAACAAAATTGAATACAGTACTATTATGTATATGTTCAGTAGTATAATCCTATCTAAAAAAGTCTGTCATTTCCCTTTGTGTAATACTCCACGGGCTTTTGTTGCTGCTGTGTTGCGTATCTTACGTTGGAGTAATATCTGTGTAGCGTCTGCCTCTTCTTGTTGCTCGTACCATTCTATGCACTTGGAAAACATGTTTTCAGCGTCACTGTGGCTAATTATTTTGGGGCAATCCTTGAGTGTATCATCCTCTTCTTCTTCACTGAAACATTCTACCTCTTGTGTTGCAATTAATACAAGTTCCTCATCAACTTTCAATTTTATCTGCGTATTTCTTAACATCATTGACTGTTGTCCGCCCGATTCCATATAGAGGAACGATACTCATTGCACTTTCTCCTTTACGCAGTCGTTTTATAATTTCAAGTTTTTGAGAAAGTCCCAATACAACACGTTTCCATTTCTCAGACATTTTTAAACACACTACACTTTGACAACAAACTGAGGTCAATGACTTGCTGACTAAGTGACTACCGCTACTGAACTGACTGTAGGAATGGGAGGGCGGATGAGTTTCTGGAATTCCGGTAGGGTGGTGAGGAAGACTGAATGATTCTACGAAGTACATATGTAGGTTGTACATAAATAACAAACATGAGTCATTCACATTCCGCACCGCACAGAATGTATTTTTATTGGGTATTCATTGACAAAAGTATGTATTACAGTACAGTATATGCATTGTTCAACTCAATAATGTGCTTAATTTGATCTAATATGAAGCAAGAAAAAAGTTATTTCATTTTTAGTTTATTAAGTTTGTTTTTTGTATCCAATTTTATTATTTTACTTGTCATGCCATTTTACTGACGGTTAACAGAAACTCACGGTTAAAAGGGTGATGGTTAACTGAGACTCCATTGTACTTTTGTATGATGTATTGCATTCATATATAGATATATATAATGTATAGGCCAAACATATTATATTTATACTATATAGGCCCTATCAGAGTTGCTTTGCATACGTTGCTTTCGAATGTGAGACCACACCGGCATCACTGCTGCATCTGGTTCATGACTAATATACACATATTACATATTAAAATTCGTACTAACTTTTTAATCAAAATACTTTATTTAGTTCATTGAAGTTTGTAACATTGTTTCTTATCAGGACTTTTATTTTTTTATGGAGTATCCTTATCTAAATATTATTTGTCAAAATTAACATTATTTTTTAGCATTTACCTAAAAATAGAAAAATTCAAAGAAATTCCAGACTTTGTGAAGTTTTTAAAATAACATAGCTTTCACGGTCGTTAATATTTCAGTAAACAATTAGTTGTTTTTTGTAGATAATGCCCTATTACATTATAAAAAAAATGTACATTCTCTAATACATGTTTGAAGCAAATTTTTTTTATCTGAAACCTACTATGGTCTGAAACTCGGATCAGATTTGTAAATGGTAAATATTAATGTAGGTTACATACGAGTTGTCAATTATACAAGCCATTCAATTTGTGTTGAGAACAGTTTGTGATTCATAACCGGTTTTCAGTGTCACTGGAGAATAAACTTCTTAAACAATATTCCAGTATACTTAATTCTTTCTCTTTATTTTACAACAATTCATGAACAATTATTGTTTAATATTCCTTATGCCTCGTAGTTGTTGTGTGATTGATTATCTATGTAGAAATTAACATTAATCATAATGTCAGAAATAAGGGCGGCCTATTTATGAGAATTTATTTCAGTTATTTTAGCCAGGTTATTGCATTGGGTTTTATGTCTTACAAGCAGGGGCGACATGGCTCTCTACTATTTAGATGTCTTTANGTGAAACGACGCAATTTTTGAAGATTTTTGACCCTCCCTCTCCCCCATGTAACGTGCCGTAACGTTTTTCTGTACCCCCCTCCCCCTCCCTAAATGTTACGCAACACCCAAGTGACCATTTTTACCTAAAAGTCACAATTATGTTGCACAAGGTACCAGAAAGTCGCTAAAATACCTTCGTTATTGTTTTGATCGCGTTTACGGTAATAATAAATAAAACAAGAGATTTTTAACTTGCAATACATGCGTATGTTGTTAATTTTATTTATTCATATTGTTTTTAAATAAACAATCACACATAATGTAATAAACATTTGCTTACGTTTAAAATATGTTAAAATGGGCTCAAATTTGTCCTAATAAACTTTTACTACTAATCTGACATTTAATTACGCTGTTTTTCTGACTTGGCCCTGCCCTTACATACATTTTTGGCTTCATCCACCATTGTTCTTCTCATTCATTCTCCTATTTTTAGCTTTTTTTTTACTAATAAACTCTTAAAATTAAAAAAAAAAAAAATTTATTTAACATTTTAACCTTTGGCAATGCAATTAGAAATGGAAACATAACTGAAATAAAACATTTTAGTCAAAATAAAATCGTATTCTTAACAAAAAATTTAAAATAAAATCGGCTATAATTAAAAAGTAGCTAGGTATATAAAAAAAACCATTCAATTGGAGTTACTGCTCCTCTGTCCACAGGTGTGCCAGCCACTCAGACTCTTTCATTACTGGCATCCGGAGAGCAGACGAAGAGGGTTCCGGAATTGTTAAACCACTTGCATCTACTTCGTTGAGCCAATTGGCATCCTCAGACGATGTTTCACAGCGGTGCACAATGCAGAGAAACTCATTTGCCCTTCTGGCAGCAACTCGCTGTGGCCGTACTCTACTTTCACGACGGTCTTTAGCAGTCTTGCCATGCACGTAACGACTGTGCATTTGCACACTCTTGTGGGATGTGAAATAGATCCCACAGGTTGCACATATTCTTTTCTTGAGGTTGGATTGTACTGATGGGCAAAAGAAATTGTAAGGCATCTGCTTAAACCCTTGTAGAGGAGGTGACAGATCAACGGACAACCACACAAGAAGTGGTGAAAACTTGCATGATCCTTTGTCTAGCTGACTAGGTACCACGAGCTTGCTTGGGGTTTGAAGGATTGGACAGGGTGGCGGCAGGAAAGTGTCCTGAAAGACAGATTTCAATGCACTCCTCGAGCGGGAACAGCAGGATTCGTCCGTGCATTTTATCACTTGCAAGAAATATTGCGATTCACAGACGTGAGCACTATACCACGCCAGATTAGGTTCTGCTGGATCCTGCAAGCTATCTTCGGGCTTTCTATATTCTGCCGAAACATCGTAGTTGTCAATTTTCATTTCCCTCCAGACCTCTGCAAGTGTCTCCCTAGCATGCTGAAAATTGTGTTTTTCTAAATCATCATCAATAGTAATTCCTTTGTTGTCGAGATGAGAACCAAAATGTTCATGAGGCAGGATGACGCCTGACAGTCGTTTGCTGAGGGAGGCCATGCGTCGCTCAACTCGGTTGTATGCGCTCCACCCAGGAGCATTAGTCGCTATGAACAGGGCGTCCAGGTTGTATTTTTTGAAGTGTTGAATGGCAAAGTTCTTGACTTTCCGATAACACTGGTTTTTGTCCGGCCCACCATCTACAAAGATGATTATCACTGGCTTCACGGTGTTCGATTCTGTCATCATTAAGGGTTTGAATGCAGTTACTGATAAAAGTGATTCAATATCATAGCTTTGGAGGATGCATGTTTCTCACTCCTTATGGATATGTATGTCTGCCCGCTGTAACCAACAGCTTCTTCCTTACCGAAACCGTCAGGATCCACGATGACGCCGGCGTATACAGAAGGAATAAGTTTGTGCCGCTCTGCCACAACCCAGTCATGGTCAGGTAAAAGTACTCTGTATTCCATATTCATTAAAAGAGGGCTCTGACTTTTGACTGCCGGTAAACCTATTGGTACATGGGCCTTATCGTCTTGAGAGAGAACAAATACTTGCTGCGGTCCCAGAAGCGACGCGAGAGATTCCGAGGACCTGATTGTAGCCGTGCAGAATTCCCCATCCTCGTGCTTTTTGTGCATCTCGGTCTGTGGTCTTGCTAACCTTACGGGTACGGTGCGTACGTGCCTCCTCCCCTCTTGAGTGTTAGAAACGCATGGGAGTAAATGAAGATATGTGCCGCTTCGAGAAATTTGGAATCCCATCAACAACAGCCTATCATGCAGATCGGACAAAGTGAGACAACTCCTAATCATCTCTGTTCGGCGGCGTTCATCAGCAGTGCTGCCATGAATGGCAATGTTAATTATGGTCTCCAGGAGAGCAGGTTGCGAGTCAACCAAAGGGGGCTGCCTAGGGCCAGATCGAGGTTTTACTGCAGCAGGATTGTTTTTCTGACGTTCAGCTTTCTCATGTTTTTCTTTTGCTCGAAATTTTTTTGCGCGCTTGGCACTGTCTCTTTTTTCTTTAAACATTTTTCTTCTTCTTTAAATTCTTTCCGTAGTTTTTTTATTTCTTCGTGAACATCATCTTTGGTTATACCAGTGTCCCTTGCTTCAGTAAGAACATTTATTCTCTGTTGAAGTAGGTAAATTTTCTTCATAAGAGTTTCTTGAGCCGGTTTGTTTGGAACATTTTTAGTCATGTCCGAAACAATCGAAGTCGTGTGTGTTTCCGTAGACGGGATGTCCACGTTGTCCACAGTTTACTCATCATTAGTCTCATTNTGGGTATCGCTCATCTTTCGTTTGACGGCACTGCTCTCTCTTCCAGCGACTCCGACAATCGATTCCATAAGAGATGAACACGCGGATACTACAGCATCAGAATCCTATGAACAAAGTGATAAATTAATATAGGTATTATTGAGACATGCGATATAGAACTTATACACATATATATACTACATATATTATTTGTATAAACATCCAGACCTACACAAACTGTACTGAAAAAGTGTAGGTACATACGCACCTGTTTTTGTTGAAGAGTACGCGAAGTCGGTGGGACATTGGGCCTTGCCGACAATAGTGTTGCTGGCGTGCTTGATGTTTTCATAGGTACCTAAAAATATTTAATACTTATGACCAGTTCTTTTATGAAAAATCTAGGTTTGGTTTATATATTATATACCAACCTATATGTAATATTATTACATTTTAGCAGTAAACTTACCTGTGTAAAATAACTAAGCATTGTTGCTTTCTTCTTGGTGGTCTTCACCTTGAACTCTCGTATAACATCATTTATATGTTCTATAAACTTTTCTTTATTTTTAAGTTTTTCTTTGGCCGTTTTCCAAATTTCACTGACATTTTTTTGGCACAGTTGCGCTGGCAAGTCAGCATGAAAACCTTTAATTCNGTATAAACATCCAGACCTACACAAACTGTACTGAAAAAGTGTAGGTACATACGCACCTGTTTTTGTTGAAGAGTACACAAAGTCGGTGGGACATTGGGCCTTGCCGACAACAGTGTTGCTGGCGTACTTGATGTTTTCATAGGTACCTAAAAATATATAATACTTACCTGTGTAAAATAAGTAAGCATTGTTGCTTTCTTCTTCGTGGCCTTCACCTTGACCTCTCGTATAACATCATTTATATGTTCTATAAACTTTTCTTTATTTTTAAGTTTTTCTTTAGCCGTTTTGCAAATTTCGTTGGCATTTTTTTGGCACAGTTGCGCTGGCAAGTCAGCATGAGAGCCTTTATAGGCCAAAAATAGCTGATGATGCAAATCTCCCTCTTTTGAGGACATTACAGTATGAACTCACTTTAACAACAATGACACAATGTGCTTCTGCGTAAACACTAAACTAATACTAACAACGAAAACATAATAAAAATGAAGTAAAANACACAATGTGCTTCTGCGTAAACACTAAACGAATACTAACAACGAAAACAAAATAAAAATGACGTAAAATACAATAAAGGGATTTCCCGTAAAACATAAACAAAAAGGGTTGCCAACTTGGGAGATTTTAATTCCCTAGTTTTTTATTTAAATAAAAAAAACAATGTTACGTAACCGCGTTGTTCGAACCCCCCTCCCACCCTTGTAACGCCTCGTAACGTTTTACAAGGACCCCCTCCCCCCAAATTGCGTTACGTAATACTTGAACGCCCCCTAATAGAGTCAGAAATTGTATGTTATTGATGTATTTGTCAGAACCCTCATCTACTGTAACACCATAATTATGGAAATTTTTTGACAGTCCCTTGAAAAACTGTAGATAGGGAGTCCACTGTATATCCTAATTATAAAAGTAATTCAAATATTCATATTCAGCTTGCGAGCTCTTTTTGCAGCAAAGATTTTGATGATATCATCATAGCAAATAGATGATTCTCTCTTGTGTTCTATGGAATTAATGTTCAAATTTGATGGTCTGTCTTGCCCCATGGTGCTTCTTAGGTAATTTTTTATGATATTCAATTTTCTGAAGCTCCTTTGGACTGAAGAAACCATTACAGGGAAAGTTACAAATATCTTTAAGGCTATAGTCAGGTTTGGATATCCTTCTTAAAGTCTGTGTTTTTAAATGAGCTTCAAGAGGGTTGCTGCAGGCGCTGTTGTCATAGTCTCATCAACTGCCAGGGCATGGTGTTTAAAACTTTCCCTTCTTTAATTAATTCTTCTTCATTGATGTTGTCTTTGTATGTATCGGATAGTTTTTGGGCTTCAGTGTTTAAATCTTTCACGTTCGTCTTGTAGATGTTATTCCTATTTAAAAAGCTAAACTTGTCGTTAATTTCTTGTAGTGGCTGGAACCGGGATTTTAGGGCAATCACTAGTCCGTCAATGATCTCTAACAAAGCAATACTAAACAGATCCTGCTCTGATAAGTTGGAACTTAGATCTCTGCAGCATTCGGCATACTATAGTTACACTGTTGTTCTCAGCAATCTTCTTGGCTTCCACTATAGCATCGGATGATGGTCTGTCCCAAGTGGGTTCCAAATAACTTTAACTGGCTCATCTACAGTAAAAGAATCTCTTTGAACAAACTGGTTCACGCGGTCAATTTTCTTTAGAATTTTGTACCAGAAACAGGTTACGACAATGAACTCAAACTTGCTGATCTTTCCTAGGAAAGAGGTAGCCTCAGTCTTTGTTTCGGGAGTTGTGACAGAACTGATAGACAATTCTTCCGAAGCCTTGGTAATCTTGTCCAAATGTTTATGTACAACCTCAACCGCTCCCATTCTTACTGACCACCTGGTTTTACTTAGGGATTTTAGGGAAAGGGGTACGTGTGTGCTGCTAAGTGTAACATCTTAATCAGACAGATGCATAAATGTTCTGTGCTTCCAATTTTGTCCGGTGCATTTCCACTAAAAATAAAAATTAATACACAAGAACTGGTAAATGTGTGTTTGTGTCTTCAAGAGCATAAACAACAAATCCCATAGAAAAGGTACCATGCGTGCAAACAATGCCGGCAGCCACCGTTGTAAATATGCTACAGTGTTACATCGGCATGGAAAAACAACTTAATATTTGACCTAATTACTAGTGCCACCTGTTTTTCACGAAAAGATTTACATGAATGCTGGATGTGAATATGCTATATGCACATTTGCAGTCTTCATTTGGCTATTGGCCGTTTGTCTTTGTGTGAAACAAGTCTAAGTCTGTTACACGAGTGAACCAATCAGAAAGAATTAAGTTTCTTCCATACTGACTGTCTGTGATGCGCAGGCAGACAGGTTCGACGCGTAACACTTCAAATGATCCAATCATGAAAGTGGTTCTGATCTAATGTATTTTGGAACACAACTTGTCCTGAGATCTTTTTGTGATAAACAGGTGCCCTACTAATTACTACAGCACCTGGTAATACACAATGCTTAGGCCTTAACTTGGCAAATTTTGATTCTATTTTGATGCCCAGATTTGTTTCCTTAAATACAGTATGCAACTCGCTGAGGTTGCTTAGTATAAGTTTGTTTTTGTACATTGGTTTTGGTGCCATCTTCTCTTACAGATACACAGTCTTTCTTGCCAGGCATCAAACGACTGTACTCATCATTTTCATAAAACGCCTTTACTAATATGATCCTCGTCCAACTTTTTTTTACTCTAAATATCTGTGAAAACACCATTCTCTCTTCTTAGTTGTTTGGTTAACCGAGTTATGTACAGTCTAGCTCCAAATTCTTTCTGAATTTTTGTTATATTCCAGTTTTTAAGAAGTAAACTGAGAATTCCCACGGTCTCCTTAATAACTTTTGCAGTTTTGAATTTTCTTAGAGTGCTGAACACGCTTAATTAATGGCGTCTGTTAAAACACACTGTAGTTCAAGTACTCTGGTAGTTCAGATTCTTCGTCTTACAAATTTTTCTGGGGATATTGTACTTTTTTTAGGCACTTGCCAAACAAATCTTTACCTGGAATCAATTTAAACTGAGAGCAGTTCATAGCTATTGTGAGAGTTATCTCATGGAGGAGTCTTCACAGGTTTTTTTTCCCCCTCCATAAATATGACAATATTTTTCTAAGAATGTTTTTTTTGTGATATGTGCAAATGTTTTTATGTTTTCACAATCTGATCTTAAGACTTTCTCCTCTCCAGTAAAATTAATAAAATCTTTCAGTTCTGAAGATTGACTGTATGCTAGAATATGACACACTTCTCCTACATAAATGCCAATAGAACACTCCATCATGTTGAAAAAAACTGATATATGTTGTTACAAAATATGTAAAAAAACTCACCAAAAACCTTAATCACCTGTATAAATACCACCGTCCAACTTGCAAGATATTTATTGGTGTATATTGCGCACAAGTTTTCTGTGAAATGCCAAACTGGATGGGAAATGGAATATCTCCAGTCACACGTCCTGTCCAGACTGGAGGATACTCTCCATGCTGCAGAGTAAGCTATTGTTATCGACAAGCTCAGTCAATATTTTCCAATATAAAATACCATCTGCATTGATGAAATTTCATTATATTGTAAGTGCCATTACTATTTTACAAATTGGAGGCTAAGGTACAATTTTGAAGCCTAATTTTTTCTATAACTTCCTATATTGATGTAGAGGCCGAAGGAAAAAAAAAAGCAATTTACTGTATTTACCCAAATACAGGCCAAGGTTTTTTGCCATCGTTGGTTGTTGCCAAAATGTGGCTAACCTCTTCATACAACTGCAGGTACATATTTAGCGGCAACACGTAAAAAATGGGATAGCAACCCATTCACAATTCTCAATATGAGTTTTTGAATATTATGTTGTGTAATCAGGGAAATGGGATATGAGGTGTGCCAAATGTTGGCTCAAAGACAACAAAGGCAGCCGTTATTGAGATGTGCTAGAACTGCTAGCATGTTTCGTAATAAGACAACATATTACATACAAAACATAATATTGTGTTTTTGTCATAGTGTAGTGTGTCTGAGAATATGGTCTCGACATTCTGTAGCCTAAAACCTATCATGAAAACAAATGTTAAAAGGTTATTAAATAAAAACTTGAAATCTGACAAACTGCAGTGGTATTCAATTTTTTTTCCAAAAGGGTGTTTTTATTCTTAATGCTTCATAAAAAATTAAATTTATATTAATTATGCAGCAAAAATATGAAAATAAATTTTGATAACCTCAAAATCAAAGTTTATTCCTCATCTACACAACAGTACCTATTATTGTGAATGTGGCACATGAAATCAAGATACAAAGGAAGAAACATCTGCACACCCAAAAAAATATCACATCATTTTATTTGCAAAAATTTAAATTGCACATGCAAAACAATTATGAACAAGTTCAAGGACTGCAAACTATTCAATTATTTTTGTAGTGTGTTCACCAGTATTGTCATATGCCAAGATTAGCTAAGACCATTTGTGTGAATCAAATGGATTTAGAATAAATCTTGTGTCTGTGGTTTGTAAATCAATTAATCGTGCAACTATTTAAAACTAATTTAGGCATAGTTTCCTGCAGTGGACTAATAATTGCTAAAAGTGGATTTTCCAGCAGAAAGCAAAATGCATGCCACAGATGTGCTGTAAATAAAACTGGAATTGTATAGTTAGATAAATAATTATATTGCAGTCCTAAATCATAGTAAACTAAAACTGCATTTTATAAAAATTACCCCAAAGTTAATTTCTGCTTAAATAATTCAATTGTTTAATCTGTTTTACTTCACACGTTTGCTAACATTTCACACTTTAATATATTGCATTGTTTACAAAACGCAGCAATTGATGTGACTTTGTTTGAGAAAAAACATCGCAGAGAAATAAACATACTAGGGTTCAAACTTAAGCAGCACTAACTTTCTCATTTTTGTTGCGAAATGAGATATTTTGTTACAAAAGGTAAGCCAACCTATGGCTACCATCAAAGCAAAACCTCATGAAGTTATTTCCTTGAAGCAATGGTTTGCGCAGAAGCAAATTTTAGCGTCCGAAGCAAACGTGTGCATACAGGATCGCTCATGAGGAACAAAACATTTTCTCTCTAAAGCAGAAGTAAAGTAAATAACTTCAAGAAGCAACTTAGCATTTGTGGTACACAGAATAAGCGTGCAGGGAATTCGAAAGCTGTCTGAAAAGTCAGGGAAATGTCAGGGAAGTTTGAACATAGTAGAAATGTCAGGGAATTCTGTATATGCAGTCCATATTAGTCAGTGCTGTCATCATTCGCCCATCACCAAATATGTAGTTTTGACAATTAGGGATTAAATGTTTATTTTTTCTTGGCAGTAGTGGCAGTATATATGTAGAGTACAATTTCATAATATCAGAGCAAGCTTTTAGTTTAAAAATGTGCTGTGATATAAAAAAGTCTATCCTAACAGAAAAATATCTTAAATAAAAGGTCAGGAGAAAAAAATTATTTTTGTCAAGAAATCAGGGAAATGTAGGGAATTTTCAAATGACTAAATAGTGGCAACCCTGTAACGTTCCTTGCCTCCTGTTTGCACATGGAAGACTGCCAATCTTTTTCCAAACCTTTTTGAACCCTGGTCTGCTAGTCGCATCCTGGCATCTCTTGTATGAACTGACGAGGCAAGTGGGAGTGGCATTGTCAGCACTTACAATTTTTTGTGAACAACACGAATTAAAAAGTTTGGCATTGTTGGTAGAAATGTCGTGCTAATGTTTTATTCAAATTGAAATAACATGCTGCACTCATTTTATTTAACATTAGCTGTCATGTCACTTCACCTTTCGTAAAGTTATCACCTCAAAACATTGTGAGCAGATTAGGAATACACAGTTCTGGTGTGAATAATTGCAGTTTTGTTTTGTAAGACATGTTTGTCGTGCCATTGTGCTCTCATTTGCTTGCCCTTTCACTTGGTTTGTGTTATTACAACTTGGATTTCTCTTGGTTTTTGATTACTGTTACAAAAAAAAACTACATTTTTTTGGACTCTAATTTGGTAATATTTTTGACTTGATTTTGTGAATGATTGTTGATGACCCGCACTATATGTTGACTATTTATGATAAAGTGAGCACTTTTGAAGCTCTTTGAAGTTTCTTCTTTTTTCCATTTGTGTATACTTTTGTCTCATTTAATGTTTACATCAACTACACAAGTCTGCTGTGTTTTCTCAATAAATAAACAAGAAGTTACTGATAACTAATGAGTCTACTTTCTTCTACACTGGTGCAAATAAATTCTAGTGAAGTTCTTAAAAACGTAGATAGTAGACGTTGACGTCTCATTGAATTGACAGCATTATCATTACAGATAAAACCAGAAACATGTGAAACAGCACAAAAATAATTAAGATATATGAGTGACTTACCCAGGATTCAAACCCAGAAAAACTTGTAAAATTAAACTAGCGTGCAATCAACTAAATCACAGACGTAGGATTCGGAGCATCAATTTCGGATGTAATCCGTCTTACGTTTTGAATGATAGGGTTCACTAACCTGAAATATTTACACTGCCATCATTTTAAAAATAAGTGCCTGAGCAATTTAAAACACATAAGTTTACCATAACGCTACTTGTGTGAAAACTTGGGGGGAAATCGCTTAATTGGTCTCAGATATGACATATAATTCTTATTTCCTTAAACGGGGCTATCTTACTAAATTGCCTAGAAAGAGGCTCTGTACACAATGTTTCTAATAGATACTGTCAGCATTAAAATTTTGATTGGATTTGTTAAATTGTTAAATATATATGCCAACATATCAAAATATTGATATGGCCGCCATTTTGAAAATCATTGTCTGAAACCATTTAAATCATGTAACTTTACATGGCCTTCTGTAGATGTGCAAAATTTAGTGGAAATTAGTTGAATTGTCCTGTAAATATGTCAAAATGATAAATTTACTCATCTGACACTATTTTGCAAAAAAAATCCTGCAAAAGAGAATTTGTCTATGCGTAAATAATGCTTCTAATTAATACTGTTTGCTAACAAAATTTGGTTGAATTTTGTTGACATAGGGACAAATTAATCTGAATTATTTATATAAACCCCATTAAAAGATGCCTGCCACATATAACACCTGTTAATCTACATACCCTACTGTAGCAATATTTGCGTGAAATCTTGGTATGAATCTCTTGATTGGTCCTCGAGATGTGGCATAAAACCTCCATTGTTCATATGAAGATCTTCATAAATGGAGGAGAAATAGTTAATGTATTAGTACATTCCGTGATTGTCATAGATACAATATACTAATGTAAATATAAATATATAAATTAATATGGCCTACCCCAGTACAACTTCTTTACCAATTTTGAAAGAAATCAGTTTATTGTTTTCCTAGATACGATATAAAAACTGTTATTTCATGAAGGGGCTATCTACAAAATGGTGGAGATGAGGCTTTGCATAGACAATTTTGATGGATGCAATTGATATTGTCACCATACAAAGTTGAGTTAAAATTTGTTTCGTATTTTCGTAAATAAAAAATTCTGAATCAAAATTTTTAAATGGCCGCCATTTTGAAAATATGTTTGTCTGACCCTCTCAAAGTTTATCAGTGTACTTGGCCTGCCACAGTGCTATTTATTTGCCAAATTTGGTAAATATTTGTTGTTTTTTCGGAGATATTGCATAATTTTAATTGGTCATGTGATATTATTTTACAAAATGGCGGACAAAAGAGATTTTGTGTATGCACATTTAATGGTTGTAATATATACAGCCAGCATACAAGGTTTCATTGGAATTAATTAAATGGTTTTAATCATATAACACCAAACTAACATAGTTAAATAGTGGCCATTTTTAAAATGTGTCTCACGTACCTCTAACATATCAGTTAACATCACCTACCGCAGTACTACTTGTTTGCCATTTTTGGTAGGAATCAGTCAATTGTTTTCTGAGACATGACATAAAAATTGTATTTATTTGTGTGGCCCTATCTTACAAAATGGAGGACAAAAGAGGCTCTGTGTAGACACATTTCATGTTTGTTATATATACTATCAGCATACAGAGTTAAGTTGGAATTGATTACATTGTTTCAAAGATATAGCATACTATGCTAAAATAGCTAGATGGCCACCATTTTGACAATAAATGTCTGGCATACTTGAAACATATTTGTACATATTATCTGCCACGGTACTACGTGTTTGCCAAATTTGGTAGCAATATGTCAATTGTTTCCCAAGATATTACACAAAAACTATTGATTCATGTAATACTATCTTACAAAATGGCAGTAAAAAGTGTTTGTTTTTGGTTTACATGATGCTTGTAATAGATACTGTCGCTGTACAAAATTTGGTTGAAATTGGTCAAATGGTATGGTAGTTATACAAAATAAACTTAAAATATTTATATAGCCGCCATTTTTAAAATAAGTGCCTAATTAAGTTCAATTACTTACATTTACATGGTATATCCTAAAATTACATACATGCCAAATTTGGTGAAAATTGGTGGAGTAGTTTTCAAGCTATAACATAAAAGCTTTATTTTTTCACATGTTACTATCTTCCAAAATGGCGGACAAACAACAATATTCACGTCTAAAGTCAATGCTTACAACTTGTACTGTGAGCATGTAAAATTTTGTTTAAATAGGTTGAATGGTTTCAGAGATATGACACATCGCCCTAAATTTTAACATGGCCGCCATTTTTAAGGTAAGTGTTCGGCATGGTCGAAATCTATAAAAGTCAGGTGTCCTTACTTATTACTCTATGTGTACCGAGTTGGGTGCAATTCGGTTCACGCGTTCAAAAATTGAATAGGTGGACACTGCTCACACACACACACACACACGTGTGTACGTGCGCACACACACACACAGAAAAGTGATCTCATTCGCCTTTCTTTCCTTCGGAAAGTGGGCTAAAAAGCAACATGTAATCACTGTTATGATAAACAACATAAATGATAGAAGAATACTTTGTTTTGATTACATGTGCTACTGCATATGTTTTCAAAATGAAGTATTCTTCTATCATTTACAGTACTAGTTAAAATAAGGGAAAAAATTGTTTTACATGTTATAGCAACATGTGTATTTGATTTTGGTGGAGTATTGCAAAAATCACATTTGTCCATGGTATTAAGTTTGTAACAACATCTGCAGATGTATTAAAATGTCCACTACAATGGGTATGCATTTATGTTTGTACAAATAATATATATTGGACATGCAAGCAGTTAGTGGGTGTAGTTGAACATGTGGTATTGATTGGTTGGAGGCAACCAGTCCATGGTGTGGTCTGTAGCGCCTGGCACAGTCGGCTGGCGGCCGCCCTTCCCTCCCCAACCCTCCAGCACTTGTGAAGCCATGTTACTTATCGTACCTAGTCTACCTCTATGTCACATTTTGAAGTGAATAATAATTTTTCATTCCATAAACTTGTAATTTTTTTAGACCGGTGCAAATAAATACAGTCATTAAAATGTTTTTTTCCCCTCCTTTTTCTTCAGTAATTAATAACTCAAACTTGCCACTACTTCTAATTACAGGTACTCTGTGCTTATGCATTATTTGGTGACAAAGAGGTTTCGTATGACTGTCCAGGATATTGGTTTATTCATAAATAAATAAATAAATATTTCAGTAAGAAATCCAATTTTCTTGCAAGAAGCCACTGAAAATGGACTTTGCGCTCAGTCGCGGTGCAATATTTAAACATTTCTGATTACAATGGGAGGTCAACTACACATGTTTAGGGTACCATTTCATTTGGAAGATGTTGTGACTATTGAATTAAATTAATATTCCATGCAAAATAATTGTTTTATGCTCAAGGAAATTGAACATGTCCGTACAGTTCTTGGTAAATCCTCGCGCAGCTTAATGTTTTTAACATTTTGGAAGACAAGGGAAGTTAAGTATACGTGTCTCTGGTTTTTTTCTTCTTTGTTTCTTTCTTTCCATAAGACCTCTGCCTATTAAAATAAATTTATATTTAATTTTAAAGATTGTGATTTTCATGCCAGACTACCAAACATGCATTTCATGCAAAAAAAATTGCAAATTACTTATAAGGGTCAGGGATGGGTCAAAGTTAATCCAAAATTTTCCAAAATATTTATAATTGTCTTATTTCTGCAAACTGTTAGGGGTCATTTTAGAAAGGTTCTACTGGGTATAAATAGTGCTGTCTTTGTTCCTTGTTAGTGAAACACCCAGCTAGGGCAAATTTAAAGGTTTGAGTAATGTCAACGTGTCAAAAAATCTAAGTTGTATCATTTATTACAGAAGTTGCTCCACAGAAATAAATTACACTTGAATACTGGAATTTCGTAACAAAGATGGTGGCAGTGTCATTAAATAGGGCTGCACCAAGGAGCCTAAATTATCTCCTATATGTATGGATAAACAAATAATATGTGTGTAACTATGTGTGTGTGTGTGTATATATATATATATATATATATATATATATGTGTGTGTGTGTGTGTGTGAATTGTTGCAGTCAACATAGAGGACCCTGAACCGCCACGCAAGCGAGAAAGACAAGTCGAGGAGAAGAAGAAAATGGTTGTGGTTGGCTGTGCCCCAGAAGAGAAGGTCAAGCGCAGTCGAGATGGTGGCGAGAAAGCCACAGATGATTACCATTATGAAAGGTTCAAGAAGCAATTCAGAAGATACTGAATGTAAAAATATTTATTGCATGTAAATGTTGTGTGAAGGATTTTATTTTCTTTTTGTGTGTAAATATATGGTTTTTTTTAATATACATTATTTATTTTTTTTAATAAGTACTTAAAGGCAGATATTGTGCTTGCTTGTTGAATTAAAAGTTAGTGTGCTGATTCCATCTGGAAATAATCTAAAAGTTCTTGATACTAATTACTGGTTACTCTTCCAGTATATATTTATGGTTGTGAGGTAACAATACATATTACAATCTGGGAAACAGGTGGGCCTGCCCATGGATGGATTTTTGAGTTTGTGATGTTTGTGAAGATGACAAGGCTGCCACTACCCCTCACTGTGTAGTGGTGAGAAGAATGTCGTCTACAGAATTGTGTGAACATCCCATTGTGGTAGCTTGTAGGCAGGAGCAGTGGTGACTCATAGTGCCTTGCACCCTAGTTCCCAGCAAATGACTGGCATCTCCAATTACGTTTCATACGGTCTGAAGCCAAGATTACAAACAATATTCAAAACAAACCGCTAATCATAACTACAAGCAGCGAAACTACTGCATTTACCCTTTTTCAGGAAATTTAGTTGCTTCAAAGCAGGCTGCTGTAGTAATTAGTAGGGGCACCTGTTTATCACGAAAAGATCTCTGGACAAGTTGTGTTCCAAAATACATTAGATCAGAACCACTTTCATGATTGGATCATTTGAAGTGTTACGCGTCGTACCTGTCTGCCCGCGCATCACAGACGGTCAGTATGGAAGAAACTTAATTATTTCTGATTGGTTCACTCGTGTAACAGACTTAGACTTGTTTCACACAAAGACAACCGGCCAATAGCCAAATGAAGACTGCAAATGTGCACATAGCATATTCAAATCCAGCCTCCACGAGGAACCACGAGCTAATGCCTTAATTTAACATGTGTTGTGGTCACTGCTAGCAAACTAGATGTATATGCAGTACAGTAATACCAACAAATAAAACAAAAATATCATGAGTCTCTTACTACTTATCACATGTATTGGGTTGTAAGCCATGTCATAGAATATTAGTGTGCGTGAACACATACCTAAAGGGTGAACCTGTGCATATGGGGACCACCCCTTGGTTGTGCCGATGAATGTGGTTATATGGTTGCTTTTCAGAGACATGTAATAAAGTTGCACATACAACGTGCCTATGTATTTCCTCAAATAGGGACTGGTGGCACTGACTTGTTCTCAGAAGAGGGGCAACTTTCAAACTTTTGTAACCACACCCACGTTCATTTTAATCTTACGACTCTCTCGCAAGTCATAATGTGTGTTGTAAATGTTTGTGCATGAAGTTATGCACAAATGTAACCCTTATTTTCAAATTTTATACAACACGAGTTACAAATATTTGTGAGAACACAGTACAGTAGAACCTCTCTATATTGACCCCATTTAAAGCAATTGTCTTTCTATAATGACTTGTTTTTGAGGAACTGTGAAAAATTTGGGTGAAAAGAATTGAAAATTTGAGGGAATTCTGCTGCAAAATAAATTTGTTGCGCCTTTTTGTTTGCTATGCATTGCATTTCTCTCAGTGAGTGCTGTACGGGCCCGGTCAGCTCAGATCTAAAAGTGGATACCACCACCAATAGGCCTCCAGCACCCAGAGCTAGCCAATACCTATTGACTCCTCGCACCCTTCACCCCTCGGGCAGCTGAATGTTTCCGCGCGCCATGTGACAGCCCTGCGTGTGTTTGCCCTGCTATTGGGCCCTCACTCCCGTGCCTTCTTACTTTGCTTGTGTTATCACTTTGCTTATGTTATTAGTAGAGACCTGAGAAATTTACAACTCGTGAATTCGCAAAAAATCTTAAAACTGTTTTAAATGGTGGGGAACGAACTAAAATGCTTGTTAGAGTTGTTGTTTGGTGTTTTTGACTCGCGAATTACTCATGAATTTCGTAAAATTATCTTGTATCCACTAATTTTGACAAACACTTGAGAATTTCAACGAATTTACAGAGTAACATTATCAAAAAATCATTAAATGTGCGTGCCAACATGTGGCAGTGGTAGCACTTGCCTACCGAGAGGGTGGAAGATGTAAGAGAATGTCGGAACTTGTGAGTGACTTAGTAGCGTTTGGACAGTTGCGGGTTACAGAGTTTTATCTGATTTGTTTTAAAATGCCACCAAAAACAAATATTGACAAAAGAGTAAAGCAGTTTTCTCATAATATACCATTTTTGCAATAAAACAGTAGCGTGGGAAACCTCTGACAGCGCCAAGAAACACGTGCGGGGTTACGGTTACGTTGAAGCTGTCAAGAAAGGAAAGCGGCACAAAACTATGTTGGAGGCAATTGAAGGCGCTAAGACGGCAAAGGTACGGATGTAGTTAAAGTTACATTATCCTGATGTTTCCCTACGTGATAACCGGAATTGAAATCTGTGTTTAAAAAAATCTGATTAAAATAATTTACAAACACCATATTTACCCCTAAATAATTAGGATTAAGATACATATTGTTATATATTAATCATTTTAAAAAAAATTATTTTTTTTTAGAACAACAAATTGTTAATATTAATTTTTTGAAGTAGAATTTGTGTACTGTTTATAATGTAGAATTTTTAAATTTTTAAGATCTAATGTTTAAAGATTTGAAGCATCATGAGCCGCCTCCAAATAAAAATATTCTTACGTGTGCTTAAATCTGTGTTAATGTTCACATGCTTTGTAAAATCCGACACAGTTTCTTTGTTCCATGTGATCACATAGTCGCCCTTCCCTTCCCATCAAGTGTCGAGGGCAAGGCAAAGTCATCGCTCTCTCCCTCCCTCCCTCCCTCCCTCCC
>NQII01002218.1:346646-381695 GCA_002778355.1 Clitarchus hookeri
TTACTTTGTTAATTGGTCCTCCACCTCTCCGTCCTTTACATCTTCTTGTCGCCCCTCCAGTTTTTTTTTCCATGGGCTACCCCATCCCTTAGCTCTTTTCATTTTCTTTCCACACCATCTGCAGAACTTACCCTGCCACGTTCAGTTCACTTCACGTTAGTAACGGCACATTGTTTCATTCTCCTTTGTGGTTGAAGGCAAATTTTCGCCGCTATATTAGACTTTTTTTTTTTCTTAATCCTTGTAATACATCCGCTGTCGTCTTTTCCAGTCCATCTAAAATATCACATCCTGCCATGATTGTGTAAACAGATTGTTTGTGAAATGGATGGGTTTAGTGAATTCCGCCTTGGNTAAAATATCACATCCTGCCATGATTGTGTAAACAGATTGTTTGTGAAATGGATGGGTTTAGTGAATTCCGCCTTGGCCCACTTTAGGCATCACCAGATAATCTGCAGCAGAAAAATATGTAGCCAGAAAAATAAACTCTTTGGGTTTTTTAATTCCGAAAGCTGCTGCTCCCAAAGTAGTATTAAATCAATTTTATAATTGTAATCACAGTTTAAAAATTATTTATTCTTACNGAAAGCTGCTGCTCCCAAAGTAGTATTAAATCAATTTTATAATTGTAATCACAGTTTAAAAATTATTTATTCTTACCCAAACAAACTTGCACAAAATTTTTTTTTAAACAGTAATAAATACAGGTAGAATGAAGTTAGTTTTATTAGTAATGTACAGTAGAACCCCTATTTGACAAAATGTCACGTTCACTGAAAATCTTTTTGCTGATTCGTTAGATTAAAATTTACCAATTTTAAGTCTCCAAACACCAAGAAGTTGGTATAAAAACGTGGTGGGGTTGGGTTTTTTTTCTTTTCTTTTTCGAATTAAGACTGTGTTTAGTTATTGATGGTGCAAAATAACACTTTTATTTAAATTAGCTACTGAAGTAATTCACTAGGCAGATGTTCTGCAAATGAAGTGGTACCCCACAAGACCATTAACAATCTGTACTAACGAAAATAAAGTTTAAACATTGTGCACCACCTAACTTTTAACAAGTGCAAAATCCATTTCCGAAATCCTTTTTGCACAAAATTTGGATGATTAACAAAGTTTTAATTTATTTATATAGTAAGAAGTATTCTGAATAAAAAAATATATTATAACAAGTCTATAAACAATCTCACGTTAACGAGAAAAAAGTTTAAACATTGTGCACTGCTTAACTTAACGAATGCAAAATCCATTTCCAAAAGCTTAAATTAGACGATTTATTAACGAAACACAAATTTATTTTAGTGATGACCCGATATCCGGTATTGGATATTGGTATTATCAGTACATTTACCATTATCGGAGATCAGCACTAAAATATCGGCACATCGGTAATGGCCATTCTAACCTCAAGTATTTTCTCTCCTCTGCTGCACACTTAATATTCCCAACTCTTAACATCAGGCTGCAGCAATACGACTAAAAATAACAAAATAATTTGAAATATCAATATGCAATAATTAAAATTAAAAAAAAAATTTTTTTATTTTAAAAATAAAAACATTAAAAAAAATTTTTTAAATTCCTTACGATAAAAACAAATTAGAATGTACATACNATTCCTTACGATAAAAACAAATTAGAATGTACATGCCCATCATTATTTTTCGCTTCACGGATTACATTTTTATTTTTGGTAAAGCAGTCTTATGTTTGATGTACTTTTCTCAAAGTAAACACAATGATCGTGGCTTGTTAGCTTAGTTTTCATTCCTGTCCTTTTACATATTTTTTGTAGACTAGCAACTTTTTGCAACTTTAACTTAGTTTTGTAATATGTTGTAGTGAGATATAATTTTGTATAATGTTAAACTATTTTTTTTGATGCTTTGATGTACCGGGCATACAGTAAATCTCACTTAACAGTAAGTCAATTTAACTTATTGCAAACAAAACTTTTCCAGGCAGCAGTTTTCTCTCAAACACTTTAGTGACAAATGTCTGCTTACAGTATGATAAATGAAAATATCGGAACCTTCATCGGTATCGGGTTTTTTCAGTATCGGGCCATCACTAATTTATTTCAATAAGCAGAAGTCTTTCGGATAAAAATATACATCCCACAAGGCCGTGGACCTCCTCGTACCGCCACAAAAACAAACATTGTCTCTCGTACTATGGCTATATTTTTTCCCCAGCGTACATTGTTAGCCAGTGCGAAGGCCATCTTTCTCACTAAAAAGGAATAAATAAACAAACAATTGTTTGTACGCTGCACCACGATCATGTCTTCATTTACCCAACACACTGATGGCCCATAGCGGCACACGTAAAGTAAGCCGACAGGCATGCACGCAGGTAGTGCGAAGGACATGACTTAATTTTCAAGAGAAATTGTGACACGTACGACAGGAACCGAGGCGGGTTGACGTAATGTGTTGTATACAAAACCATAAATAAAATGGTATTCCATTAAAAAATTGTGTAAGAAGGTCATTAACAGGCAATGCAGTAAATTCCAATTGCTATCCGTTATCAAAATCCAAGAAGAAAAGTCAGAAATCAAAGTTATAACAACACTATTGAGAAACGTATCAAAATGGCGTTCGGTGTGATCACAAGATAAAAGATGCTCTTGGGAAGAAAAGGGGAAGATCTGCAACTCTCACTGTATTAGCTACTGCTTTTGCTATGCGTGTGTGGTTGGATGGTAGTTAGGTGCTGGGGATGGGGAGGGAGGGCAGCTAGGTGCGTGACGAGGGAAGGTTGGAGGCATGGAGGCAGGGATGAAGAACAAGAACAAAGGAGCCCTTCGTGACATGTGTCGCGCAAAGTCTAACTCGCCAGGCGCGTGGTCAACTCAATTCACCACCGCTGTAGTTTTAAATGGATTGTAACCAAATGTTTTTGGTTTTTTTGTGTTTCCGTGGATGGTTTAAAGGTAACTACTGAGAAATACCCACATTTAATTGCCATGGGCCAGTGAATGTACTTTATCATGTTTTCATTGCAATTTATTCAATTTTAGCAAGGATATTTTATTCTTTTCATAAACTTTTGGTATTTTTTGACGGTTCCTGAAAACCTTAGAAATTTTTCTTGCTAAGGCTCTGCAAATTTTAAAAGTGTTTAAAAACTAAACAGTTTTTTATAAAAAATTATAATATATAACATTAAAATATTTGTTAAAATACTATATTTAAAAAATTAAGAGGCAAGAAGTTTACAATGAGAAATACTTATAAACTGAACTAGTGTCCAACCAGCTCACATTTTAAATTTTCTTTGTTTGCCATGAGCCGTTTTTACAATTCTTCATCGGCTACAGTCAGCCCTTATTGCCAGGCCCAAGTTGCATGTTGGGTATGTTAGTGTCATCTTCTGCCGCAATAAAATATGTGGATGTGAAGTTTGACGTGAGTTGCCTCCAATACTCTTAGTAACCCTTCATCCTTGTCACGTGCCCTCTTAGGCAGAAACAATGGGCAGTCGCCCAACGACTCCACAGCCGGTGTAGGATGTGGGAACACACCCCAGGTGTTGCCGTTTGCTGCCAGGGCCAAGTGACTGTCCCACCCTCCATGTTCCCACAAGGAATCTTGGGGGCACAACTGTTTGGTCCCTCATACTACCCTAGAATGTCCCCAGCTGCAAAACCATTGAGCACATGAATGCCTTATTAGGTGTAATGGTTTGAGTAAAATGTAGAGCCTCTATGTGCCATCTTCATTAAGTGTTCACAACTTGTGTGGGGCCCAAATAGTGAAGTGATTTCTCATACCGTACTTCTGTTATTTTTACACAACTTAACTAAATAACATTTGGAATCTTGCTGAGTAATCAGACTGTCGAGTCGAGTTTCGGATCAAAACTCAAAATCTAGCTCGATTTGAGTTATTTTTTAAGCTGCAGATTTAATGTTTTGTGTTTGTATTAACCATAAGTATGGAAATGTGTTTTTCGCAAGTATTGAAATCACAAAATTTTAACAATATTTGCTTTAGTTATTTTTAACTACAAAATAAGCAAATGCTTTGTGAAAACATGAAATTATTGTGTAATATTGACATGTGAAGCAGTAAAAAACTTGGTTCAAGCAGTCAATTGTAATGGTTTGTTCTGGATCAGTTTTTAAATAATGTTTTATTAAATAACCAATCACTTGTCAGAACAAAATTTGATGGTATTGAATGAGATATTAAACCTTAAAATTGTGTTTGTTTAGGTTATCAGGAGACATGATTTAAACTGGATGTTAACAAGTTTTTGTCACGGTAGTATAAGTTACAAAGGGAGAATTTTACAAAGTTTTCATAACATAACAAAGTACATATTGTGCAGGTATTGCAATATAAATATTACAAAAATATATGTACTTTTAAATTAAAATACAAATTCCAAGGGCACTGCACATAAGAACAGTATGGTCCACCCCAACTAAATGTTTCAAAAACCTTTATAACAATTAATACGTGAATGCCCAGAATGCTTGGCACGTCACCTGGTCTACTGGGGTTTTTGAGCGCATTCAATCAGGCAGAGAACCTTGGCCTTACGGGCAGGTTACTGTGGGTTTGCGCTGTCTCTAAAGGAGCCGGTGTACAGAAGTCTGCCTGGTCGGGAGACGGCAAGCTACGTAGGCGGCGGTGTTTGGCGTGGACGCTGGATTACCACCTGCATGCCGGCGCTGAGGCTGTCCGTTGGCTGGCAGCTGTAGACGACTCTCCGGGCCCCATCTGGGAGCGGCTGGAGCTGGTTGGTCCATGGACGGCGATGGGCGATGTCGCTCGATGAATGGTGCTGGCAAGGCCCACGTGCAGTCCGAGCCAGAGGCGGATGACGACTGGATGAGGTGTCCTAATGGTCTTTTGGTGTAACTCGAATAAATGGCATGGGGAGACAGAGGAGTGAGGCCCCTGCTGTCAGCAGGCGGCTTGTGTCTGTTCCCGAGCAGAGGACAGGCTGAAGGCCGACTAGGATGGATTACTTGGCGATTGGTTGGCTGTAGGATTTGTATATGCCTTCTTATCGGCCCACTTAGTACCTTTTTGTCGCGTGAATGGCATGGGGTAAGTTCTATGAGTCGTTGCAGCAAGCAAGGGGCAGGTGACAGAATTCCCTAGCTAGAGTTGGGTACTTTAGCTAGGGAATGCAATAACATCACGCCACATCAGTCCTAGCGCTCCAACCGACGAGTCTCTCACATAATGGATGGAGCAGGTTAGCTGACTTGGGGTAGTGCTAAAGATTTGTCGTGAGCTGCTCAGAGGCTACCGTAGTAACACCTTGTCAGACCTGGTACTCCAACCAGAGAATTTCACGAAGTGGATGGATTGGGTTAGCCGACTCGGGAGGTTCAGTTGCTTCCTCGTCGAGTGTACCCAGTAGGAGTTCTACCGTACGCCTAGTACCTTTGCGCACTGGGCTCACAGTATGGGTGGCCGGTGAATCGTGTGGTGTTTTGCGACATACGTAGTCCTACTCTATTGTCTGAAACTGTTTGGCAAGACGCGGTCACCTGCCTCTCCCTTTAGAATGGGATAACCTAGGCCAACGCTAAGCCGTCCGTCACTTAGGCCAGTATCTAAGTACATCCTATGCCAATGTGAGTTACCCTTTTATTTACGAAAAGTTTACATACCTGACAGTGCAATGGCGTATGGATCACGTACAAGAGAAAAAATACGGCACTCAAATTTATACAACAATCCACGCAGTTCAGTGGCAGTATTTACACTTTACATGGTCTCAGAAGCAGTTCTCTTCTGAGAAGGGGAAAATGCAGTGAGAGAGAAGTGATGTATCTTTCACTATGGTTTCTTTTGTCTATGCTTCTGTCCACACAAAGTATAAATGGATACATAATAAAACGAAATCGGAACACGTAAACGGAACGAGTGGACAACTTGAGACAAATTTTTATTAGTCTACAATATGAATAAACAGTTTTGCAACTTTCAAAATAAAAATTAATCAGCTGTTGCAAATTACTAATATCGGTTTTATAATGTAAAGACCTCATTTTGTACATTTTTACAGTGTTAAGCACTGCTTAAATACTACTGCCATACTATGTGTATATGTTTATTAAATCCAAAATTATAATAGCTACGACCTGTGGCCGTGTTCGCCTCGGTGGTCATGAAAATGAATATCAACAAATCAAATACAGGTTTCCTGTTGGCTACACGGATACAGAAGAGTTGGGAGTTGCCCAGCTTTCTTACGTGTATCCGTACGTGATCCGTGTCCGCATGCGTCTCGTTGTAGAATGGGCCTAAGCAAAGGATTTATTTTGTTGTGGACTAAGCAAGCAAATTTTCTGTGAAATCAGAGCTGCAGTGGGATTAAATGTTTAACAAGGTTAGTAAAATTTATAATTGTTAAGTTTAAAGACTTGGTTAAGTACTAAAAAAATAATATAACTTCATTTTTTTTTTGGGTCCTTAAGCTTGTATGCCTTGATAAAATTATCCTTAGGCCCGTTCTACAATGACATGGATACGGAAATTTTATTTATTGTATTTTTACTAAGGTAGCACGATTCAGATTATATCAACACACAAACACACCACAATCACAAAAGTTACTTTAAAAACACTTAAACCGACGTATGCACTCATTACCCTTCCCCTCTCCCCCTCCTCCATTCCGGATATCCCACTACCGTGACCCCCCCGTCCGCCGATCTCACTCCACTCTCTGTGCCAAAATCACCTTCAAACGGGGCGTATGCATTTTAATTTTTTGACTTCCCGGACTCTTGTTAACGTGTGCGTGTATACAAGTTTTTTATTAATTTATCATGGCATCTACTAGTGGTGGTTCAATATGTACAAGAAGTAGAACAGATGTGTGGTTAATTGGACAGATATCGCCAGTTCTAGTAGAGACAAAGCTTCCATCAATAAAAGAAGTTTTACAATTATTTTTCTAATATAAACTCGAGAAAAAACAAAACAATAATGCTTCTGCGGAGTCTACTGCTCACGACGTCTTGATTGTATGGCAAAAAGCAAGCATACCTACCAGGAAAAAACAACATGTGAAGGAGAAAATACTTAAACACAATAGCAATCTCTGAAAAAGAATAAAGAAAATAAAGCCACACGGTCCGAATCAATACAACAAAAAGAAGCAACATGGCAGATTGAACTCGAACTTTTTGACATAGCTAATGCTCAGGCCTTGGAAATGATATCAATCGAGGAAGATAATAAATTTCTGCTAGCTCGAAGACAGAATAGATCTGGAAAAATTGGGAGTTTAGATGAACAACATGCAAAGAAGGTGGCTAAAAACAAGTCAGAGCAGAGCGATTTAAAACCTTACAACAGCGAGAAGAGGCAGGTGTCAAAAGATTGACGGAAAAATGTGTTCTTCCGTCTTCATCATCTTTAATGGGCAGCAGCGGCGATGACAGTTTTATCGTTTCGACACAGCCAGGTCCTTGTACCTCGGAAGCGCCACCAGCAAAACACGGCAAGAAAAATCTAATAGACGGTTGTTTAGCTGTTAGTCTCGACGTAGCCAAATTAAGCGATAGAAAAGCTGCTGTCGTCCTAACATCCACACTCAAAAGTGCTGACTGTGATCCTTCAAAATACAACATAAACACATCTTCTATTCGTCGTCAGCGAATACAACACAGAGAGAAAAATAGTGCAATGTTTGAAGTCAGAATTTAAGCCAAAAGTGCCCCTTACCGTTTACTGGGATGGCAAAATGTGTGAAGATATCACTGGTCAGGGTGTTGACCAACTTCTTGGTGTTCCGAAGCTAAGCCGTGGAACAGGAGAGGCAATTGCAACAGCTGTGGTTGAAACAATAATGGGTTGGGATTTAAGTGAAAAAATTAAGTGTATGAGTTTTGACACTACCGCATCAAACACTGGTCAGAGTAATGGAGTTTGCATCCTTTGAGAACAAAAATTAGAAAAGGATTTTCTCTGGCTGGCCTGCCGTCGTCATATACTAGAAATAATGTTGGAAGCCGTGGTACTTTTGGGGTTGGGCCCTTCCAGTGGACCTAATATTTTAATTTGTAAACGATTAAAAAATAATTGGACAAATATTAATCAAGAGGACTTTAAAACAGTTTCTTCTGATACATCGTTGTTTAAAGATTGTGAAGATATTTCAAGTGAGATCATTACTTTTGCAAAAGAACAATTAACATTATATCAGCCGAGGGATGATTATAAAGAACTGTTGCAGCTGATTGTTATATTCCTGGGAGGTACACTTGAAAAACCAACGTCCTTCAGAGCACCTGCAGACTTACATAGAGCTCGGTGGATGGCGAAAGCAATATATGTGATAAAAATTTTCTTATTCAGAGATCAATTCAGGATGTTGTATAGAGAGCAGAAAGGTATAAAAGATACTTGCGTATTCACAGTTGGAATTTATGCTAAGTATTGGTATAAAGCACCTTCTGCGCCATCTGCACCTGGGAATGATCTACAGCTTTTAAAAGATCTCAAACTTTATAAGTAAATTAATCAGCAAATATCCAAAGTGGCATTGAAAAAAATAATGGGTCAGTTGTATTTGTGTGAAGAACTTGTGGGCTTAGCCTTTTTGATGACAGAATAAACCTAAAAACTAAAAAGAATATGGTGAAAGCATTGAACAATGAAGGTTTAGAGTACTGTTCTAAACGTAAAGCCTTGGAAAGTGATTTGATTCTCAACAAAAACCTTGAAGATTTTGTGTCGAACAATACATACAGACTATTTCACATAACTGGAATGACACCTGATTTTTTTAAGAACAACGTGGAAACATGGGATGACGATGGAAGTTATACAAGAAATAAGGCAATAGTTTACAGAATGCAAGTTGTGAACGACATAGCAGAGCGAGGAGTGGCGCTTATGGAGGAATATAACAAATTACATACCACCAATGAAGAACAAAAACAATACCTGCTACTATTGGTTAAAGACTATAGAAAGAAATTTCCTAATACAAAGAAATATATTTTGTTGTTTTACTAACCTAATGTGTAATTCTGTAATTTTTTGCCACTGTATTTGAGTGATGTAAATTAAAAAATATCAAACATTAACAGGATTTTTTTTTTTTTCATCCAAGATTTGCCTTGGGTGGTAGCAACCCCTAAAAGTTTAATAAAAAATCTGAAGAAAAAAAATACAGAAATAGTTTTTTACGTCAGAACACAATGATGGGGTGTCCCCTGAAAAAATAATGAAAAATTTTTTTTTGATCAGATAAGAACCACCTTGCACTTGTAGTGGTATCAACTGACAAGTAATACCCAGGAAATTCAAATTTACACAACTTGGCATGCACAATTGTAGTGCAGTTCTCGCCTCGTAGTATTAAAATGTGTTGTTTTGCCGAATGTAATATAATAGTTGCTTTGTGATTCTGAGAAACTAAGTAATAAGGGGGGGGGGCTGTCATTCTCCACTTGCTCATACATAAAAAAAAACACACAGAGAGATAGAGTTAGATAGTCCGAAATATCCCAATTGCAGGTGAGACTGATAGATGCATTAAAAATTATTAAGAGAAAAGCGTACTTAAAGACGTGGATACGAGTCCCATTACAGAAGTAAACGAGAGACACACGTGCGGTCGTAATCTGAGCCCCTGCACATGTCCAGCCTCGCTGCACCAGGTGTTGAATTGGACTAATCCCTAGCACACTGACCGCCGGAGAACTCTGGACAGGTCACAGGGAGGCTTGTCTCTCCAGCAGCATATTTTATTTCTCGCACATGCCAGTTTTAATTAATACGATAATAAACACACGTGATATCTGCACACACAAGTTAACACCAGGTTCGATTCTCGACTCGTTAAGCCAAATTTCTTATTTTAAAATCATTCCAGGTGAATGCTAGGATGGTTTCTTGACCGAGTCCTTACTCGTTCCAGTTTACTCTGACAACTTGCTCCATGTTAAAAGACTGTAAAGTTTACATTTTTATTATAATTTTAGCTTGTACACCACCTAGAAAATTAAAAGTCACACTACTATTTTACGTTAGTCAAATAAGACGAGCACTAACAAGAGAGCTATCCGTGTGTCTAGAATGGCAGAATGGACAGATCACCAAACTAAAACAGATCATAATTATTTTTTTCATGTAGCAAAGTCAAAAAATGGTTTAAAAATAAATATTTGACTGGAAAAAAGTTGGATGGGCCGTATAAAAAACGTTACTCTTAACACCTCTCCTAATCCTTTTTCCCCCCACTTAAGAAGGAAATTTACATTTTTGTAGTACAAAACTTAACAAAGAATTAATCTTCTCAGTACCTCATACGTAAGCAAGATGCAATCATAAAAAATAAATTAGAAAAAATGTAACGCTAATTTTAAAAATTTGAGCACGAGAAACTCTGAGAGAATACAGTATTCCTTTTCACAGGTGGTGGAAAAACAGCTGTAAAATTATATAATCTTATTTATTTAACAACCATTACCCATGGAAAATGACATAAGAATTTGCCTGCCACACGGCCTAAGAAAACACTCCACAGCCAGAACAGAAGTATTTTTCTGAGCTTCAACGTCAGCTTACATTATTATGATGGGTGTTATACTTCTTCATATACTTATATTATCCCATTGTCAATTTCATGATTTGAACAAATATAAAGAAGGTGTTGATTAATAACAGCAGGAGATGTGTCGATTTATAGAATTTTTATAACATTATACTTAATCACCAAATTCAGCTTACCGCTAATAATATTTACAATTTTTGCTAGGTGCAATTTTTAAGACATTGCAAGCTCGAGCCCATTCCCGTCCGTCAGTGTGCATGTGAGGAAACTTAAACATGCCTGTTCACCGTTAATTTTCACTACCCTATGCCTATCCTACTTCAACTACACAGTTTTGTATGCCTTAGTACACGAATCAGTTTGAAAAATATCTGGTTTCTCTATCCACCATGCGTGCTTTGGCATCACGAGTCATTGCCAGATACATTATTAATCACAAGGAAAAAAGCAGTCATTGTTAAATTCAAAGAATGGGAGGAAAAAATATGTTTCAGCAGTTCAAAAACTCATTGTCATCACCACATTGCCAGCCACGCTTAATGTACAGGTTGTCGCCAAAAATGGACCTTGATGCAACATCAGCAGAAGTTGTCAGCCTTTTACTTAACACTTATGAAAACCCCTCAAAAGTAAAATCAGTTTTTAAAAAAACACCAACTTGGGCAAATGTTTTTCCATACAGTCCACATTGAGGGAATTTGTGCATGTAGAAAAATAGGTCACTTTTTAAGTTACAATCATTTGCTGTGATGAAGACAACACACATTCCAGACCCGCAACGGCTTGCCAACTGCTAGCTCTATTCGTGCAATCGAGGAAAGTTTGATAATTTCCAGCACTTCGTGTCGCTATTTTCCGTTTACCAGCTAAGGCTATGCCCTTAAATAGTTTACATTGTTATGACTAACTTGCCATCAACACAAAGTCTATCACTTATAAATTTTAACAAGTCACTTTAAACTAAACTAAATGTAAAATTCCAAAAAACTAACTAGTTAGTTAGTCTTCCTCTAAAATAATTATAAGTTGTTTGGTTAACTAATTTTATCAATTAATACAAAACTCAATGAAGGAAGCACATTACACCTCTTTATTCTTTACATCAATTATTCACATCCTTCTTTTTTTTTTGTTATGTGAAATAGCTTACAATTTGTATCAGCAAGTGTAAAAACTCCTTGTGAGTGGTATTCCCACCTAGACAAAGCCATGATGCTTGTGAGGATCTATGGCAAAGGAGATATTGGTCATAGACAAGTATACCATTGATCCTTAAACATGTGTTGGGAAATGAGCAATTTTACTACAATACCAAAGACAGGAAAAATGGGCAAAGATCATGCATACAAGACAAAATAACAGGACTAGAAACAACANTTACTACAATACCAAAGACAGGAAAAATGGGCAAAGATCATGCATACAAGACAAAATAACAGGACTAGAAACAACGACTGTTCCACGTGTTAACATACTGGTGCATGAGCCCCAACTATCAGTAGTTCTATATGCATGATTTGTTGGAACTGTTGCAAAAGAAGTAATCTTCTGATACACCAGCTAACCTACATACGCTAACTTCTGAGCTTAATGTACAGTGTTTGCCAAAGCATAAGTCTGTTGACAAGGACTCAGAAAAATGTTCTGTTTATGAACATAGTCGCATCACTATTTCATGGATATTCTATATGATGAAAGCACTATTTTATAACTTTGTTACACAGAACTGAATTATTTTTTCATGTTTCTTGTGTATTAGCAGCAATACTTGTTAACATGAACTTATACACAAAAATTGACTTTTTAAATTTATTTTACTTGGTTTTAAAACAGGTTACATTTTCCGATCAAGAGTCTGCTGGACTCGCATGGTTTGGGCCAAGTAAAACTGCTACTAAAAGCAACATTCTCTACAGCACTGGGGCGACAGTTTGCTGAAAACTGTTTCATGTACCAAGACAGAGCCTTTTTGCATAATTCAAGGCCCATGCAGCATTGTGGTGAGATTTGACCCACACAGATACCTGATTACTGCTCCTGTATGAGATAACAAGGGTGTTCTGACAGCAACTCACTAAACTCTAGTGGAGAATGTGATAGCNTGATTACTGCTCCTGTATGAGATAACAAGGGTGTTCTGACAGCAACTCACTAAACTCTAGTGGAGAATGTGATAGCAAGGTGTGGGCAGACCAACTCTCAGACAACATGCAGGCATTATCAAGTATTTTTGCATGTGGCACCTTCTGATGTTTAGATATTATATCAGAATTCAGTATGAATTAACACTAACTTCAAGATTTTACGTAAAAATAATTTCAGCTCTAAGCTCCAGTAGCGAACATGTTAAAGCAAGATTGTTGATGGTTTAGTGCCCATATTGACAGTCAGATACATGTTTCACAATTTACTAAAGGAACAATTTAACTTACATTAGTCCATTAATATGTTTGAAAGTAACATTTACATAGTAGGAATATAATAAATTGTAAAATACAACTTCTATCACTTAAACTTTTTAGTACTTGCATTATGTAAACTTGAAGAACCTGAGATTACTTCAAACTGTATTGAAATGTGTGGTTGCGTGAAGCAGTTAGAAATGTTACATCAGCCATGCGCTCTGCAGGGTTTTTTGCATGTTGGCTAGCTCTTCCTTCTGCGTCTCGACCATTATCTTGCGCTGCATCGCAGATAGCTCCGTCTTCAGTTCCGACTGCATCTTCTCGTACTCCTTCCTGTGCTGGCCCTCCACGTCCTCGGCCCTCTGTAACAAGTTGTCGTGCGTGGATTGAATTTTAAATGTCTCAAGGTCACGTATGGTCGTAAGGCAGCATTGCGACTGGCCCTCCAGGAAGCTGGAATTTCTCTTAAATTAGATCTCTAACAGTATTATATTAGTGCATGCAATGTAAGCCAATGGATTAAATTACAGATGCTGCTTTGTACCTTTCTCCTTTCGCTTAAGGAAATTGTGCAGGAAAGCTATAACAAAAAACTGTTTTTAACCGCTTTCATTATTTTTTTTCTCTTTGAATGTAATTTAGACGTTAAAAGTAAAAAGTGTACGCTGTGGGTAGTAGTTTTTACCTTTCCTGGACAAAAACCTTTGAGCGAGACTTTGTGCTGTTAATGGGCACCTAAAATACCACCAAAATAAATAAAATTGTTTTCTCAGAGCATTTATTTACCAAGACATACGTGTACACAGAGATTTCACAGACAGTATTATGCTAGGGAGTTTCCTTAAGGATGCAAGTCACCAAAAAAATAATTTTATTAGGTTTGTCCACGAGAAACTGGAAAAACACTCTTGATTTTTTAAAACAAAGTAATTTCAACAAAAGTTTGATTAACAGAATGTAAAAAGTATAGAGAAATTTGGTAGCATTGAATTTCAGATATTAAACAAGGTGTTTGTCTTAGTATGTGAAACTTGATATCTATGTGATCTTTGAATAAATAATGCAATAATAATCTNAGTATGTGAAACTTGATATCTATGTGATCTTTGAATAAATAATGCAATAATAATCTATAGACATTCCTAACAGTCACATTTGTGTACTTTTGTTATCTATTTTCAAGCATTTTTATAATAAATAGAAGAAACACTCATAGTGGAGAATATTAACAAATATACGAGATAAATAATCACAAGGATTTAGTGTCAATCATTGTTTGCACTATACCTTTTATTAAGTCTTGNGTGGAGAATATTAACAAATATACGAGATAAATAATCACAAGGATTTAGTGTCAATCATTGTTTGCACTATACCTTTTATTAAGTCTTGAAAATGAGAGGTTGACTTGTAACATGAGTGACCAGAAATATGGGAAAATTTATCTGCAGATCATATTTAGTTTAAAAAGAAAAACCAAAAAAAATTTATTGAAGAATTAATGAGTAAAATATATTAGGGATATCTATATGAGTTTTTGTACATAAACTAGGCATTTTAATTTAGGTTTCAATTTTTGTAATGTTAGTGACCAATGTCCTAAGCTATACGAGGTTGTCTCTAAGCCTAAATTATAATAGAAAGATGTAACTATGCTGTTCCAAAAATACAGTATAATTAACTGAACAAATGCAGTCTCTTTTTTTCCGCATAACTTCCAATAATATTATAGTGTATGTATGGACATTTGTTACCAATAATAATTTTGAATACGTGTATAAAACTTGTGGCACTATGCAGCAGAGCAAGTGAGTAATGTAAAAACTGTTCCCATCTGGAAATGAGGCTGAGTGGCTTAATTAGGGAATTACAAATACACATTTAACATGAAGCTGTTACAATTAAGAATGAATTAATTGTTCAAACTCAGGCGACTGGCACCAGCACTCCTACTTCACATCAATAAAACTAAGTGTTTGTTGTGTTCTTGCCGAATTCAACCAAGTTTTAAAAAACAACACTGTTAAGTTTTGATATGCCAAGGTGATGCTAATTAACACACTGATGTAGAAGTTACACGTTTGAAAAGTGTGGAAAACTATGTTATCTTTAAGACAGGTGAAAAAGACACTACTTTTGTAAATTACAAACTAATCTTGGAGAGATTTTACCTTGTCCTGAAGTTTAAATGAAAGGTAATAAAATACATATCATATTTAGTAAAGTTGTTATTATGGAACTACAGAAGACACGTTAGATAAAAGTTTTAATTTTTTTTTTTGTGAAAAATAGAAGAAAAAACACATTATATACTGCATAAAATATTTAAAATGCTACATTTTAATGTTGCGGGGAAATACAACACACACACTATTTTTTTAAAACCGTTCCTACTACTATTTCTGCTACTATGATTAGAGCATTTCTAAAAGAATGTGTTAGTAAAAGCTCTTCCACTATCAATAATTGAATATTCTACCAAAAATAATGTTAATCCAGTACAAATTTTGATGGCGTTGTTTCTGAAGTATGTAGTTACCTTATTTAAGTGTTTATTGTAAATGGGTATATACAAGGTGGTTTTCAATAATATGTCAAAATTATAACCACAGCATCTAAAAAATTCTAATAACAAAATGTTTGGAAAATTCATCTAGTATTTTTTAATTTAATTTGAAGTTAGGCATAACAACGCCGGGAGTTCGCAGCTACTAATACCTACATGCACAACAAGTAGTATAAATATCACAAAGGCAAACAAAATCATATTAGATATGATGGAAACGTATTCTTGCATGCAGACTGCCAGCGTTGTTATGCCTAACTTCAAATTTAATTTAAAAATACGTTGTGAATTATCCAAACATTTTGCTACTAGGATTTTTTTGTTTATATTAGTCCATAGATGCTATGGTTTGAATTCCAACATGTTATTCAAAAACACATTTTATAGTAGTAGTTTTATCACGACTAAAAATTAAAATGAGTTTATGATACTGACAAAGAAACATAGATTAAACATTAGGCACTGTATTGTCAGTTCTGCAGCTTCAGGTTCCAGTTTGATATGAGGATGGCAATTTGTAACGTGAGCGACTGTAACGTGAGGGACCAACAGGCAACTATTTTCATTTCAATTAAATTACAATTCATTAAAATAAATATAAACTAGTTTTAATATTTATGTTCACAAGATATAAACCTATCATTACATCAAAGCAGGAAATTCACATTAAAATCTCGGCTAGAAATGTAATGTCCTTTTATTGTAAAGTTGTGATCAAAGTTTGAAACTCAATAGTCTACACATTTGTAGGTAATATTGTTAGTTTTTTTTTTTTTTTGTGGTGATGTGGGGGGGTGGAGGGCAGCTACTTGGCTCCTTTATTAAATCCATAGGTGAGACGACGAAAACAGGACATCACTCTTACTACCCAGAGTAAACATTTTCTTGTAAAGTGACATCCAGTAGACGCCCATACTACAGCCATAGCTACCAGCCAGTTGCATGCCAGCAACCAATGTGACCTGCAAGTCAACTAGCCCACAGGCTGTTCATGGAAAACTGAGAACTTCGAAACAAATATTTTAGAAAAGTCACTACTCATAACTATTAACTACGTATATTTTACATTACACACTGGCATGTAGGCACCCATGGCAGCAAATTAATAAAAATTGTTTTTAACACTTGCGTTTTATTGAAAGAGTAACATTAAATTTATGGCCAGTGAAGGTAGTATTTCTTGTTTTACACACAATTCAGTACAGAGTTGCATATTATAACATTTACACTCCTAACAATTCCATGGTTTGACTTGAACAGCATATGAACAAAGTGGTAAGGCCCACTGCAATGTTATTTTTACATGTGGCAGAAGGATGGTAAATAAGAAGCAAAAGTAGATCCTAATCGTTGCTTTCAAAATTCGTCAATTAACAGTGAACAGCCTATAACAACAGGCTGAGACAGGAGGCGACGTACTTTGGGAATGGCGGAGCAGAGCTGGCGCAGCTTGATGACTTGCTCCATGTTGTTGAGCCGAGTCTGCTGCAGCATCTTCACCTGCTGCTGCGCCATCTTGATGATCTTCTCCTCCTGCAAATAGACATTAGCAGCAGAATTCACACAAGCAGCACCGAGCACATGACACTGCACTTACAGTAAGCTCTTTCTCTCTCTCCCTCTCCCCTTTCCCCCTCTGTGTGCGTCCACGCAGGACATCCCTGCTGGAAAGAACATAACGTATCTACGAAAAGTAGCCAGGTCAACCTAGTTAGAGCAATTTTGAACTATCCTTGTTTGAAAACTTATCTGTCAAAGTTTATTTGTGTCTGGAAAGTTTACCAAGTTAATCCGACAGTCTACTCTACCAACTCTGGGCTAATCCTGNTCAACCTAGTTAGAGCAATTTTGAACTATCCTTGTTTGAAAACTTATCTGTCAAAGTTTATTTGTGTCTGGAAAGTTTACCAAGTTAATCCGACAGTCTACTCTACCAACTCTGGGCTAATCCTGCTTGACCCCTGAGTAAACTGGCATTTGCAAGCAGTTCATATGAAGTGGTGCAAAATTATGTAAATATTCCAACAGAAAATACATAAAACTACTCAAAATATGAAAGAAAATATAATATACATGTTTGTTAAGTATATATGTCTCAGAAAATTAGTTATATATAGGAACACGTATAACATGTAATATTTAACTCGACCCGTCATACAGCGCCAGGGGATTATGTTTTATACTAATCTGTCTCTAAATGAAATATAAGGGTAAGTTTGTTGTACAATGTAGATTAATATTGAGCTCTTTACTTATCTGAAAATAACAGAATTAAATCAGTACTCTTTGTTGTCATCATAGTTATCTACCACAAAATTTAACAAATACACTAAATGATCAAGGTTTGCATTTTGAGCTCCTGCCATATTAAAAGTTTGGGTTACTTTTAAAAAATTCTTAATAATGAAGTAAAATCTCTAGTGATAAAATAAACCTGATCATGTGACCGAGTTAATCCTGTTAACTCTACTGATTACTTTTGTAAATGCAATGTAATGCACAAACACAGTTTGCTGGAAATTTGTAGAGGTTGTGAGGTTATTTTGGGATTGAANTTTGTAAATGCAATGTAATGCACAAACACAGTTTGCTGGAAATTTGTAGAGGTTGTGAGGTTATTTTGGGATTGAAAAAAATAAAATGTAAGATAAAAATATTACTGTCGGTATGAGGAACTTCTGGGGCCAATACATAAGCTCTCTAAACCNAAAAATAAAATGTAAGATAAAAATATTACTGTCGGTATGAGGAACTTCCGGGGCCAATACAGAAGCTCTCTAAACCAACCTGCTCACGACTGAGCTGCAGGCTGGTTCACAAAATGGCCATTTCGCCCATACTACATGTGTCTTTCTGACTATTAAAATTACCTATACTTTTGAACTGTGAGAATGTCAATAAAAGTTGTANCCCATACTACATGTGTCTTTCTGACTATTAAAATTACCTATACTTTTGAACTGTGAGAATGTCAATAAAAGTTGTGAAGAGTACATCATTCAATAAAAATAAAAATAAAAAGTGCGTGTGCGTGTACTTATGTACGCGCGTTAGAAGTTATACTTCTTTGGCGTGACTAAAATAAAATTTTATTTCTTNAAAGAGTACATCATTCAATTAGAAAAAAAAAAAAGGGTGCGTGTGCGTGTACTTATGTACGCGCGTTAGAAGTTATACTTCTTTGGCGTGACTAAAACAAAATTTTATTTCTTATGCAAGTAATTCATGTAAGTAGGAAAATGATAAAATTGACCAAAGAAAGGCATTAAATACAATTAATAAAGGTTTGATTAAGAAACATAATTGAATACTTACAAAAATTAACCTCAAATACTTGAAAACACTTTCAAACTTTTATTGTACAATTTTTATCACTAACAAATTTTTCACGGCACAAGGTAAGTAAAATGAATTAATAAGATATATATATATATATTCACAATTAATTACAAATATAAATTAAATGTTTTCCAATTTGCTTATTACATGAACTGATTTTCTGTCGGTTTTAAATATAACCACATGCTATGTTGTGTACCTTGCGTTTGTATATAGCTAGATGATACGCGCATGCGTGTTGGGTAAGACCCCTACCACGTTCACTGTTGAATTACGTTACACTGTGTGCGCGCAACTATACATGCATGCATGTTGGGTCATACCCCTACCATGTTCACTGTCGTGCGCAGGCAACTATACACGTATGCACGTTGGGTCATACCCCTACCACGTTCACTGTCGAATTTCGTTACACTGTGTGTGCGCAACTTCCGTTGCACACTAAACTTTTATCCTCAATACGCCAAAAGAAGTATAACTTCAAAAATAATTATTTATTGCTGTAAACACTTAAAATATTTTATGTTATTGCCTGACTATCCATGAGCAGGACTTGTGCAGGCTTTATACAAACACAATGTACAACAATTCTAAACATAGAGCAATTTTTCTCTACATTTACATTTATAAATAGAAATGAGTAGCGCAAGAAACAGATGGCTGGTTCAATAGGGTTATCAGCCTTACTGCACGACCCCATTATGCTAGTTCCAGGATTAGGTTTATAATTTCCATACAGAATATCTAAGGATTTACACTTTTCATTTTTTATGACTTTTTTTTTATGATTCTGCAGTTTTGAAATTTCTTTGAGTCAGTGAACATCTCTTTTTGATTGTCCATCAACTTTTTCNTTTTTTTATGATTCTGCAGTTTTGAAATTTCTTTGAGTCAGTGAACATCTCTTTTTGATTGTCCATCAACTTTTTCGTCTTATTTCTTATGCAGCCTTTTTTTTTTTTGTCGCATTTCGAGCTTGAGCATTCTTGCGCACTCACTTTAATAATATTTTGCATGAGAACTATTTCTTACTAGGTATTACCAACATACCTATTTTCTCTTTGTTCTTATTTATATTAATTATAAATAAAATGTTATAATTTATTGGTAAAGTGCAGTGGAGTGGGGATATTTGGGCGGTTCTTAACAGTGAGGTCTTGAGAGCCGATGATGGTGAAGTGAGGTGAGTATGTAGCAGCGTTGGAATGAAACGGTGGGAGAAACAGGAGATCCCCAAGAAAACCCACGAACCAACAGTATCGTCCGGCAAGATTTCCAAATGCAAAAATCCAGGAGTGACCCCGCCAGAAATTGAACTTGGTTCACCTAGGTGGGAGGTAAGTAGTCTAACCACTACACCACCTTTATAGATACAGTATAAGTAAAAGTTAAATTTAACCAAAAATAAAATAGTTTTATGTTAATGTAACTATAAATATGTTGTACATTGTATATTTAGAAAATAATCAAACACATCATACATGGGGTGATATTTCAAAGGTTTAATTCAAAAAATGTGAAGATACTGCAAATAGACTATATAAAGTCCTGTTGTATAATCTACTTATGTATTAAATTCTTGGCATGAGAATGTTGCAGTGACATTTTGATACTGCAAACCAGGATCCTAATGTTTTAAGAAACATTTGTAACTGGTGACGATATGGTGTTTTGGTGCTTCTGGCCCAGTNGCAAACCAGGATCCTAATGTTTTAAGAAACATTTGTAACTGGTGACGATATGGTGTTTTGGTGCTTCTGGCCCAGTTCATTAATTTAGCTTTTCATTTAGAGCTTTTGTGACAGTTCAAAATGTTTGGGGCATGTTGAGTAAGTGGTTGTTCCTTCATGAAGATGACCAGCCCACATGACAACTATCTTTAGGTTTTGGCTGAACAGGTTACAGTAATACATCTCCCCTTAATATTTGTTCGATTTGGCACTGGCAGACATTTTTATTCCCTAAAATAGGACTAAACTTAAAATAACTGTTTTTTAGAGAATAATGCTGTGCCTAAAATGAAGGTGTTCCCAGTAGAAGATATCCGCAATAACTTCCAATCATTATAAGTGTGTTGAGAGAGAAAAGTAAATAGTGTACAGAAGAAGCAGATATATGTATGTTTTCCTTATGACCCAAGTTGTTTGGGAACACGGTGGCAATTCACATGGCATAGCTTCTTATTGCTCATTTATCTGACCCATTAGTAGTTGTGCGACACCGATTTCCTGCAGATATCTTTGTCACTTATAATTCAAACAAATATTCACACAACAGATACAATTTCAAACAAGTCCTTCAAGATTCACTAGTAAAAGTGATTTCCAGTGTGTCTGCTTTCATAAAGTTGTGGCTGACTTATACATAGTTTATTTATGTGTAGATGTAATAAATAAAATAATATATAATTTTATTGCAAGTTTTACACTAGTGATAAAGTTGACATTAAATGCATTCAAAAGTGTACATTTTTAAAGGAAGAAGTGCTGATAAAACATTATGTCCGTGGGCCAGTCTGACGAGCCTGGCAGGTCGCATGTGCCCGGGGGCTGCAAATTAAATAGCCCTGTCATACACTGATATGCTCAATTTTGAATTAAATTTTTGCATTTTGTTGATTTATGTTTAATTGTAACTTTTGTGAAGCCCCGTGTAAGTTCTACTTTCAAATTATTCCTCCACCTCATGCAAACAGAGCTTCACTAAGTCTAGAGAATTACACAAACGGGACAATACTCTGTGTTTATACGCACTCACTTTAATAATAGGTGGTTTGCATGAGAACTATTTCTTGCTAGGCATTACCTATACACCTATTTTCTCTCTGTTTTTATTCATATTAATTACAAATGAAATAATACTATTGATAGGTAAAATATAAGTGAAAGTTCAATTTAATCAAAAATTAGATACGTTTATATTAACCTAAATACAACATGCTTATGATACATGGCATGTTAGCAAACCAAGCATGACATACATTAGGAGATTTTTCAAAGGTTTGAGTCAAAAATTGTGAAGAAACTGTAGACTATATCAACTGACTGGAAGCACAACAAAAGATATAGTCTCCCTTCCTACTGGCTAGGCTAGTGTTTGCTAAATGTGTAAGGGTTTTTTGTTATAGCTTTATGAACACTTATGTATGTTTACTTTTTAAATTGTTACTCAACATATGTTAGATGACCACACATGAATATATACATTAAAAAATTAACATTTTGTATCTTGATTTTGATTACTGAATTACTTTCTGAGACTTCTGGGAACAGAAAATAAACCTGGAGCTGAAACATATATACATTGTTAAACTTTCATATATTTAACCTTCATACATCTTCAAGAACACATTTTCTGTTAAAATAGAAAAGTGACTGTATTGGGACATAAAATATTTCGCTTTAGTGGTTAAAAATTGGCTGTGGTATGTTTGAAAAATTCTTACAAAATAGCTCAGTGGTAAATGTTAGGTAGGTTGGCACACCTGCTCCTCAGAGTGCTTGATGTCGTGCTCCCACTGGTCGAGGGCCGTGCACATGGAGTTCCGGAGCTCCTCGAGAAGGGTTCCTCTTTCGTGGGCCTGCCGCTTGCACATCTCCGACACCCGGCAGTTGCTCGCCTGCACCGTCGCTGCAAATTAGCACAAGATATTACTACACGGCAGCACATGAAGTGCAGTGCTGGGGAAGACTGCGGAGTCAAAGTACACAGACGTAACTGTTGAGCATCGAGAGCAGTGTATAGTTACAAGGGCTTCACTGTACTCTGGAGGTCGTTTGGACATTGTTAACATGCAAGGATGGCAAAGGCGAGCCCCATTTTTACAGCTGACCGAGTTTGAACGGAATAGAATAGTGAGACTCCGGGAAGCTGGATGGTGATGTCGGAGAATTGTACAACATGTTGGATGAGAAGTGTCTACGGTGCTTTGATGGTGACGCCATTGGTCAGAGGAAGCTGCACATACCCGTAAACCTGGTTCCAGAAGTCAGCGATGTACGGATGCACGCCAAGATCAGCATATTGTATGAGCGGACATAGCAGATTGCACAGCGACCACAGACCATCACGTGTGCCAATAGCCAGACTTCCCCTCGTACCTCAGCATTGTGCAGCCTGCCTCTGATGGTATCCAGGAAGGAGTAAGTACCTGGAGGGAAGAATGGCAAAGCGTTGGTGTCCCGGTTCTGCCTTGGGGCTAATGATAGTTGAAAGCGTATTCAGCATCAGCCTGGTGAATTACATCTTCCACAGTGTATACGGCAGCAACACTCGGGATCAAATCTTGGGATAATGGTTTGGAGAGCTATATCCTACGATTGCCATTCACCTATGGTGTTAATACAGGGAACATTGACCATCCCGTACGTCATCCAACCCATTTTGCTACAATTTTTGCCGGGGCAAGAGGATGCGCTATTTCAGCAGAAAATACCAGTCCACATTCCGCTCGNCCCATTTTGCTACAATTTTTGCCGGGGCAAGAGGATGCGCTATTTCAGCAGAAAATACCAGTCCACATTCCGCTCGTGCAATCCAACATGCTCTTCAAGGTGTTCATCAACTTCCCTGGCCAGCCCGATCACCAGATTTTCCCCCCATTGAGTATTTGTGGGACTGGGTTGGACTTTGTCTGGCCCAATCTCCTGCACGATTGAAGATTCTTGCCCAGCTGAACCACCAGTGCAATGAGTGTGGAATCCCATTCCGCATGATGATATTCGTCACCTCTATGATTGTATGCATGCAAGAATTTCTTCCTTCATTGCTGCTCAAAGAGGGCACCCTTAGTAGTGAACAATCTCTCAGCACACCTCTGCGGACATTATTTTACGACAAATATCCGTGTGCCAGTGATCATGTCCTCCTGTTTTCTACCTGTACTGTATGTGATTTGGATCTCTTGTGAAGCATCCATCAGTGTACTCTTTTTTAATTTTCCAGTAGTGTATATTTACATACACATGCATACTTTCATGTACGAATGCTCAGTGAACTCTAACCACTTCATAGTTGTGGGAAGGTCTCGTCATATGCAAGACTACTGCCTCTGCTAGCCTGAGGGATACCCACTACTTACTTGCAGCACCACTGGATAACAAACCAAATGTAGGAAACTCCTAGGTTATCCCCATGGCAGATTTTATCCGAAAGGCAATCTGCCTCCCAAGCTGTGCTTGAATCAAGGGTAATCTTGACTATATCAACCTGGTCGGCTTCTGTAACAATTNGCAATCTGCCTCCCAAGCTGTGCTTGAATCAAGGGTAATCTTGACTATATCAACCTGGTCGGCTTCTGTAACAATTGGACCATTGGGGTCCAAGCAGGAATTTCACAGTAAATAAATTTAAACTGTATGGTAATGGATGAGACTTAAGTGGGTCTTGCACACACATTCTGATGTTTGGTGTGTGTGTGGTCCTACAAATGGTTAAGACACAAGTATCCTAGAAAATGAGTAGCACAGGTTGACCTAGTATTAGCCCCATTGAAGTTTCCTCAAATGATGTTTGGTTGGGGTATTCGGAGGGCCATGCAAAGGGAGCTAGGCACCTCTTCCGTAATGTAGTTCTGTAATACATCATGCACCCATTTTTGTTAATTAGGAAGTTTGTACTTGTAAAGATATAAAAACATTTCCATTTGTTTACGTTTCACATTGACATTTCTATTGGTAAATATTATGAGTTCATTTCACTGTTTACATCTGTCAGTTTAATATTTTCTTGTTTGTTTATATTTAGAATGATAGTAGAAATTTTATCATAATTTTATTTAGATTTTGTCAATAATTTTTTAAATTTTAATTAATTGAACATTTTAATGTCACAGATTTAGATAATTACTGTTTCTTAATTTGTGTGATTTCTCCTTATCAAACGATATAATTGTATTCTGATAAGCTATTTTCCTAGGTAAATTATGTTAACTTCTTTATAGATAAAATGTCCTTATCAGGAAGCTGTTTAATCCTTGATTTTGTTAGGCAGGAATGTGTTACACTTTTGTAAGCCCAGAGACTCTCTTTAGACTTGATAGCAGTCAGGTCATGTAGGACTATCTCCTACAAATTTTATTTAAATCCTTGCTTATCAAGTTAATTTTTAAAACATTTACATCTTTCTTAGTTATTTTCGTATTGGCTTCCATAGCAGTAATTTATATATGTCACTCACTCTGATTCAGTCAGAGTTTTACAATACTGTAAAAGTCAAAGTTCAATTAATCTGATTACAACTGGTGCTTTTAACAAGATAAGTAAGCGTATTGACGTTAAACATTGTTGGATACATGAAAAATATGTTGAAGGAGAAATATGAAGGTAAAAATTATTGTCCAACTGATAGTCAAATTGCTGATGTGCAAAACTGCTGTTCAAAGTGAAAACCATTACACATTGTAACAATGTTTTGTTGAAATAGCTAAAGCTGTTGAAATTAGGTGTTAAATTGTAATTAGGTAATTATTTAGAACAGGAGCTTTTCTGAAGGAAACGTCGTAGACCCACAAAAGTAACATAAATAAGTTCTGCACAACTTACCTTTTTAATATTGAGGAGGGCATAATGGTAAAATAAGTAGAACATACTAAATAAACCCAACAACCCTAGGTTAGATTAAAATCCTACAATCCTAGGTTAGATTAAAACCCTACAATCCTAGGTTAGATTAAAACACTACAATCGTATGTTAGATAAAAAATGTAAAATAGTTATTTATTCATCATGGGGCGAGGTAAAGTTAGATTAGGTAGGCACATATTACGAAATTCGTACTTGTGGTTTGTAATGGTAATATTTTAATGCCCCTAGTAAATTCATGTTCTGTGTAATTAGTAGAGTGGAAATGTATCACTTTCCGTATTTTTTTTCTTTTATTTTCAGAAAAGCCATTATTCTGATCAATTACCGGAAAAACAAACAAATGAGCTTCGAAATTGTTGTGTCAATTGTAGCTAGGTCATTGTGCTTGTGTTGTGAAGTTTTTAATCTTATCATTATAACTGTGCTTGTGATATGCATGCGTCAATTGGGCGTGGGCCTTAAAGGTATTATACCTTAAAAAATTTATCATTTTATATATGTACCAAACATTGTTCACCTTGTACACCTTGTATGTGATAACATTTTCCTCAAATAAAATTTTTTTATATTTTTTGAATAATTTCATGTCAAATACAAAATTCTTCTGTTTCATTGCAGTCATTATAACAAATACTATGTTGTACAGATAAAAAAATTTACAAAGTAAATTAATCCTATGGGCTACCGCGTGACATATCTAAATCACCAAATAACAAACCATATAGATGAAAAAAAAAATGTTAAATATTTAAAAAAAATTGTTTTTTGTAAATTTTTTTAATGTATGAACGGTTATTTGGTGATTACATATATGTGAAGCAGTAGTCCACAATATTAGTTTATGTTGTAATTTTTTTCATCTGCACAACTTTGTTCATATTTGTTATAATGGCTGCAACAAAACGGAATAATTTTGTATTTGACATTAAATTATTCATAAAATATAAAGCATAAAAATGTTTAATTTGACGGAAATATCTTCACATACAATGCGTACGATTTGATCAATGTTTGGTACAAATATAAAATAATTAATTTTTTGGGGTCCAACACCATTAAAACTTTCTGGTTATTAAATAACAGGCTAAATCTTATGGTGGTGGATTAAAATTGTAAAACTATTTTGACAATAAATTCAACAAAGTTGTACACCAACCTTCTGTAAATTGTTCTAACCGTTTATTCTTTGCAAGCAGAGCCTTACTCATATCAGTGCCAAACATGTTAAGCATTTTAGACATTTCATTAGTAAAATCAGTTTCCATAAGGGTTTCGCCAACAGGATTCTTTTCATTTCTACTAATGCTACTTTCTGCAACAGGAGAATCCGACTGAAAATTTTTTTTCTCTAACAATGGGACCTGCTTGTGAGAAGTTTCATCTTCTGAAGAACTAGTAGATATATTATCAAAAACCGGCATTTTGCTTATGGTGGGTTTCGTAGACCTTTTAGGAGTCACTTTACACATTTTCCGCACAGACATTATGTAATGTAAACTGTAAAAAGTTAGAGTATTGCACGCTCAAATTAACCTACTAAACGATGTACAACAGCCGCCTATTTTAAATTCTTACCCGTCGTTCCAGTATTCGAGTTCAAAAATTCAAAGTATTCGATTCCAAGGAGGTTTCGAGATATCTCGAATGGGGACTTTCGCAGATTTATCAGAGATACCTTTGCGGATATGATTATTTCAAATGAAATAATTATTTTGCTGAAATCAAAGTATAATAATGTATTTCGGGGTCCATTTATATTGTAAAATAAAGTTTTGAAATAAGCTAGTTCAATATCAAAGACACTGTCTATTGTTAATTTCTGATGTGTACCGCTTCCCTCAGCCCATTCGTCACATAACATCAACGTAGCCATAACTTGCTGTCTACTGGGGACAAGCCCAAATGCCGCAGTCCCCCCCTCCTTGACAACCAATACCGGTGGCATGCACAAGAGTATGCCCCTCCAAGGTTAATCCCCCGAACTGACAGAGAATTTTTTTTTTTTTTTAAGGTGTGATAATTCGGGTCGAACAAAACCACTAATAGACGTCCTCAGTAAGAACACCGCCGGGGAAATTAATGCAACGAGGAAGTCATAGTGGTTACAGTGTTCCAGAATACACTTGTTTCCTCCCCTTCATTTCATGTTTATGTGCCCATGCGCATGTTGTGTGTGAAGTGTGAGTGTACTAACGACCCATACAAATATGGGAATTGTAAAAACAATGTGGGGCAAGATTTATTTGCAATCCCCAATAAACTCTCCTTGTTAAAAACTCAGTCGAACATGGCGACACATGCCCTTCCTGTGTGAGAATGGACTCTTCCACCACGAGCCATCCACTGCCACATATATATAAAACAATGAAGTTGCAAGTGGTTTTCTATAATATTAGTAAATAATTAAGAATGTAAACAACCTGCAATATGCCAGCGCGCTGCATTTAACTAAATTGTAATGCAAATTTTTTCGTAAGAGCTTGAGTATATTGTATAAACTAACATAAGCAAACTAAATTTATTGTGAAAAATGAGAATTTGACATTTGTTACAGCAAATCCTAAGCCAATGTTGCAGAAGACGAAATCTGTTCTAACTCGCCTGTCGTCAATGGTTATGGTGAAAAACGAGTTTTAAATTCTCAATTATTTTCCTGTTTACAAAAACGAGAAGGATTATACATTGAATGTTATTAATTGTGGATAACGAAATAATTTTAAAAATTACTTTTCTGGGGGAAAATAGTTATTGAAAACAAAAATTTAAAAAAACCATTTGTTCCAATTAAACAAAAAAAAATTGTTTTCAAAGATAACAGAATAATATTATTTAATGTGTATTTTCTGTTAAAATTATATACATTCATAAACAAAAAATAATAGTATTAGTTAAAAGTCATTAGTTTTTTAATACACGACAGGACCTAATGCACTTTTAGAAGATGCAGTACCCGATAGTCTCAAAATGGCAAATATTATCGTAGTTTATTCAAAAGGAAATTACGTGGACCTCTCCTGCATGATGTGGCATGGTCACTGTCATCACGTCATCGGCCAACAGTCACTGCACCAGTACGTCCTAAGGAACAAGCATGTCGTGCATCCCGATGTGTGTCCACATCGTTCAATTGGGAACGGGTCATGACCCGGTACCGAGTGATCCAACTGAGTGCCTGCTGTGTCCCTAGAGAGATCTGTCTAACTAGGATTAGAATGTGTATTAAATCGCATAAGAATTTAACACACATGGGCAAATGTTCTAAAATTCGCCCTTAGAGGAGTGCGAAGTAATCGCAGAATAAATGCATGCCAAGTTAACACTTAATGAGGTGAAGAGTAGCAAGACTAGGGTATTTAAAGTGTTCTGTATAATTTTCCGAGTGCAATAGTGTGTCTTATAGAGCCAATTGGTGATGTGGGAAATAATTAGACCATCGGTTAACCTGGCCGTTCTGGTCGTAGAGTGCCCCACAACTTAACAGATAATAATTTCCCACATGATTTGCAAAGCACCACATAATCATGTTTTGTATTTAAATTAGTGCTTAAGACACAACTTTGAACTCTCCTCAAGCAAAGGGATGTCCAGACCGAACGTCGAAAGGTCCTATTGTCTGTATATTTTACGTGTTTATATAATGAGGTCGGTAAACTACGATACCTCGCGGAATGGTGCGAGCTCTCGGCTAGGATGCGGTTCCCCTGCACTACCCCTGGCAGTCTGGTTCCATGGGTCTTAGGTGCCATACATGCATCGCATCGCAGGGACTTTCATACTTTTTTCTGAACACTTAACAGAAATAGGTTAACGTAATTTGCTGGAACTTTTATTTAGTTTAGAAAAAGTCTTCCCCGCGGTCGCGGTACGCCTCCGTCAGCTCAATTTACACACCCCGGAAGTTTAATTACTATTGTAAGTTTTCACACCATTCTTGGCCTTTTTTTTTTTACTGTAATGGTCACTGGTAGATCTTGTGAATCAGGTCCGCTTTAATTTGTATTATATTCAAGTAGCTGTGTACACTATTCGGTAATACAATTTACTTGAGTAAACCGAAACTTGTGAGTTCTCATTTAGTGTTGTATTTCGGGCCCTGGCCCTATCCATGAAGTCATCGACGCCTCAAGGAGGCATCCTTCATTTATAAGGTAAAAGGTAATTAATATTTATGCGTGCTGGGGAGCCTGAATATCCCAGATATATATTACGTTTCCCTGTAAATTTGTACCATGTATGTCAGGGGATACATCCAAATGGTCGTTTGGCCCACGATCCTGAGAACTGTGACTTAGTGTTCACCCAGTGAGTCGGCACCTATTCTGTTCGAAATATGAATATTTGGTAATATTCTGACTTCTCTTAACATAGTCGCCAGACGATGTCCGCATTACTATCCCCGACCACTCAGGTAATGTTTAATGGCTTGCCTAACCAGGGTGACAAAAATAAAGCATAACAAACATGTGTGCACAGTCGGAATTAAAATTCTACATTTGTGTTGCTTGACCAGGAGAAACATGGTCTGTGCCACCATTTTGTGGTGTAAGTCAGGTCTGCGTGGGACAAAATACTGATGTCACAGCCGGCTGGCCATCAAGCATGCATAACCTTGGGCGACCACGCCACAATAAACTACTGGACCGGGCGACACGCTCCATGTGCGTGAAGAGCCCACGAATGGTAAAGGCCGCTGCATTCCGGGAAGATGGTCCGCGATTACAACTAAGGACCGAGCTACCGCGTCGTGTCGATCGTGTATTCTGTGTGCATTAGCATCGTGTGGTATACAAAAGACTATTAAGAAATGGAGTACAATCCAACTGTACCATTCACCTGTCGGAAGTGTGCTCAGTGCGGAAAACCCTGAACACTCGATCTCTTCGACAAATATAATATACACGCAATTAAATGCAGGTGCATGCCGAACGAATATGATGCATACTTCCTGCCTCCACTCGCTTCCACAGCGATCGTCTACCACTGTGCATGATCCACATGTGTGGAGGTGGGCACAAACTCAGTGTGCTGTGATATATGCCAATGCGTAATACATACGAGTTGCTTACACCAAACAGAATGGTTTACCCTCAGGCACCATCAGGTCCAGTAATTGCAATGCTCGGAACAGTAGACTACATGCCAGCCAGTTCTCCCAGAGTACGATCTTCAGCCAGCAATTGATGAATACCCAAATAACAACTAGGGTTCAATATGGTGGGCAGAATATTGTATGAACCCCGAAAAGACGTTCATAAACTGCAATGAGTGAACCCCGAGTTTTCACCCCACAGGTGTGTGGGGAAATGGCAGTCGGTCCGCAAGGGAACATTTAATTGTAAACAGTGTCAACAAACGTATGCAGCCCAANGGCAGTCGGTCCGCAAGGGAACATTTAATTGTAAACAGTGTCAACAAACGTATGCAGCCCAATACATGACCATACCGGAACCCATGCGAACAAAAATGTAAATTGACATGTTCACCCAATTTGTGCTGAGATTACATAATCAACAAACCCAGCAAATAAAACTCGTGCCACCCATGACCACATGGCAGGGAATGATAGGAGCCGGCGAGACACACTTCGAAATAGAAGGGTCATCAGCCCCGAGTAAAGGACAAACCTAACCAGGCAGAATTAGGTCACACCCACCAAATTTCAGACACTTCCAAACTTTTCCGGCCAGACAGCTGAGGGCACACACATGTTCCTCAGAGAGTGCACTACCCGATTACAATGGTACGAGGTTAGCGAGGAAGAGTGGGTGAGTGTCATCGGGAACCAACTACTCGGGGAAGTGAAAGCATGGTGGGGATCCATCACAGAATACGACATGTCCTAGGGACAATTCCTACGCAAATTTACTGGAGATGTGGGAACGTGTACACCATGTTAAAACAACAGGTCGACCTGTTTACCGAGGAACAAGGTGCCACCGAAGAGCTGGAAATATTCGTAACTCAAAAGTTAAGCCTAGCCAACAGACATTATCCACATTTTCCAGAAGAAGATGTGCTCGAAACTATCGTGGAAGTAGTGAGACACGAATACCGACCGTCCTTACGGCCCATGGTGTTCAACAGAACACAACACTTCCTAAGAACAGCCGCGAGTGTAGCACGAGATACGGAGAAGCGCAGGATAGCAAATTTTAATTCGCGCAGAAAAGGAGGGTGGACAGATGCACGGAGCAATACTGTGGATATCCACACGTCCAAAACAAAGAGTGGCAAAAGGGATAATCCCAAAATCTCGGACATAGAAGGGCCCACCAAACCTGCTTCGCTACCGCATATGTAAGGACGAACAATACTTCTTGCACAAAATGTGCCTGAACTGGGCGAGTGAACTGCAGGGAAATGACAAAGCGGAGTAGGACAAATTGGGGCAGTCNAAGCGCAGGATAGCAAATTTTAATTCGCGCAGAAAAGGAGGGTGGACAGATGCACGGAGCAATACTGTGGATATCTACACGTCTGAAAGAAAGAGTGGCAAAAGGGATAATCCCAAAATCTGGGACATAGACAGTGGGAAGGGCCCACCAAACCTGCCTCGCTACCGCATATGTAAGGACGAACAATACTTCGTGCACAAAATGTGCCTGAACTGGGCGAGTGAACTGCAGGGAAATGACAAAGCGGAGTAGGACAAATTGGGGCAGTCCTGTTTGCCATCAACATGTCCGGAATTCCCAAAACTACCAATAACAAACAGATCCATCATTACCTACGCCAGTTTTGCTCTGCCAGTGATAAGCTGATTAGAATACCGTTATGATTGGATGAATGGAATATCGTCGCCTTTATCGATACAGCCACGTCGCATATCTTCGTGCAGGCGGAGTTAATAGGCCAACAACTGATCACCAGGGACAAACAAATCGTACAATTAGCCACATTGAACAGGACCAGCGAATGTTTGGGTGAAGTCCAAGTGGAAATACATATTCGTGACTGTTCTATGGAGATAATCGCCATTTTCTCCGACGAGAAATGAGAGGATCTGTTTCAAGGGGTGCCGTGGCTTAGACAACACAACACCATTATTTAAATGGCCATGGACTGCATTCACTTAGGTTTGACCAAACAGCGAACGTTGTACAATTTATGGCATCGCAGAGAAAACAAGGAAAAATCTGTCCAACTAGACACGTTCGACCACGCCGTACCTGTGGAACATAAGGAAGCCATCCAGTGAGTCCTACTGAACGATGAGACGTATTTTACATTGCCTTAAAAGAATGAGCATGACAGAACACGCGACACCCTCACTAAAGTGTAACCCCTCTGTTCAGACCCTTGTGAATATGATCCTTATCACCCGAGGATCACAAATCAACAAATCGAGGAAATGATTACGGATAGGGTAATAGAACCCTCGGAAAGCAATTACAGCTCATTTATCACTCTGGCCCCCAAGGAAGATGGGAGCTGGAGGTTTTACATGGACTTCCGCCCGCTCAACCAAGTGACTTAAAGTGCACTCCCAACCTTAATCAGTGTGAACTCTGCACTAAAAATTTTAGGGGATGCCTTGATTTTATCTTCCCTTGACCTTAGAAGTGGCTATTGGTAAGTATCAGTACGTCCCGAAGGCCATCACAAGACCGCATTCATGGGCCCCGATGGCTGCCGTTTTCAATTTTGCACCATGACCTTTGGACTGAAATAAGCCCTCTCCACCTTCCAGAGCATAATGGTTCGCATCCCGAATGGGCTGATGGGGGAGTGTACGATCGCATATCTAGACGACATTGTGATCTGGTCAAAAATGCGGAAAGAATACGTATAACACCTATCCCTCATATTGGAGCGACTCACTATCAATGTGTCAACGGAAATTGTCATATAGGGAAAACATGTCTTCAATACCTGGGCCACACTGTCGACGCTGAGAGTATTCAGCCCAACCACGAACAATTGAGGTTAATTCAAGAATATCCTGCACCCAACATGCGCAATTGTTTGCGAAAAATTTTCGAGCTTATAAACCTATTAAAATGTTAAATACAATATTTCGCCACTATAACAGTCCCACTAACCACCCTGTTGTCAACACAACAGCGTTTCCAATGGAACTACGATGCCCAAAACGCATTCAAAGAAATCAGACACAAATTCCAACAGTGCGACAAATAGTCCTGCTTAGACCCCCAGAGGCATTTACATCTGCAAACAGATGCCTGTCAAGAGGGGCTTGCCGCCATTCTATTTCAATACAATGATAATTGGGAAATTCAGAGTCATAAAATACAGTAGCGCGAAGTTTGCCTCACGCAAATGCAACTACGATGTGAATGAGAGGGAATGCTTGGCTATCGTATGGGCACTAAAACATTACCACCAACACCTAGAATACCAACGATTCACATTGAGGTGTTTGATGTGGCTGCATAACATGTGCACTGTCCACAGCAAACTTATGTGGTGGTCTATGTTATTACAGCCCTATGATTTCGTGGTGGAACACGTTCCGGGCGAATAAAACCGACGCCCTGTCCCGTGCACCATGTACAACCGAAATAGCACGTGATGAAGACGAATGAGATGTCCTATCCCCGCCAGACAGTCCGCCGAACGCCCGGCTACAGCACAAGACCTAACAAGTGATACGGTATACGAGCGAGTACTTGCCACACAACAGCTGTCCACATATGTCGAGGAGCGCCGGGTGCAGTGTGCCAGAGAACAGCTGGTCAACTGATCCGCGGTCGATAACCACCAGGAGACCGACCCGAACGGGAAGAAGGGAACTGGCGAACGTATGTTCCGGAGGAGGGACAAACGTTCGTCCTGGAACACTCCCACACCAGTCGCCTGTCAGGACACCCGGGAGCCACACAACCAACTGGAACATACTAGTCCACTATTTCTGGCCAGGGCTCACCCGACAAGTGCAGGGATTTGTAAGATGCTGCGAAATATGTAACTGCCTGAAACAGCACCTAGTAGATGGCGTTACTCAACAGCAACCCAGCATACCAGAGAAACCCTTCGTGACCATCGCCTTGCCCCTGATGGGACCATACCCCCGTGCTCCAAATGGGAAGAGATTTTTATTGGTGATGAAAGATTTGTGCACCAGGTGGTACAAGACTTATCCCCTCCCGGGTTCACACCTCAAAAATGCAGCGGGAGCACTGCAGAATGATTTCTTCGCCTACTGGGGTTACCCAAAGGTAATCATCTCCGACAACGGACCACAGTTCAGGGAAAAGCAAATGCTGGTGTACTACCCTCGCGCGAACCCCAAAGAACGAAGAAACCAAGTGTTCAAGGCGCAGTTCCGGCTTCGGATGGGGGATGACCACAGTACATGGGCCACCTACATCCCAGAGATACTGTTCTTTCTGAGAAACTGACAGAACGAAGACATTGGCCACTCGCCCGCAGAATTACGACCTGGAGAATATACATACCCACTTCCGACCACGAAAACAGGACCCTAAGAAACAGATATATTAGAAGGTCACTGCTAGCAGAGGTTCGAACGGGCCAGGGAACGACAGGAACGGTACATCCAACAGTGGCTGCCAGAAACCACATGACCCCTGAAATAGCAGCAAATTGCAGAACATGTCTACGTGCGAGAGCACCAGCAGCCGGC